>CM076977.1:38842086-38862086 GCA_039105355.1 Benthosema pterotum
ATTTTCAAGATTCTTTCTGAGGGCGTACAAATGGAAGCAAATGGACCCGTCAGGGTCCATTTGGTTCCATTTGTACGCCCTCAGAAAAAAGGTCGTAAAAGAAAAGAGGGAGAATTGTCTACGCCCCCCGACCAATCGCGTGGCGCGGGGTTCCCTGAGCTATAGGATTGAGGAAGTGGATGCTTTGTTATCTTTTTGACATCTTTCCTCGCAGTCTCTTCTTGTACTGTCGGATTCGCGATATTATTTATGCAATAGGTCTGCTTATAAAGGTTCGTTCTGGTCGGATACTCGACTGGAACCTTTGCTGTAAATATAAAAAACGAACGCAAACGGCGACGTGCACATTCGGATTTTATATGTGCATCAACGTGGAGCACGTCGCCACAGAGGCATTTAGCCTACCTTATAATGCAACATAACAGCCGTGTATATAGTATGTGTAATGTATACGTGTTCCTCTGATAAAGAAATAGGAGTAATGTGGTCACACAGAGCTATACCTTATTTACACCTCTTCAATGTGCTATTTAGCATAATCGTTTCAGCAATGTGCATTACAATGCAAGGTTTGCTACTATAATGGGCAATGTAGTCACTACAATGGATTCATGTTTCCATCAATTTGGGGTGTGAAATGTGTGCAATAGTGTGTTCCAGAATCCCCATTCCCAAACTGCGCCTGGCTCTATCCTAATAAGGGCACGAACGTCACTTTGCCACTCGGAACACGGGGCCGCTGGTTCGAATCCTGTCTGTTGCACGTCCAAAATGTCAAACGTGACCAAATCGTTCACACAACAGGCATACACTGCTGCAGTGAACCTGTATTTTCCTCCTTTTTCTCTCTCTTCCTCTTTTTCCTCTCTTTTCTCTCTTTCCCTCTCTTTTTCTCTCTTCCTTCCTTTTCCCCCCTCAATCTTTCTCCCCCTTGCCAAGGTGGACGAATGGCCCCCAGCTTGCGCGCCGGTAGCCCTGTTAATAGATCACACCAGGCTATGATTAAATATATTTATACAATATTACATATACACCAGTATCTGGCCAAGGCTACTGCCCTTAACATTTATTATTGGCTGACTCTTTGCTTCTTAGATTGCCTTTTAAACACCGCTGTGCTGTTAACAATTATTGTTTCCCTTTCACACTTCTGGCCGATTTCCACACATTGGAGGAGGTTCGGTTTCCAAGTTTCTTCTGTTTGCCGCCGATCCAAAAGCCATTAATAAACGCTATAAATACTATATATAAATACTATATATACTATAGCTCAGGGAGGTAGATCCGTGGGTCAGCGGTTTGAATCCTCCTGTCTACCAGCGGAAGTGTCCTCCGGCGAGACATTGAACCCCAACTTGCTCCTGGTTGTGGTTGTTGTGCCTTGCATGGTTTCTTCCGCAATCTGTGTTTATGTGTGAATGGGTGAATGTAATGCATGTAATGCAGTGGTTTTCAACCAATGGTCCAGGGATCACTAGTAGTCCTTGAGAGAGTTCCAGCTGGTCCCCAGCTAAACCATGGAAAGTTAGCTAACCAGATGTAACTCTTTAAGACAGTAAAAATGAAAAGATATGGACCCTTGCAGGTCCATTTGGTTTCATGTTTACACCCTCAAGAGTTAAAATATAAATATCATCTGAAAAATATCATCTGAATTAGAAGTCGACACAACTAAAGAATGTAGAAGATATATCGCCATTTTGATCTGTTGGCTTGACTGTTTCCCAAATCCAGCCTGGTATTGTGGACAAAATCAAAAATACATCTTTAGTTTTGGGGTCTGTGGGGCTAAGATGTCCTCAAATGGTGGTCCATGGCTCAAATGCTGAATAAATAGTGGGCCCAGGTATCAAAAAGTTTGAAAACCACAGATGTAATGTAATCAATTTGGGATTTAATACATGTACTATATATCGCCATGTGTTGTCAAATTGGGACGAAGAAAATTGCAGGGATTTCACAGCGCCGTCCTCTAATTGCTGTTTCAGCTCTGTTTTAAAGCCCTTTATTCCACCTAGTAGTGCATGCAGAGGTCCACAAAAAGCTTTGGTCATGTACCCTGTTACCTCCTGACCTATAGCTGACCCAACCAATGCTCCGTCTTGTTATATCTGGCTGAAAAATGTATGGGAGAGGCAAATAATGACAGCATATCACTGCTCTGACAGGCAGGTGCTGTATGCATCACAGCTGCTGTAATGCATCTACACAGCAGTGTCTTACAGCAGTCGTTCTCAACCTTTTTCATACCACTATTTATTTAGTCTCTCGGGTCCGTGTACTTTTCGGCCATTCAGGATTCTGTTTTATACTTGTTAAATTTAAAATCAGAATACACTCCAAAACGGCCCGTTTCGGTATTCTGTTTTGAAAACAAAATTTAGAGTTGAATTGTAAGAGCAACATACGACCCGTTTCCAGGTTCTAATTGTTGTGGTTCGAATCAGAATGACAAAATTTAAAATCGCTGCTGCTCTGGCGCGGTGGCGAGCAAAACCTGAAATCTGTTTTGTGTCCGCTGCTCCCCCCCCCTCCCTCCTCCGTGCTGAGGGCGGAGGCGTGGCACGGAGCTCTTGATTGACAGCTCGGTTACTGCTGCAGTTACTACAAGGAGACACACGCGGCGCTGTTGGTACTGGCAGATGATATTATGAATTATTGAATTAGAGTAGACAATATTATTATACATTTATCCTGCCGTAATTTCAAATAAATTACCCCACTTTTTGGTTGCATATTTACACAGGGCTGTTATTACATTCATGTCAACTCTTAAGTAATTAAAAAAATTAATAGAGACAGACAGACGAACAGACAAGACAGACAGACAATGAATACTAAACTTTTTAATTAATTAACATCCTAAAGTAAGTCTACTTTGTATTCAACATATAGGGTAAGTGTCCCACCATCATCATGTGTGTCATTGTTATGCAACCCGCTATGTTTATAGTCTATTCGTTATTCAATTAAGTGTTTATGAGGTGCGCCAATTGGGCCGCCAAGGTGCCAACCGAACTAGGCATTGAAGTAAATGAATAGGAGTAATGCCTCACCGGGGCTCATCATCAGATTGTTTTCAACATTCTAGCCAACTTTGTGGAAGATGGTAGGGTATAGATAGTGTCTATAAAATCAAGTGAGTGTGTGTGTGTGTGTGTGTGTGTGTGTGTGTGTGTGTGTGTGTGTGTGTGTGTGTGTGTGTGTGTGTGTGTGTGTGTGTGTGTGTGTGTGTGTGTGTGTGTGTGTGTATACCTAGTGAATGAATACAGGAACCTACATTTGAATTAAATATTAAATGCATCATCATTGAATTTGAATGAGTTTGGACGTGCACATCCGCAACAACCAGGGGACCCACTTGATGCTGTTTTGCAATTGTCCTAGCCAATTGCATCTCCTCGGACTACTGTAGGCCTACTGTCTGTCACTGTGGTCCATCCGTGACACCATGATCACGCCCTCGCTGCAGTGTGCCGTGCGCTGTATAGGCTACCAGTAGGTAGAAATAATAGCTCTGTGGCTGGTTATGACCCGTTAAGATTCAATCAAAATGCCGCTAACGCCAATGTATTTGTAATGACAGCAGCAGTCATAAATATAATCTAAATGATAAAGGATAAATGTATACAGACTACATTACTTCAATGATTAGTTTGGCACCTTGTTTGGCACCATGTCGGCCCAAAACACTTAATTGAACAAATAAACAGGCCTACCTGTAACATAACGCGTTGCATAATAATGATTAATGACACAGATGACGAGGTCCCGGGTAGGCCTCTTTAAAATGTCTATCTGTCTGTATTACTTTATTAATTAAGAGTTGACACAGAGGAGGATGCATCAATCATCAATGTCTAATCAGAATGTAATAACAGCACTGTATTAATATGCATTAAATGCAGACTAATTTATTAAATTTATTAACGGCAGTGCTAAATGGTATAAATAAAATCTAAATATAAAGGATAAATGTATAATAACTACTCTAATTCAATAATTCATAATATCATCTGCCAGTACCAACAGCGCCGCGTGTGTCTCCTTGTAGTAACTGCAGCAGTAACCGAGCTGTCAATCAAGAGCTCCGTGCCACGCCTCCGCCCTCAGCACGGAGGAGGGGGGGGGGGGGGGGGGGGGGGGGGGGGTTGCAGCAGCGGACACAAAACAGATTTCAGGTTTTGCTCGCCACCGCGCCAGAGCAGCAGCGATTTTAAATTTTGTCATTCTGATTCGAACCACAACAATTAGAACCTGGAAACGGGTCGTATGTTGCTCTTACAATTCACAACTCTAAATTTTGTTTTCAAAACAGAATACCGAAACGGGCCGTTTTGGAGTGTATTCTGATTTTAAATTTAACAAGTATAAAACAGAATCCTGAATGGCCGAAAAGTACACGGACCCTCTCGGACCCAAAAGCAATTGGATTTTGATTTTTTTTTTGTCGTTCCTGCAATTTAGAGAAAGGATAACTGGCAAAACGTTGGTCAAAATAACAATTATTCTGCGTTTTCTAAGTGTGTAGGTAGATTCTTGATAATTCATTAATTCAGATGTAAAATGGACCCGTGAGGGTCCATTGGGTTTCATGGACCCTCACGGGTCCGTGAAACAGAATCTAACTCCACCCCCCCTCCACTCTATTGGCTCATTATGAATCTGCTGGAAACTGCTGTGTTGTGATGGGTCTAAAACGCTGTCCCGCCCCCAAATTAGCACCGCCTTTCCTGACCCGACGGATGTTTTGTTTTCATGATTTGTTGACAACAACAACAAAGTTCTGGACCGTCAGCAGGACAAAGCAAGTGTCTGTGGGGAAACAGCTGCAGCATCAAAGTAAAAGCAACGTAGAGGGGGGGAAAAGCAAAAAAAAATAGCTATAAATCAATTTTGATTTTTGGCTAAAAAGTTGTCTCTATTATCTTTAAATAACACCTTAAAATTGCCATTACTGTTCTTCATGTCACGCACACACCCTAGAGGGCGTGCACGCACACACACACACACACGCACACATACATACCCACAGTTTGTGTACTGTATATACTGTAGTGTATGATTAGGCGAGTAAGATTTTACTTTTTAAATGGGCTGAGCTTATACTTATCTGTCAAAGCTGCAGTCTGTGTTGTCATGTGGGCTCATTATATGTTTCCGGTTCTGGGAAGTGTCAAAAAGTTGACTCTCATCCTTTAATAAAGATATTATTGGGTGCATAACAGATGGTGTGCGGATATTCCTTCTCACCTTAAATGCACCGTTTACCGTTTACCCATATGGAAAAAACTTTATATGCTAAACTCTTGATAGTGGAACTCCCTCTTATATGAAAGGTTGCCACTTTCAAGAGTGCGCATACAATATATATATATTTACCTACAGTAATCACAGGGCCGGATTTAGCCAGCCCTACTAGGGTGGCCTGGAAGAATGGTAGGGTGGGCAACTCCAAAGTTTTTATATGAAGCAGTGTTTTTTTATGAAGCAGGGCCCACTATTTATTCGACATTTGATCCATGGACAGACAGCCACGGACAGTTTCACGGCTTGTGAAAATAGCAATATATTAATTTTGGAGAAAAAAAGAGTAATATATTATATTTACTTTTTTATTCTATTATTATATGAGTAATATAATATTATTCAAAATGTGAAATAATATTACATTACCAGTGTTGGGACATGTGCACTCCGTAACTCAATATATTACAACCCCAATTCCGTTGAAATTGGGACGTTGTGTAAAATGTAAATAAAAACAGAATGCATTGATTTGCAAATCATTTTCAACCTCTATTCAGTTGAATACACCACAAAGACAATATATTTAATGTTCAAACTGATAAACTTTATTGTTTTTTTTAAATTATACAATCTTTTGTAAATTGATCCCTGCAACACGTACCAAAAAAGTTGGGACGGGGGCAACAAAAGCCTGGGAAAGGTCATGAATGCACAAATAACGCCTGTTTGGAACATTCCACAGGTAAACAGGTTAATTTTAAACCGTTTAATATCGTGATTGGGTATAACAGGACCATCCCAGTCGTTCACAATCAAAGATGGGGCGAGGTTCACCACTTTGTGAACAATTCTTTGAGAAAATCATCCAACGGTTTAAAAACAATGTTTCTCAACATTCAATTGCAAGGAATTTGGTGATTTCATCATCTACAGTCCATAATATAATCAAAACATTCAAAGAATCTGAAGAACTTGCTATACTAAAGCGACAAGGCCGAAAACCAACACCGAATACTTGTGACCTTTGGTCCCTCAGGTGGATCTGCATTAAAAACTGACATCATTGTGTAAAGGATATTACTGTGTGGACTCAGTAACACTCAGAAAACCATTGTCAGTTTACATAATTTGTCGCTACACCTGCGAGTGCAAGTTAAAACTCTACCATGCAAAGCAAAGCCATATATCAGAAAGGTTGGTTTGAAAAACAACCAGAAAAAACAACCAGAATGTCTTCTCTGGGTCCACTATCATTAGAAATGTGGACTCATCAGAACACAGCACACCTTTCCACTTTGTATCTAACCATTTCAAATGATATTGTACCCAGAGAAGGCTTTTCTGGTTGTTTTTCTTGTTGTTTTTTCAAACCAACCTTTCTGATGTATGGCTTTGCTTTGCATGGTAGAGTTTTAACTTGCACTCGCAGGTGTAGCGACAAATTATGTAAACTGACAATGGGTTTTCTGAGTGTTCCTGAGTCCACACAGTAATATCCTTTACACAATGATGTCAGTTTTTAATGCAGATCCACCTGAGGGACCAAAGGTCACAAGTATTCGGTGTTGGTTTTCGGCCTTGTCGCTTTAGTATAGCAAGTTCTTCAGATTCTTTGAATGTTTTGATTATATTATGGACTGTAGATGATGAAATCACCAAATTCCTTGCAATTGAATGTTTAGAAACATTGTTTTTAAACCGTTGGATGATTTTTTCAAAGAATTGTTCACAAAGTGGTGAACCTCGCCCCATCTTTGATTGTGAACGACTGGGATGGTCCTGTTATACCCAATCACGATATTAAACTGTTTAAAATTAACCTGTTTACCTGTGGAATGTTCCAAACAGGCGTTATTTGTGCATTCATGACCTTTCCCAGGCTTTTGTTGCCCCCGTCCCAACTTTTTTGGTACGTGTTGCAGGGATCAATTTACAAAAGATTGTATAATTTCAAAAAACAATAAAGTTTATCAGTTTGAACATTAAATATATTGTCTTTGTGGTGTATTCAACTGAATAGATGTTGAAAACGATTTGCAAATCAATGCATTCTGTTTTTATTTACATTTTACACAACGTCCCAACTTCAACGGAATTGGGGTTGTACATAATATATTACCAAAATGTAGTAACTTGTAAAATAAATATATTACTTAACAAAAACAATCTAATATATTATACTCCAATTTCCAATTTCGCTGCGGTAACGTAGTGACAAATCATGCGACTTTGACTTTGACTTTGACTTTTCTTTCTGCATTACTGCATTACTTTCAATATTACTTTCGGTCAATCTGTCTTATTGAAAATGTTCTTGTGAAATCTTGACAACTGCAGAAGTTAAATAATTACTTATTTTCTATAATTTGTCATCAAATTATTTATTCAAGAGGACGTTTTTTTCAAGTTGATTTCTTATGGATTTCCCAGATAGCCAAGTGCGCTTTCTTTATTTGTAGCTATGCCACTGGCCTACACAATATTTGATTAATAGTGACACTAAATATTTAATTATATATTTTGCACAACATTTTTCTTTTAAGTAATATGTAATAGTAATATTAATATATTACACTTGCTCAGACAGCAATATTGTAATACAATATATTGCTTTAAAATGAAGGTAATAAGTAATAAGTAATACATTAACAAGGTATAGTAATATTCCCAACACTGTACATTACTAGTTACTTGCTAATATTACTGATAGAATTTATTACTTTAGTTACTTTAGTTTGTTTGTGTGTGTGTGCGTGCGTGCGCGTGCAGGCAGGTTATCGGCCAATTAGAAGACGTATATACCAGCCCTCGTCCCTTCTGTGGGACAGCATCTCCTCACACCACTGCTGTGGGAGCTCATCTGCATAAAGGGGGTCCATTTGGCTCCAGATGTATCCATTACCTCTACATGCAGAAGCACCTGATCACAGCCTAAGTACTACTAATAGTCTTCGTAAGTTAAGCCTGCAGCATACTCCTATACCAATCCTTCTCCTCTCCCCTGCAGCCTTGGCAGCTCCTGCCAAAACTAACAAAATTCTCTATGCACGGTCGAAACTGCTTTTTATGCAGGCTCTGCAAATTCACGCTCTCTGTCTCTTCGGTTTCACAAGTAGTTCTGAACATTATACTCCGGCGTAAGCTATAATACTGCCTGGAAGAGAGTCAGTGATTGTATTTTATTTTTTATTTTTTTCTACTGCTCATTGTTTACATCAACTTCTGTGCTGCTTGGACATAATTTGTCTCTTGTGGACAAATACTGCAGCTATCCGCTCTCCATTAATTAATTGCCATCTGGTTGTGTTTGTTGTCCCTCAGGGACGGATTATAGTACCCATTGGAACATTAATAACAGACTGTGGAATGATAAATCACGAGAGGATTCAGACCAATCTGACCCATTACTCACCATCCCCATCTCTGCGGTGGTGTTTGGACATCAGTTAGGAGATCTTGGAGGTACAAGAGATGCAGAAACAATCTGGGGCTTTTGAAGCCTGTAAAAGTCATTCTTTGTTGGATCAGGTGCTTCTGCATGTATTAGAGGTAATGGATACATCTGGAGCCAAATCGACCCCCTTTTTTTTTCTTTGTAATTTTAGCCAAAAATCTAAATAGATATAGGCTACTGTATAGCTATACCCCCCCCCCCTTGCTTCTACTTTGATGCTGCAGCTGTTCCCCTGCAGACAGACACTTGCTTGACAGTCCAGAACATTGTTGGGGGGGGGGGGGGTTAGCCAATCACAGCACAGCAGTCTCCAGCAGTTTCATAATGAGCCAATAGAGTGGAGGTGAGGTGGAGTTAGATTCTGTTATTAAACAAATCTGTTTACAAACACAGTGTTTGTACACACTAAAGTTGCCTCTATTACCTTTAAGTGTGTTGCAAGCTTTATAGGCCAGGGATGAATGTCCTTGTTTCACATGTTTGCTTCGAGAATTTCCTTTGCTTGGCCGTTTTAGCTTGCAGTCGCAAAGAAAAAATGCCATGCAATCTTTCTGTGAATTCACAGCTGAGTCTTCATTCTGAATAATTATAGGCCTATATGGACAGGATGACAGAACGTCTTACATAACGTCAGTTGTGAAATTACAGTATATGAATATGAAGGAAAAAAATGGGTTTCCTGAATGTGTGATGTGATTGAAAAGGAAATACTTTCCCAGCTGTGACATTCATGCAGACTGTGTTCTGATATTCATTAGCACTGCTGATGACTGAGACATTTGAAATGTCATGCCGGTTTGAAATGCCGGTCGGCGGCCGCTATTGTAAACAAGTGTAACGCTTAAAGGGATATTTCACTTAAAAAAAAGAAAATAAAAATATAACTTTTGGTCATCATATCATCTACTCTAGCTCATGTGAACACCACAGACAGCTTTTACATTAGGCCTACTTCATTCCGTATTTAACATGCCCTTTATACCTTAAACCAGTGTTTTTCAACCTTTTTCATACTAGGACCGCCGGACCGCCACTATTTATTCAGCATTTGAGCCAGGGACCACCATTTGATGACATTTTAGACCCCACAGACCCCAAAACTAAAAAAAATATTTTTGTTTTTGTCCACAATTTCAGGCTGGATTTCGGAGAAAACAAAACAGTCAAACATACAGATCAAAATGACCATTAATCTTCTACATTCTCTAGTTGTGTACATTTGGGCTAATTCAGATTATGAATATTTTAACTCTTTCAAAAGTTACACACCCGGTTATCCAACTGTCCATTATTTAGCTGCGGACCACCTGGAACTCTCTCAAGGACCACTGGTGGTCCCTGGACCACTGGTTGAAAATCACTGCTTTAAACCATGATAGATTCATCAAAAACACTTCTTTTTTTTCTAGTGACGGATATTTCATTTATTTTTCATATTTTTGAAAACATTGTTTTATTCGTTTACCTCCACCAGTGTTGAGGCACAGAGGCTGCTACATTTTCCAAAACAATATTGAAACGTGTAAATGAAATTCAATATCAGTCACCAGAAAAAAAAAAGATTGTTTTCGGTGGAAAATGGAAAATGGAGTTTCAAGTTTACTTACAAAGTTAAACTGTCTGGGGCGTTCACAGTACATGACAAAAATAGGATACAAAATAAAATAGAATTTTCATTCATTCATTCATCCATTTATTCTTCACTCATTCACTCAAAATTCACTCACTCACTCACTCACTCACTCACTCACTCACTCACTCACTCACTCACTCACTCACTCACTCACTCACTCACTCACTCACTCACTCACTCACTCAAAATTCACTCACTCACTTCATTCATTCATTCATTCATTCATTCATTCATCCATTCATTCATGGCAGTGTTAATAAATCCATATAGGATCCTGCATGTTGTTTTGTGTTATGACATTGTTATTCAGTACAGCTACTGCTGTGGGTCTGTACTTGTTTTAGTCACTAAATCAAGCAACACATTTTAGTGCACACGCACACACACACACACACACACACACACACACACACACACACACACACACACACACACACACACACACACACACACACACACACACACACACACACACACACACACTTTTGACCTTCTGCCTGTCTTTCTGAACTCTGGACTATTGCCTGCTGCACATTTTTTGGGGGATGTGTTTGGCTATTTGGTCTGGTTCCCCCGGCCGGCTACGTCCTCTGTCTGCTCCCTGGTGGTTTAATATTTACCTTCTCAGTACGGAACCTGCTCTTCCTCCTTAGGCCACACTCTGGTCCAATACCACTTGCACGGTGCGAATGGAGGATACTGTATGTAACTGGTCAACTTCTCTTTCCTTTTAAAATCGTTTCGTTATTTCAGTTACATAGATTAATTAATTCAGCATTTGAGTCACAGACCACCACATTTTAGTCCCACAGACCCCAAATCTAAAGATTTCTTTCAGAAACAAAGCAGTCAACATACAACATCCTATGTGCTCTTGTTGTGTAAACTTGAGCGAAATTCAGATGAATATTTTAACTCTTGAGAGCGTAAACATGAAACCAAATCATTTGGTTTCATGTTTACGCTCTCAACGCAGGTTAACCAACTTTCCATCATTTAGCCCGGGCACCACCTGGAACTCTCTCAAGGACCACTGGTGGTCCCCGGACCACTGGTTGAAAACCACTGGCATAGATCAAGGTTTTTTCAACCTTTCCGGCACCCGCTAGGGTCCATTTGGTCCATTTGGTTTCATGTTTACAATCGCAAAAGAGTTACATCTGGTTTCCAACTTTCCATGATTTAGTCCAGGGACCACCTGAAACTCTCTCAAGGACCACTGGTGGTCCTCGGACTACCACTGGTTGAAAAACATTGGCATAGATCTCAAAGACCATATAGGGGCAGACATAATGAAAATACTGTTTGTTGTGCAAACCTTGCCCCTTCAACACCAAAGAAAAAAAAAAAAGATTTTTCTCCCCTTCCTTCAAGTCTCAATTTAGTAGAGCAAATCCCCATTCCCCAAATCGCCCCTCTACGGGTACTTCATCTACTTCGTGTCCCTGAAATTCCGTCCGATTGAAATGACCCTGTGGTCTTACACAAGTTCTAGATTGAAGTGGGACATAACATCCCCCGACTGACATTTTACATTACTGTCTTGGATTTTTTTTTTTATTTTTTTTTTTTGGGTGATTGCAGATCAGGGCAAAGATCTCATAGGTGTCGGAGATGGGCTTTGGGCAATTTCTGCAAAACAAACTGGCTGAGGATGTGTCTGCATCATATCTGATTGAATCCACACAAGAGGCATCCATGACATTCGTTTGGAATACATCAGCAGCATCAACACTACTTTGGATTTGATTTTTTCTTATTAAGGATCCCCATTAGCTGGTGCCCATGGCAACCAGCTAGTTCTCCTGGGGTCCATGTACAAAAACAAATACAAGTGATTAAATGTCAGCACTCGAAACAAACAAAACAGAAAGCTTGAATTAACAAATAAAAATGACTGAAGTTGCATGTTTATTCAGGAGGTTAAAAGTGAAGTAAACAAAAATACAAAAAGCACATCAAGTGCTGTGAACTGCAGTTTTAGATTATTTTAATTTACTGTAAATACAGCAGGGGTTTCGAGGCTGGTAATTCTAATTACTAAAGAGACAGTGATCTATAAAGAAAAGACCTCTTTAAAGCATTGATTTTGGGACCGGGTAATACAAGCTGTCCATTACAGGACCAGCTAGTGCAAGGGTTTTCAACCAGTAGTCGGATTCCAGGTGGTCCCCAGGCTAAATGATGGAAAGTTGGTAACCAGATGTAACTTTGAGAGTGTAAACGCTCTCAAAGGACCCTTGCAGGTCCATTTGGTTTCATGTTTACACTCTGAAGAGTTAAAATATTCATCATGTGAATTAGCCCCAATTCTACACAACTAGAGAAGGTGGAAAATTAAATGATCATTTTAATCTGTAGGTTTGACTGTTTTGTTTCCCCAAATCCAGCCTGGAATTCTGGACATAAAACACAAGAAATCTTTAGTTTTGGGCTCTGTGTGGCTAAAATGTCATCAGATGGTGCTTCATGGCTCAAATTCTGAATAAATAGTGGTCCCTGGTATGAAGGATTGAAAACCACTGGTCTAGTGGTATTATGACGCACACGTATTGCTACAAACTATTTCCCTGGTTTTACTGCTTAAAGACGAAACGTTCTATTGACGCTGTGAATTGGAGAAGTTGAAAAAGTGAGTTGCGAGTGCCATCCCCATTCTGCACCAGTACACAAATCGTTTGAAGTAAAGCCTGTTAGTTTGACGACGATCGTGCAGAGCCAGAACCGACAGAATGAGAGCTGAGCTGAGCTGTCATTTGGAAATCAGTCCAGGCGAAGGCATGGAGGCAGGCCATTCAGACTGCCATCAGAACATGAGAGAGAATAGCTGGAAGCGAAACCTGAGCCTCGATGGAGCTACTGTATGGAGTCAAACAAAGTTCAGGAAGAAAGTGATTATTGACTGATAACTAAATTGAACTGAATACAATGGTGGTTAAAGGGGCACTCCACCCATTTTCAACATTCTAATATGTCATTGGTATACCTTAGAGTTGCTGGGTGGACATGATAAAAACGTTGCCCCATTCTGTGTTTCCTAGAAATGGAGTCCGAACAAAATCATTAACATGGTGAAATACATCTTGATGACATCATCCAGATGTCATCATCCAGATCTAGACGCTTCTTTCTTCTGAGAGCGTACAAATGGAACCAAATAGGGTTCATTTGGTTGCATTTGTACTCTCTCAGAAAAAAATGTTGAAAATGGGTGGAATTCCCCTTTAATACTGAAGCGCAGGAATATTAACAGTTACTCCACCAGGAGTAATAAGGGTAGTTAGTTAGCTCAATGTGGAGACTGGAAGGGGACATCTTATATCAGCACACAGGCTGTTGCCGATCCATTCTTTGTTAACTTTGGTTTGGGATGGCAGCCTCCATAAAGTCACTTGAGACTGCTGCTCTGGTCTATGAGATATACACAGTTTTGAACAAAAACGCCAGGTGATGCATGATACCATGTTATTGACAACAGCAGATAGTAACATGAGGCTAGTGAAGCCAACGAAGAGTAGCATTACAATGGGAAGTAAGGTATGTTTGCTGATGATTGCCATCAAGTGTGGTGGGTATAACTATAAACAGGGGCTACCCAGTCTCATGAGGTTTAGGCGAGTATGCACAGAAGTGCGATTCCGTCCATACTCGCCTATAATACGCAAAAATCGTGCATATTATACTAAAATGAATTCGTGCATAATTATTATACTAACATACAGTATACTCCACTGAAAATCACAGAGCGCCACCGAGTGATTTTCTACTACTATTCTACTACTACTATTTGTGAGATCGGGTTGACAGAAGGTATAACTGTTTTATTTTAATTACTTGACAACTATCTTCGCCAATGGCACATCTTGTGTTAATTGTAGGGGAGCTTGGGATGTAGACTGATTGGCAGTCTGAGGGGAACGGAAACGGAATGCCATGCCCAGACAGCACCAACACATATGCCATGCCCACATTGCCCAGCCAGACATATTCCAAAAGGGAAGCAAGCAGACACACAGGGAGAGCTGAACAGCATGAAGGCACTGGGTATGAGACATCCATCATGGAAAGGTGGTACGACAAGCGCAAATGAACAACTATAGTTCAGGAAAAAGACGAAAACATACAGTATTTATAGTGACCACATTCCAGTGTACATCATTGTGATTGTATTATTATTGGGTTATTATTAGGGATGTCCCGATACTGTATCCGCATTCGGTGTCCCACTTGAAGGCCAGTCTGCTCTGTGTGTTAATCCAGGCTTTCCGTTTTAGCGCAAACACGGGCAAAAATGAAAGCCTGGGTGTCGACTCGAGGCTATAGCCCAGTTGTCTGATGAAGTATTGTGTTTGCATCCAACTATAGTGACTGCTGGGAGCGTTGGCAGTGCCGGGGGGCAACTCACTGCTGCATGACTGAACAGCCCTGATACAAGACTGTATGTTATCTTGTTTCTGCTGGGTCTGGCGCCTTCGCTTAGCTTGATCTGCAGCTCTGGGGTTTCCAGGTGGAGCTGGTGGTGGTAGCGTCGATCTGTATTACCGCCAGTTCAATTAGTATAGCCTAATTGTCTAGGGCCGGCTGTGTCCACGCTAGTGCGATGAGCAACGTGATGAACAATTAAGACAGAACCAAGATGACAAGACTCTATTTGGCTTGACTCTATTTGGCTTTGTCACATGGTTTTGCAGCAGTTCTTTCGCAATTTCGATTTCGCCAGCTCTCAGACCAGGAGGAACGAAATCAATGTGCGACTGTGGCATGCGTCGTGGCAGATATAAATCTCGCGACATGTATCGAAACGGCTGTGACAGGTTTATACCTGCTCAGATCAGATCAGATTCAATCTATTGTCACTGCTCAGATTAGATAGATACTTTGACAATGAAATGAACAGTGGTGTCTGACCAAAGTGCAATACAGTATTGAAATAATGGAAAAAGTGCATGTTATTATTTTTTTTAAGTACAGAGTGGACAGTAAATGCTATAAATAAATAAATAAATAAATAAATAAATAAATAAATAAATAAATAAATAAATAAATAAATAAATAAATAAATAAATAAATAAATAAATAAATAAATAACAAGCAATGATAATTAATGAACAGTACTATGCGAATAAATAAGTAAAGGGAAGAACAGTCTGTGCCAGATCCCACCCACACATGCCGACACTGCGACAGATTTATTCATAACAGTCGTGAGCATTTTTGCATAACGTTCGCAACAGTTTCATAACTGTCACGGCAGTTATAACGGTCGGGGGTTAAAAGGTTAGGTTTAACCATAACCCTAACCCCTTTGAGGCTAGGGTAAAGTTAGTAAAACTGACGGATTCATACCTGCCGCGACACCTGCCATGGTTGCGAATTGATTTGGCTGATTCTCTGTCAGACACGGTGAAAGACATCATGCGCATCATGGATGTATTTGATCAGTAACTGAAATGGCATCGATTTGGGCTGGGATGAAATTGCTGTCTCGTCAGGTTGACAAATCTGGCCTGCCTTAATAAAGATGAAGGACTCAGAAAAGAAACAACATAGCAGAATTTGGGGTGGGGGTTGGTTGGGGGTATAGGGGTTACTATCCATATAATAAATACACTCAGGAGTTGCTGAGAAAGGTGGAAAAGTTATGGAATAACTTTGTGTCACTTTTTGTTCTTTTCACTTTCTTTTTTTCTCTTATCACATTTCTTCCACAACAAAGGTATAATCTACTGTAGACTCTATAGCACTAGTAAGGCTGGTACATACTGTATGTGGGAAGCTGTTCGCTAACCATATACACCAGGGGTTTCCAACCTTTTTCATCCCAGGGCCCACCATTTATTCAGCATTTGAGCCACGGACCACCATTTGAGGACATTTTAGCCCCACAGACCCCCCAAACTAAGGATTTCCTTTGCTTCTGTCCATGACCATTAATCTTCTAGATGTGTAGATTAGGACTAATTCACATGATGAATATTTTAACTCTTGAGAGCGTAAAAAATAAACCAAATGGACCCGCAAGAGTCCATTTGGTTTCCGGTTAAACAACACTATACAACGTTGTTGTATAGTGATGAAGCAGACAAAAGTTATGAAGAAAAAAACAATAACAAGTATTTTTATTTTCTATGTGAAAATGTAATTGAACATGATTAACTGCAGATGAAATTCGATATTTAGCTAAACATAAGGTGGTACAAAGTAGGCTACAGTGCAGGGCCGGATTGACCATTGGGTGTACAGGGAGGTCTCCCAGTGGGCCACGACCTATAGGGGTATCACGGTATGATTAAAAGCACTGGTTTTCAACATTTTTGATCCCAGGGCCCACTATTCATTCAGAATTTTGAGCCTCGGAAGACCACCATTTGGTGACATTTTAGCCCCGACAGCCCGCAAAACTAAAGATTTATTTTTGCTTTTTTGGTCCACAATTCCAGCCTGGATTTGAGAAACAAAACAGTCAAACATACAGATCAAAATGACCATTAAAACAGACATTTTCTAACTAGACTTGGTCCAATTTAGATGAATATTTTAACTCTTGAGAGTGTTAACATGAAACCAAATGGACCCGCAAGGGTCCATTTGGTTTCATGTTTACGCTGTCAAAGAGTTACTGTACATCTTTGTTAACCAAGGTAGATACTTTGGTAGAATGGGTCCATACCATGTAGAATGGGTCCATCACGCACTTGTTGTGGGCCGGTCTAGGCCAAATCACGCTAAAAATGTCCGGGCCGATTTTTTCGCCCAGTCCAACACTGCTACAGTGTCTGTACCGTGTGTTGGTGAATGGGTTGAATGTTTTCCAAGTGTTTTCTATCAATATTATCCAATCTGGTGAGGATGTTGATATACTGCACCGGTACTCGGCACTCCAGGCACCCTCAGTGAATTTGCATGCATTCACAGTCGCATTGACTTATGGGAAAAGTGTAATCATATAGCAGCAGAGCACTTCAGTTCTGGAGAACAGCTGATCCAACACTTTAGTGGCAATCAGCGTCAATGCCAAACCTGAAGGTAGCGCACGCGTGCGCGCGCACACACACACACACACACACACACACACACACACACACACACACACACACACACACACACACACACACACACACACACACACACACGCACACACACACACACACACACACACACACAGTGGTGTTTCTAAGCAATTTGGAGCCCCAGGCAAGATTTTCCCTGGAGCCCCCCTGAAGGGTTCATTTGGTAAGAAGCTCCAGGGAAAATCTCCTGTGATGTCATACTTATGACAGGCACAGTAAAAGGGTGTGCCCCCAAGCAGGGCTTGGAAACGAATTTATTTTTCAGGAACGGTTCAAAACCGGTTCGGGTAGATCTATATTTAACGTTTTCGTTCTGGCAATCGTTCCAGCACCAAACCGAACCGGTTCGAACCGGTTCAGAACGAAAAATAACGTTCGTTCTTATCGCTCCGGTAATGTTTTGCGGATACATGTGAAGTTGTTTGTTTACAAACATCAAGCGCACGTGGCTCTCGGGGCACGCTGGACTATTGATTTTCATCCACATACCCTGCCACAGGAGCAGAGTGCGTGCGCTGCAGGAGCCACTGAGCGTTCATTAAACTTTGGTCAAATAACTATCTGTATTTAAGCCTTTAAGGGGGAAATTAAACATTTAGCTTTGTTTTCCCATATATTCTTGCTCTATGTCCGCGACGCCTGTGTAGAGTAATCAACTAGCCTATATTGGTTATTATCACAGACAGAAGTCATTCTTAATTCCTTTCCAATTGTATCGGAGTTCAGCCTTAATTAACATCTGACCGCAGCTGGGCTCTCCCTTTTAATCTGCGCATCTCAGTGAGAAGCACCTCAGCGTGTCCTAACTGAGAGGCTGCAGCCAGCTGCACAGTGTCAGAGAAATATCACCATCACGCAAACTTTATCTCCAAACGTAACCCACCACCACCCGCCGTGTTATAAAGACCGTCTTGTCTTGGTTTTGCATTACGCACGGAACAGTTACTTCTCAGAGCGCATTCTCGTTTAGGCTATTTGCTGAATGGCTCAGCCTCAGAAAAGGAGCGGGTTCCAGATGTGTGGAATTTTTTAGGACGAGCAGGAGGAGGAGGAATTCAAGTAAATACATACCCGCTGTAATATGAAATCAAGAAAATAACTTGTATTCTGATGATGTGCCTGTTCGTATTTCCTCATTGTTCTGGCGTAGTTCTGTAGCTGGCCCGGGTCTTTTAGCTGCGCTGCGTGCTGGATTGACAATAGTCATAAGCACAGCCTCGGTCCCTCGGCAGGCCTGGCTCTAACATTTCGACTCGGAAAAAGCCGGTGGTAAATATAACAGTCGATATGCGTGTTTATAAAAAAAAAAAAAAAACGCAACTTAGATAGTTGCGAGTACCTATCATTGATTGAGAACAAAAAAAAAAAAACGTTATTAACCGGTTTTGTGGATTTCAGAATTACGTTTCGTTCCGGAACAGTTGAAGACCATTCCGTTTCCGTTTCTGTTCCTTGAATAATCCCCTAGAATTCCGTTCGTTTCGGTTTTCGGTTTTCGTTCTTTGAACCGGTTCGAAGCCCTGGCCCCGAGGGATACAAATTATGAACTATTTTTAAACAAGAACATTATGGGTGTTTATTACATGGCTTGAATGAATGCTCCAATCAGAAGCCAGCGTTCTGGTCATGTGAGCGGTGACATATTACACTATAATCACCGCTCCACTCTATATTGGACCGCTGCATAATCAAGGTCCCCAAAGTGCAAACAGCTGTGTTCATATCAATCCGCGGTGCGCTTCCGCATTTAGTTCCAGCACGCCGTTAGCGGGTCCATTTGGCTACGTATTTGGTTGTTTACATGCTGTTGCCGTCACCCTCTCAAGGACCACTGGTGGTCCTCGGACGTTGAAAACCACTGACGTAAGCCATGTAATAAGCGGACCGAATAACTGACCTCGGCTGCGCCTCGGGCAGTTATTAGTAAACAAATCACCGGCTCGTCGGGTGTTATCCCTTACTCAATTCTAGTTATAGAAGACCAGTATAATGTATTTACCCATATGAGGCTTATTAGCTCGGGTGACCATATTCTCAAAGGAGAAAACCAGGACACCTTAGCGGGGGGGGACTTTTGATCAAAGAACTAGAACAGTCCATCGAGCGATAACTGTGGTGGTGTTTCACTGTATGAAAAGACCAGGCAGCCTCCGCTGCATTCACTGCATCGTCTTTCCCTGGTTTCACTATTCAGATATCGAACAGGCGCTACTATCGCCTCAAACAGCTTTTTTGTGTTTTTCTGTGTCAATGTGGGATTTTAGGTCCCTTGCACCACCATTGCAGAGCGAGACATACGTGCCTGCTTTGCAAACAGTGCACAGTGCTTCACTTTTGTCTCGCCCCGGTCTGAATATAGGGATTTTTTTCTGTAACTCGTCTGTAAACGTGCACTTGCGCTTGGGCATGGTGGTGGAGACTGACAACCACGCTGTCTAGTGTCTACTAACTGATTGACGAAGGCTGCCTGCACTGACTCTGCTCAGGGCTGACGTCATTGTGCGCAGTGTCCTAGTGTCTGTCGATTTACTGGTCCGATGTAAGCAAAGACGTGTCGGAAAGGAACAGGAATGAAAGTAATTTTACAAAAACC
>CM076977.1:38864586-39042086 GCA_039105355.1 Benthosema pterotum
ACACGCGACTGCCACGATAGAGGATATGGCTAAATCCTGTATGACATCAGTGGTTACATCTCAGGTTATGTTTAGGCCCTAAACATAACCTAACCTTAACCCCTGACCCTAAACTTTAGGTTTAGGGGTAAAGGTTAGGTTATATTTAGGGTTAGGTTAAGTAGCAACCGGTAGCAAAACAGCCGACTCATCAGTAACGGGTTCATGTTATGGCCATAACATGGACTTTAGAACTGGGTGGGGTGTGCACTTCCAACCTGGCATCATCCCCGTTTAGCCAGTGCCCTGCTTGCAACGATGCAAGTTAGAGATGCATCAGGCTCATTATGGAAATCACATAAACATTGTTGTCTGGATGAATATCACCCGGGTTCAGTTTCTCTCTCTCTCTCTTTCTCTCTCTCTCTGTGTTTCTCTTTCTCTCTCTTCGCAACAACATGCCATTCTATTTGTTTTCTTTTATTTGTTTGTTATGTTGCATTTAATTGTACTGTGTCACAGTTTAAAACCTTTTCTCATCAGAACATCCAACTCATGGGAAGTCTCAAAGTGGCACTAGTGAAATTGTTCTCTGCAGCAATCACTCAGAGCCGCTGTGGGACCCGATGTGTAGGCTATACGTTAGGACAGGTTTCCTCTGAGACACTATAGACCTATAGAGCGGACACGAATGAGTGAAGTGGTCCTTCAAGTACGTCGATTCTGTTTTCCGGATTGGATCAATACCTCTTATAGTATGAGCTACATCTGGAGAGACCGTTGGTAGTTACGGCTATAAAACCGTCGACTGCTGCCACAACGAGTGTTGGAAATCAGTTGCGACCGTTGGGCCAACATCCGCAACCGTTAACAGATTGGCTGTTTTACCACCGGTCGGGACCGTTCTTAACTGGTCGCTGATAAACCTAAGCCAAACCCTAAACATAACATGCCTAAGCTCCATTGTCGGTGCGACCATCGGTCGGCGTCAGGGACTGATTTTGCCCTTCTTGCCAAGCTGTCACAAAGAAAAACACTTTCATTTCTTTTAATATTAACCTATCCTGATTTTTTGGGCCAGTGGTTTTCAACCAGTGGTCCGGGGACCATCAGTGCTCCTTGAAATGGTTCCAGGTGGTCCCCAGCTAAGGTGGTTAACCAGATGTAACTCTTGAGAGTGTAAAAATGAATCCAAATGGATTTGGTTTCATGTTTACACTCTCAAGAGTTAAAATATTCATGATGTGAATTAGCCCCAAGTCTACACAACTAGAGAACGTAGTAGATTAATGGTAATTTTGATCTGTATGTTTGGCTGTTTTGTTTCCCCAAATCCAGCCTGGACTTGTGGACAAATGCAAAATAAGTCTTTAGTTTGGGGTCATCTCCTCAAATGGTGGTCCTCCGTGGCTCAAATTCTGAATAAATTGTGGGCCCTGGTATCAAAAAGGTTGAAAACTGATTTGGGCAAATATTTGGGGGGGGGGGGGGTGCTTGTAGTAAATATCCTAAAGAGTTGGAGGTGGGGAGTAGTGGCATCGTCCTGTGGTCCTTGAGAGAGGGTTCTAGACGGTCCCCAGGTGTATGGTTGAAAGTTGGTTAACCCGATGTAACTCTTCTCAAGAGTTAAAATATGCATCATCTGAATTAGCACCACTTTAATAATTAAGAAGTCTACACTGTTTTGTTTGCAAAATCCTGCCTGGAATTGTGGACAAAACCAAAAGAAATCTTTAGTTTTGGGGTTCTGTGGGGCTAAAACGTCATCAAATGGTGGTCCGTGGCTCAAATGCTGAATAAATGGTGCATGGTCCCTGGTATCAAAAAGGTTGAAAACCACTGTCCTATAGAGTTGGAGGAGGTGAGGATGGGGCAGCCATATGTGAGGTGTCTCGCTCAAACAGCCGACTGCATTGGGTAGATGATTTATGGCCCTGCAGACACTCTTCAGTTATACCTCCCCGTTCCTTCCCTCCCCTCCCTCCCTCGCACCCCTCCTCCTCCTCCTCCTTCACCTACAGTCATCCTACGACAAGGGCAGAGAGAGAGAGAGAGAGAGAGAGAGAGAGAGAGAGAGAGAGAGAGAGAGAGAGAGAGAGAGAGAGAGAGAGAGAGAGAGAGAGAGAGAGAGGAGATTTCATTTAGTTTCCCCATGGCTCTGGCCAGAAGGGGAACGGCGGGGGTTTACCCGGAACATCTCCAAAACGAGGCTGAAGTAATAGGAAGCCAGGGAATCGGATATAGGAAGAAGTACAGGAGGGAAAGTCAGGATTTCTGCGGTCTTAGATTCCAGGTGGCTCCCCATGGGGCCTGTAGCCTAATAATGTTATCCCCTCTGAGATTACAGTCGTATTGATCAGTGAAAAAACAAACAACACAACAGCCTTCCAAAAGAGCCGCCTCCCTCGCCTCCCACAACGCCTTAGGGCCGACAATTATAATCAATCGCACCCTATATACACTACACCAGGGCTGCCCAAAAGGTAGATCGTGATCTACCAGTAGATCACACAGGCCATGTAGGTAGATCAAGTCAAGTCAAGTCAAGCTTATTTGTATAGCACATTTAAAAACAGCAGTTGACCCAAAGTGCTTTCCATGATTTTTCCCCTATACAAATGAATAAAACCTCATAGCATAGAAAAATAAAAATAGATCACATGACGGTCCCCTAAAATGTATAGATCTGTAACTCTTGAGAGCGGTAAAATGAAACCAAATGGACCCGTAAGGGTCCATTTGATTTTACCGCTCTCAATAGTTAAATCATATTTAAACATCTGAATTACGTAATTTCAAGAGTCCACACAATTAGAAAATGGAGAATAATTGTTATTTTGACCAACGTTTTGCCTGTTCTCTTTCCCGATTGTGGACAAAAACGTGAATGTTCTTAGTTTTGGGTGCAAGAGACTAAACTCAACACCTCGAACTGTCAACTCAGACCCCAAAGTAGTAGCTCTCAAGTCAAACAGTGTGGGCACCCCTGCACTACACGGTGCTGACCGACAAGACCACCGCATGCATCGTCTTGGCGCGTTGCATAACAGAGTAAAATTTAGGCTTTTTCGTCTACGACGTTGCGCTTCTGCTTCTACCTCCGTCCCAACGGAGAGTATCCTATATACCTAAGACCGACCGTCTCCTGCATTAATAAAGGTTTCCTGACAAGTTCATTATTAGAAGGTGCTCGAAGGAAATCCGGAGTACAGTGCCGAGTCATTTGCATGATATCATGAGACCTGACGGAATGGAATGTAATGGCCTCTTCATTACCCCGTTTTGGAGACAGCTGGACCATGGTATCAGCTACCAGGAACCGGTGAAAAGGAGCTTTGTGTAGCGGTGGCCTAATGAAGTCTCCTGTGGAATGGAATGGGGTTGCTTTGGTCCGACTTTTTTTATATACATTCCCTCTGTATTCCCTCGGTGCAGTTTTCCACTGCGGTATATACATTCACACGACATACCGTCGGCCTAGAGCATGAGACGGGTTGAAGGAATTTTCTTAATGTGCTTTTTTCCTACCATGTGCTCCACGTACATTCTAACCGTGTGTGGATAGAAGAAGAAGAATAAATATGTGATGCGGTATAAATAATTGATTCGGCCATTCTTCAGGAACCTTGTGAAAGGACAGTTGTGTGTCTGTGTGTTCTAGGGTAGGTATAGGCAACGATTCGAAACGGCAACGTTCTGACATAGACCACGTTCAAATGGCTGCCGTGCTTGTCATACATACATGTATGTATTTTTGTTTCTTCTGTTTGGCACTGCTCTGTTAACTTTCTTGTCTTATTTTTCCCCATTACTATACGCAGAAATAAATAAACACATTTACTGCTGTATCTAATTAATCAATGATTCAGTAGTGAAAACACTGCATAAATATTTTCTATAGGGACTGTGTAGACTAGAGATACAGCAGCAAATGTGTAAACATTGTGTAGTAATTCAACAATGAATGTATAGTGATTGTATAGTTCTTTCCAATAGACATAGTGAGGCTGAAGTAATTAAATTAAGTAGCAGCCAGGTAGTGATTTGAATAGGAATTATGTATAAATTATCAGTAGTGATGAAGTAGTGAAATGGGACATTTCTCTACATATTTACTATTGAAATCACCACATAAATCACCACTCATCGCAATAGCAAGACACCATTGAATGAGTAGTGATTCAATAGTGTTTTTTCATGAGCGGTTATATAATCTGACTATGTTGAAAGTAACAGATGCTCCTTTTGAAGAGGAGTGGGTTGTGAACCTGTGTGCACAGCAAGCACCGATCGGGTCTTAAGAGGTGTCGTTTGTGTAAATCCCCATGCATCTCCCCACGCTATAGAGTCTCTTCTCTCCTCCCTGGAGTCCTCCCCTCCTCACTGCCCTGATCTCACCCTCCCCCCTGCTGTACCTCCTTGAGACCAGGGCCGGATTTAGCCAGCCCTACTAGGGTGGGCTGGGAGAATGGCAAGCTGGGCAACTCCAAAGTTTTTTTTTTTTTTCATAAGAAGCAGTTGGTTTTCAGCCTGGTTCTCAACCAGGGCCAACTATTTATTCGGCATTTGAGCCACGGATCACCATTTGAGGACATTTTAGCCACACAGACCCCCAAAACTAAAGATTTAATTTGCTTTTGTCCACAATTCGAGGCTGAATTTGGGAAACCAAACCTTTCCTTGGGTGGGCAAGATGCACGTTTGGGTGGGCTCTGGCTCTGCCCACCCCTGCCCCCCTCTAGATCCGGCCCTACTTGACCCCCCCCCCCAGCCCTCCCTCTCTACAACTTCTATCCCTGCTGCTGTCCTGTCCTGTCCTGCTTCCTTCCTTCTCTTCTCCCCTCTTACCTCCATCTATTTTTCCCCCCCTGTGTCTCATCCCGTTCTCAGGCTTCATTAGTTGTGATTGATCCCCTTGTCAGCGCTCATGACAACTCAATGAACTGCAGTGTTGCTATATAAGCGCAGCAGCAGCAGCCGCACAGGGACGGACGTGGCAGCGTGGCAGCAGCACCGGCATAGAAATGGGACTTCATTGAAAATAAATTCATCGCTACAAGGGATGTTAATGAAATCGGATCTAGGCATGGGCATGGAGGGGCAATGCCCCCCTAAATACCCAGTCTGCCCCCCAAACACGATGCCATGCAAAACAACCCAAGATATTTCAAATTAAAGTGCTTATATTTAAAACGATTTGAAACACTATTACTGCTACAATTTTGGCACCACTAAACCAACAGCATTTCATCATTGAAAACAGAAAACTCTCTGAGTTAGACTCTCTGAGGCTTTATGCATGTTGCAACTTCAACAACAACTGATGTTATTTTTGATGCTTTACTTGACTAATAAAAGTCCTGTAACTAAAAATGGTATGGGTGCGGCTTCATCGCCCGTGGCGCGAAGCGACATGAGCGATGAAGCTGCCCCCATACCATTTTCTCTTGCCCCTCCAACATGTTATCTTGCCCCCTCAAATGGGACATGTTACATCCGCCCCTGATAGGAAGGTGAGGGAGCGTGTCTGATCAAAACGATTGTAAAAAAATATTGAAATTCTGAATCTATCAGCAAGATACATAGTGTAGATTGCGCTCAAAAGCCCAGAGTAGACACCAACATGACCCCGAATGTGTTTGTAAGTGAAATATTGTGCTGTTGGCCAGTGGTGAGGGTTGTAATTTAAAATGTATTGTTCTTGTGTTCCAGACAATCAGCTAGAGAGAGAGAGAGATCTCTGCCCTACAAATACATCTGGGGATGCAAGGAAAAGCGCTGCATTGGAAAACCTCTCATGGGGTCATGGATTGGTTCTTGCGATGCTTTTCTCCCCCCCACTCTGTGTTACCAATCAGTTGGGAGATCGTCCTTGAAGCATTTACAGTGTGACAGCTGCTGTTATAGCCGGAGGGGGGAGATCCTTTCACGACCTTGACCAATTGTAAAAACGGCTTGATGTGAGGTTAGGGTTAGGATTAGTTGCGACCGATAAAAAAAGGTTGTGACGGTTTGGGGAAAAGGTCAGGGTCGCAGACCTATGAAATGGTCGCGATCGGGCGGGGATCCGTCGCGAAACTTTTACTGCGTCACGGATGTGACTCAGTTTGAGGTCGCAAAATGATCTCACTGTCTCTTGGTGATGCTCTCAGAAAAGAATCTTGAATGTCCTATTAAGCAAGTATATGTATTTTTTACCAGGACTTTTATTTCACCTCTGGCCCCTGGTCTGGTGCTGCTTACAGCGAGTTTCTCATAAACTAACTAAAAAGACTAAGACTAAATCTAAATATTCTAAGAAAAACAACAACACTGCTACAAAAGGTTCACTCTGAAAGAACATATTGATAAGATTCGCGCTTCATTTTCACGAAGGAATTTATTTTTTTCTGAGAAAAATCTTGAAAGTGGGTGGAATTTCCTATTAAGCAAGTATACGTTTTAGGTATTTTTTACCAGTATTTTTATTTCACCTCTGGCCCCTGGTCCGGTACTACTTACAGGGAGTTTCTCACCAAGTCCCTCCGCTGCTCTTTAGCAATTATTCTACCGCTTTGCAGTGGTTTTTAGACCTCGGAAATAAACAAAATGATGTAACTGTCTCAGGACCTGAGACACCCCCTCAGCTCCGAGGTTGAGAAAGTTTTGTTTCGGTGAGTAGTTTGTACTGTGTTTTGTTTATTTCATGAGGTCTAAAAACACAATGCACAGCAGTAGCTGTTCTTTTTTTTGCTAATTACTAAGGAGCAGCTGGAGGGGGTCCCGGCAGGGTCTGGCTGTATAAGCACTGGACCAGAGCTACTCCACTACATCCCAGAACGAAGGAAAACTTTTGATTGCTATATTACAAAACAAACCACTTCAGCCCCTATATGGATTCCAGCCTCTCGCTGCCTCTCCAATAAATACGATAGCCAATTTAATTTTATGTTAAGCTGCTTCACGAAGCTGCTGCTGCTATGCAAGGAATCTTGGGAAAATGTATCCCCCTCTCGAGAACATAGGCGTCACATCTAAACCCCTTATCCTAAACCCCTTATCATTTTTTTTTTACTATTTTGAAAAACTTTTTGGAATAGTTCAACGTGCCAATCTATTGACATGTCGTGAGCTTGTAGACTGACCATTTTTTTATTGAAAAATGTCCTTTTTTAATAGTTTAAAAAGGCAAAGAAGTTAAGGGATAAGGGGTTTAGCGTTGACGAAAATGGAGCCCAAGGTGTCTACCTTTACATAACAGAACACCCGTTAGAACTTGAATAACAAAATGAGAAAAAAAGATAGATTGGCACATTGAATTATTCCAAAAGGTTTTTCAAAGATTAGGGATAAGGGATTTAGCATGTGATGAAAATGGAGCCCATGTTTTGGACATACAAGGTTTGTTTGTAACGGCGGATAATAGTTCTTTGCCTTTTATTAAATAACATTTTTCAATAGTTTAAATGGTCAGTCTACAAGCTCACAATGTGTCAATAGATTGGCACGTTGAACTATTCCAAAAGGTTTTTCAAAATAGTAAAAAAAAAAAAATGTTAAGGGGTTTAGATCGTAACGAAAATGGAGCCCATATGTGTTTTTCTAATGGAAATAGAAAAACACAAATCATACAACCCCAATTAAAAAATAATAATTGGGGTTGATGATATTTGGGGGCAACACTATTTAACATTAAAAGTTCTGTTCCCACAAATGAGTCTTGAAAAAATGGGGGTGGTCTTATAACCAGTAGTAGTCTTAATATAATATTCGTAACAAGACGGTATAATTTACCAGTTTGCTGAGCTGTTACGGATTTGGATCAAACAAATCAGTCCACTTCATATGGGTGGCGGCGGCCGGCGGGTCGATGAGAGCCAGATTGAATTAATTGAAAGGATTTTGGAGAACAGAAACAGCGTTATGCGACTCGATAACACTGAACGGGAAAATTTAAGTAAAAGTTGCCCGTAATGGAGCGAGAAGGTCTATTAGTGTTCGTTTTAGCTGTTGAAATAGATCTACAAGCTCATATGCGATATGTACTGCTGTGAAAATGTGGTGCACTCAAAAAAAGATTTTTCCCTAGAACCTAAGTGGAGTGTCATGGACTAGAATCTAGTGTACTAGAATGTAGTGTTTAAATTATGAATTAGTCCGCTGTGAGAACCTGCGGTACGGTGCGGTACAAGTCTTTACATAATTCATCTAGGCGTACTAGAACTGTTGTAATGTTTTCTCCTGTTTTCTCCCCCCTCCACCACCCTAGACATTCTACATTATGTTCAGAACGCGGTGCTTTTCACAGCGGTAGGGCTCAAATAAATCATTCTCCACAGGGGCAACAAAATCGGTAAAAAATTCATGACTATTGAACAATTTCAAGAGGCAGCCTTCAAACTTCTAACTCGACCTGAAATTCTAACATATTTTCACTATGGCAACAGACAGTGTTGTTGGGAGTCATTACTTTATATTTGTAGTAATATATTGTATTACGTGGTGCTGTCTGGACAAGAGTCATATACTTTCATTTTTGATCCCTCTATCACATGGAACTACAGTACCTTTTGTGTGACCAACATAAATCTATATGATGGAGTGCCAATGGTGAGGCAGAAAACAGCAGCAGGGGCGGATCTAAGCATGGGCATGGGGGGCAATGCCCCCCCTAAATGCCCAGACTGCCCCACCAAACATGATGGCATGCAAAACAACACAAATGTCATAGTGTTTCAAATGATTTTAAACACTACTACTGCTACTACTAGTTGTGGCACCACTAAACCAACAGCATCTCATCATTGAAAACAGAAAACTCTCTGAGTCAGACCTTTAGCTTTATGCATGCTGCGTGTCTGTTGCAACTTCAACAACAACTGATGTTATTATTGATGCTTATACTTGCCTAATAAAAGACCTGTAACCGAAAATGGTATGGGTGCGACTTCATCACCCGTGGCACGAAGCGGCATGGGCGATGAAGTCGCCCCCATAACATTTTCTCCTGCCCCCCCAATTGGGAAATGTTACATCCGCCCATGAACAGCAGCCAGCAGACAGAGACTATAGGAAAAGAGAAGGAAATGCCAGCACTCATGAAATGTCCTTTTTTCCATATGATTTATTAATTTCCCTCTGGTGAACGGATGATTTCAGCCCAGTCAGCCTTCCTCAGCATTGCAGACTGGGCTGAAACTTCGGTAGACTATACTATACCGAAAACACCAAGAGGTGCCGGGGGTTCGATTCCCGGCCGGGTCATATACCAAAGACCATGTAAAAATGGGACCCAATACTTGGCACTCAGCATCAAAGGAATGGATTGGGGGTCAAAATTGATTGATTCCTGAGTGTGGCAAGCCGCAGCTCACCACTCCAAGTGATAGGTCAAAAACGGAGAACCAATTTCGCTGCGATAAACGTAGTGACAAATAATGTGACTTTGACTTTGAAACACACGGAAGACGTCCCACATTAACATGTGGATGTTCTCAATAACTCGACACATGAGTGCAAAGCACCAATGCGCTGGCTAGATGTACAGAAAAATAGGATGTAAGCAACGATGGAGGGCTCGTGTGAGGACCCTACGGAGAAGGCAAGCAAACAGTGACTCAACATAAACTGACTGCATTAGAAGACTGATAGTAAAATGACGGTGGGTATTAAATGGTTGGTATTAAATGTGGGTATTAAGTGTGATATTAAATGTGATATTAAAATGACGGTGGGTGATTATACACTTGGGCAGAGCCCACCCAAATGTGCATCCTGCCATCCCAATGAAAGGTATTATCAGTGGTTTTCATCAGTGGTCCGGGGGACCACCAGTGGTTGAGAGAGGTCCAGGTAGTCTCCAGCTAAATGGTGTAACTATTTGAGATGAGATGTAACTCTTTGAAAGCGTCAATTTGGTTTCATTTTTACACACTCAAGAGTTAGAATATTCATCGTCTGAATTAGCCCAAGTCTACACAACTACAGAATGTAGAAGATTAATGGTACTTTTGATCTGTATGTTTGCCTGTTTTGTTTCTGAAGTCCAGCCTGGAATTCTGTGCTTCATCGATTACAAATGAAACGTAGAACCAAGAAACCTGCCACGGAACACAGTAATGCTGGCCTAGACAAGACAGGCAAAATCTGTGACTGCTCTGATGAATATCTGGCATGTCAGCAATTCAATTCATCGCTTCAGCAAAAATGATGGTAGAAAACATTAGTCATTTTGATGTTAGTGGACAGATGCTAGAGTTATTATATATTCCAAAAAACTACAACAGTGATTTTCAACCAATAGCACCAGAGGTCTTGAGAGGATTCCAGGTGGTCCCCAGGCTAAATGATAGAAAGTTGGTTATAACCAGATGAGAGTGGGGGAGAGTATAAAAAGGAAACCAAATGGTCCATTTGGTTTCATTTTACACTCTCAAGAGTTAAAATATTCATCATCTGAATTAGACACAGTATTGCACATGACCAGAAAATGTAGATGAATGGTGTTTTTTGATCCATGTTTGCCTGTTTTATTATCAAAATCCAGACCCCGTATTGTGGACAAAAGCAAAACAAATCTTTAGTTTTGGGTCTGTGCTCTGTGGCGTGAAGAATGATGTCCTCGGGCTCAAATGGTGGTCTGTGGCTCAAATGCTGAATAAACAGTGGGCCCTGGTATCAAAATGGTTGAAAACCACTAAACTACAACTACAACTGCTCTCCTGACAAATCAGCTCAGTTTGGAAGAGTGAATTAAGAAAATAAAAACACAGTCACTGGTGTGGATGACAACAATACCATAGTCACATACAGTGACACTGTGTGGAAGAAACAAGCATTGCAGTAAATAATTGAACTTGACTGACTGCTTCTACTCTGCTCACACAACTGCCACATGTGTGGCGTAAAGACAGGCGTTTCTACACATCTCATAAGGAAATCTCATAAATAAATCTTCAACTTGTCATGTGTGTCAAAATATTGCTTACTTTACTTACTTTATTGATTTATTTGGTCGGGACAAATGGATATTAATAAACATTCCAAAAAGAATAGTACAATGTAAATACGCTGGGTTTAGCAGAGTTAAGAGACAACACAAAACATGAAAAGTACAACATTGCATGTACAAATAAATACACTAAAATGTCTGGGGTGGGCTATCCCGTCCTATTGCCCAGCCCTTTTGGGTCTGTATACCCCAAAAATGGTTTGAGTGGCTTTGCACGGATGTATGATGATTGATAAGAGCATTGCTCAATTCACACAAGTGTGATATGATTGTATAATATTGGTGTGATGTCTTTAGTATAAACTGCGTGCTTGACGTGGAAACGGATAGACTTTACAAGGAATAGTTTATAAATGTTGGCCTCATCAAGGCCATTCAAAATGCAGATGAGGTTTTTATGTAAGGAGATGGTCAATAAATAACATCTCCTGATGATGTTAAACTTAACTCTTTGGAATACATATGCACGCACAAAAATAATTGCTTGTTCTATCAATTACGCATTGATTTGTTGGATGGCTTCATTTTGTACAGCAGTGGTTTTCAACCTTTTTTTGATCTCAGGGACCATCTTTTATTTAGCATTTGAGCCAGACCATTTGAGGACATTTTAGCCCACAGTTCCCAAACTAAAGATTTATTTTTCTTTTGGCCACAATTCCAGGCTGGATTTTGGAAACAAAACAGTCAAACATACAGATAAAAAAAATGACCATTAATCTTCTACATTCTCTAATTGTGTAGACTTGGGGCTAATTCAGCTGATGAATATTTTAACTCTTGAGAGTGTGCGGGTCCATTTGGTTTCATTTTTACGCTCTCAAAGAGTTACATTTGGTTAACCAACTGTCCATCATTTAGCTGGGGACCACCTGGAATCCTCTCAGGGACCGTCCCCAGACCATTGGTTGAAAACCGCTGTTGTACGGTATAATATGTAAACTGCCTTGGGTGTAAGATTTGTATTTACTTGATCATTGATTGCAAACTCTTCTGTTGGTTTATTGTCTATTATTGTTTATATAAACTAGAAAGTGTCCTGCAAGTCCATACAGTGTGGTGTACTGTAGGGTATAGGAATTGTTACTTTGGTCAATAGCCAGCCTCCTCCCCAAACTGCTATGGTCCAATTACAGCTAAGCATAACATGTGATAGACAAATAGCTTTCCTATATGATAAAACATTGTTTTTAAAAAATAAAATAAATGTCACACACACACACACACACGCACGCACGCACGCACGCACGCACGCACGCACGCACGCACGCACGCACACACACACACACACACACACACACACACACACACACACACACACACACACACACACACACACACACACACACATTTTTCCACTGCATAGAGCATGCCTTGTTGATGGATTTGGAAGAGATTTTAGAAGGTCTGGTTCCAAAAATGAACCAGTATTTATTGTGTAAAGTCCATGATATTTACATTTACATTGGAATGAATGAGCCTGGCTAGAAAGTGTCCTAAGGTGGACAAGGGGGCGGGCTTACCTAAAGGTCTATTTGACTGTTATCTCTATCTATCTTCTGGTATATTGTACCACAGCATGGACGGCAACAAAAACAACAGAAAAATAGATTATAAGGCAGGTATGGGGTCTGAGAGTCTAAAAGTCATCATCAAACGGTGGCTTAAATGAAATGTAGAGCCTTGACATGAAAAGAGTTGAAAAACACTGGCCTAGAAAGCAGAATGAAAGCAGTGAATTGGTAGACAGTCCCTAAACAGGCTTAGCCACGCCCCCCAGTACACACACACACACACACACACACACACACACACACACACACACACACACACACACACACACACACACACACACACACACACACACACACACACACACACACACACACACACACCTGCTGCAAACAAACAGCCAGACAGAGGAGCGAAATAAACAACTTTTATTATGTAACTTTACTGTCAATGGAAGTTGAGCTGAGTGGTCTAGTCTAGTCCTTTATGGCTTGTTAGGAGATGAAAAACGCTCAGTCACAAACCGTGTGTGACAGCTAGAAGGCAAACTGCCTGGTTGATCTGTTTTCATTCTGCAAGGTGAGTTATTGAGTTAACTAACTCTGCAAGCATTCTTGCGCACGTCCGCGTGTGAGTGAGTGTGTGAGTCAGGGGCGGATCTGGGCATGGGCATGGGGGGACAATGCCCCCCTAAATACCCAGTCTGCCCAGCCCCCCCCCCCCCCCCCCCCCCAAACATGATGCCATTCAAAACAACCCAAGATATTTCAAATTAAAGTGCTTATATTTAAAATGATGTGAAACACTACTACTGCTACTAACTAACTACAGCTGTGGCACCACTAAACCAACAGCATTTCATCATTGAAAACAGAAAACTCTCTGAGTCAGACCTTTAGCTTTATGCTAGCCGCATTGCGACGTTAGATTCTTTTCTTTTATATTTGGAATTTATGTGAATCTAGCGTCGCATCTGGCTCCATTCACTCGACTGCTGTCTAAATGTCACCAGTGATCTGCTTGTATTCAACAAGTCAAACTCACCAACTTTGCAGCTGTAGAGAAAGCTTGCCACATCCTCTGTCGATCTGCAAGGGTTTTGTGCCATAAAAATCCACCGTAGACCTATTATGAGCTACTTTCTGTCCTGGGTATTCCACAACAAACATCACAGCTGCCATTTTGCCAAACAAGAGCCAAGCGGGAGTGCTTGTTTTATACACTGACACACACAAACAGCAGGTGGCGATACTGCGTGTGCACCGACCAGGTGTGCACCTGGTGTGTGTCAGTGTATAAAACAAGCACGCGCCCTTGGCTCTTATTTGGCAAGATGGCAGCGGTGATGTTTGTTGTGGAATACCCAGGACAGAAAGTAGCTCATAATAGGTCTACGGTGGATTTTTATGGCACAAAACCCTTGCAGATCGACAGAGGATGTGGCAAGCTTTCTCTACAGCTGCAAAGTTGGTGAGTTTGACTTGTTGAATACAAGCAGATCACTGGTGACATTTAGACAGCAGTCGAGTGAATGGAGCCATATGCGACGCTAGATTCACATAAATTCCCAATATAAAAGAAAAGAATCTAACGTCGCAATGCGGCTAGCTTTATGCATGCTGCGTGTCTGTTGCAACTTCAACAACAGCTGATGTTATTTTTGATGCTTTACTTGACTAATAAAAGTCCTGTAACCGAAAATGGTATGGGTGCAACTTCATCGCCCGTGGTGCGAAGCGACACGGGCGATGAAGCCACCCCCATACCATTTTCTCTTGCCCCACCAACATGTTCTCTTGCCCCCCAAATGGGACATGTTACATCCGCCCCTGGTGTGAGTGAGACGGAGGGAGGATGAAATGAATGCTGTGTCACTGCATAAATATATTTATGCAATATTTTGTTTGGCAGATTGGACCGGTTCCCAGGCCAGGTTTAATTAGGAGTTATGTTGAACCACTTAACAAGCCGAATTGATTACGATTCATCTAGATTACTATATGCATCAATTACTATCTCTCTCTCGAGTCAGGAAAACAGAGCACTAGCTGTTTTCCCTTTACAGATGCAGGCATATCCCCACAGCTTCCTTATTATTTATCGGATGTAACACTGTGCGTTATATGGACACTTAGCGGCAATGCTACTCTAGATTTTCTTTTTATAATGGGATGAATCTAGAGTTGCAATACCCTCCACTGACTCCCTGATAACAAAAAAATAATAATAATCTGTGATCTGCTGGTATTAAACGTTAAAATCACCAACATCGTGGCTGTAGGTAAAGCTTGAATTTTATGTAGGCTTAGCCGCAATGCAACTATACTTTATTTTATAGTTGGGCTGAATCGAGAGTTGCAATACCCATTGACTCCCAAAAATCATCTGCATTCTGCTTGTATTAAACAACATTAAACCCACTAACATTGCAGCTGTAAGGAAAGGTTGAATTATCCTATTTCTATTTGCAAAGTGTTTGTTTGATAGAAATCCACCATGTTATATGTCAATGAAGGGTATTGCGACTCTATAGATTCATCCCATTATAGAAAAAATGTTGAATTGTGGCTAGTATGTGGCTCTTGGTCAGCTCACTTTATTTCAACCTGACTTACTTGTACTCAAAGCTTTATCTGTCTCTACCTGCTCCACAGATACACCAGCCATGGTGACCCCAGACCCACAAGCTCGGCGCCTTCTCAGCCCAAGGAGGTATGTGTGAGTTCAAACAGGGAACATTGTGCTGCTGAGGCTCTTGGATCGCTTGCTGTGTCGCTTTGGCTTGAGATAGAGCTTCATTTGAACACTGATAAACAGGAGGTTATGTGTGTTGTGTTGTGTTGTGTTGTGTTGTGTTGTGTTGCGTTGTTGTTTTGGTTGCTGGTGTTTGTAGGTTTGTAGTTACATTTCCCAACTGGGAGGGCAGGCTTCATCGCGATGAAGTCGCACGCATACCATATTTGGTTACAGGAATTATAATAGGCAAGTAAGCAATAATAATATCAGTTGTTGCTGAAGTTGCAACATACACGCAGCATGCATAAAGCTAAAGGTCTGACTCAGAGAGTTTTCTGTTTTCAATGATAAAATGCTGTTGGTTTAGTGGTGACACAACTGTAGTTAGTTAGTAGCAGTAGTAGTGTTTCAAATCATTTTAAATATAAGCACTTTAATTTGAAATATCTTTGAAATTTGGCAGTCAGGGCATTTAGGGAGGCATCGACCCCCCCATGCCCATGCCTAGATCCTGCCCTGCTGGCTGCATGGCATATCGGTTCATGACTGGCATGGAGGCAAAGAATGTCTTATTTCACTGGAACAGAGTGGAATCCTCCCACGTAGGCAGAAGAAAGGTTACACCCTTAGTACATTTATATTTGCTGATATCATATTATTATCTGAGACTCGCTGTATTTATGTGGCTGTTTCCAACAACTGTTACCCAATGCAGGTCAAAACAAACACTTGCATATTGTTTTCAAATGCGATGTTACCCGAGATCTCCTGTAAAACTACTGTGGTAAATATTGCATTTATATCCAAGGTGCTTATATATATATAGATTGTGGCATCGACATTCACATTGTTCATCACACACCGGTGGCATGAGGAAACCATGCAAGGCACAAACCAGCACCTCAGGGTTGCAATTAAGGGTTCAGTGTCTTGCTCGTTCCGCACACACGCCCATGTCTGATCTTAGACCTTGGTTCCGGTTGAGCTTATTTTTCACGCTACGTGATTCTCATCTGTCGGCCCTGAGTGGCACAGTGGAATATCCGCTATAATATAGAGTGTGTTTATCGCTGCCCGTCTGGAATGTTCTTTAGAAAGATGAAAAAACGGCAGGTTACAACACTTTTTTTTGTATTGTTGATTTTTCTTCTTTTATTTGCTTGGTCCAAAATATTGTTTGTTGTCATGACTTGTCATGATTTGATTTGATTTGATTTGATTTGATATGGCTTTGTCATCTTTTATATAAATAATTTCTGAAAAGTCCATGAGGAAAATGAATGAGGAAATCTCTTCTGAAACAGGCGCGGGGGCAGGACTGCGGCACTCTATAGAGCTGAGCAGTCCCAGAAATAGAAAATAAATAGATTCCCCATTCATTTTCCTTTCCTAGATTTTTTGAAAATGATTCACATAAAGACGATTATGACAAAACATGACAACACACACAATCTTTTGGGACAATCCAATAATTTCTAAGAAGAAAAACAAAACAAGGTGTTGTATCCTGCCGTTTCTTTTTTTTTCTACTTGCAAATCTGATATTGTACGATAATATTGTGTTTTTTGTCATGATTTGTCACGTCCGGAGCTGGCTTTGTCTGCAGCGTAATCGTCTTCATAGATCATTTTCGAAACGTCTATGAGGGAAATGAACGGGGAATCCATTTCTGGAGCTGGGGCGACGTCACAAGAGGGGCGGGACTGCTCAGCTCTATAGGTAGTCAGGGGTTGACACTAAGGTCTCCGAGGCACTTGCCCATCGGGCAAGTGCAAGTCAGGTTCTACTTGCCCTCAGGTCATGGTCACTTGCCCCCCAAAAATATATTGTAAATTTTGCATTTAGGTTTACTTCCTACTTGGGTGCTTTAAACCAGGGGTTTTCAACAGGTGGTCCGGGGACTACCAGTGGTCCCTGAGAGGGTTCCAGGTGGCTCTCAACTAAGTTGGTTAACCAGATGTAACTCTTGAGAACGTAAAAATGAAACCAAATGGACCCTTGCGGGTCCATTTGGTTTCATTTTTACGCTTTCAAGAGTTAAAATTCATCATCTTAAACCCTTTAAAGCCTGAACCATGAAGGACAAGTCAGAAAATTCCAATTTTTTGAAATTGAACTCTTTTTGGGTCATAAAAGAAAATTTTAAAAAAAGGTTTTTCAAAAAACATGTATATATATGTTATTTTTATTGTATCATAAATGATACATTGGGTCTTAACAACTTAGTACTCAGTACTAGAGTACACTGTACTCACTGTACTCAGTGTAGTCTCCACAGAGTACACTGTACTCACTGTGTTCAGTGTAGTGTCCATAGAGTACACAGTAGTCACTGTTCTCAGTGTAGAGTCCATAGAGTACACTGCACTCACAGTACTCACTGTACTCAGTGTAGTGTCCATAGAGTACACTGTACTTACTGTACTCACTGTACTCTGTGTAATGTACATGGATTACACTGTACCCACTGTACTCAGTGTATTGTACATGGATTACACTGTACTCACTGTAGTCACTGTATTGTCTATAGAGTACACTGTACTCACTGTACTCACTGTAGTATCCATAGAGTATACTGTACTCACTGTACGTAGTACTTATGTAGTACTCTATTCAGGTCAGTGAGGTCAGGCATTTGGGGTTTGGGGTTCAACATTTAGAATTTGAGTAAAGATGTTCTCTATTACACATGCATAACAACATTGAATGCCCAGCATGTTTGATTGATAGAAAAATAATTATAAGAATGAAAGTTGTGTAGAGCATAATAGATATTCCCATAGGCAGTGTGCAATGACTAAAGCCTGTAGTATCATATATGATACATCATTATATGGTACTAAAAACCTGTAGTATCATATATGATACATACTTTTCAGACGTGGTAAACAACAAACTAAAATTATATTTTTTGAGAATGACTAAGTTCAATCACATTATGCAACCCTTATTTCAAAATATCAGTAAAGATATACAAGGAAAACTCACCAAAATGTCCTCAAAACCAAAATGTTTGGACAGTGGCTTCTGCTGTTGCAAATTAGATGGAGGCAGCCATTTTGGGTCATACCATCTGAGGCTCTGTATCTACTTGCAGTGCAAATGGTATGGTCCAGGTGGGGCAGGGGAGGTATCAGATGTGATACAACAGGTTTTTGAACCAAGTAGTGGTTACACTGAAACATGAGCCAGCTGAAGAATTGGTGTATCATATATGATACCAACGGCGTTATAGGGTTAATTAGCCCATAGTATTCACAGACCCAGTGGTCCCTGACTCCAGCAAAATGATAGTTTGGAACCAAATGGACCTGGGAGAGAGATAGGTAGAGATAGCTAGAAAGCAGGGAAAGACACAGCAGAGTGCAATGACTGCCTTCAAGACAAATTTATCTTGTGTTGTGTTATAGTGCACTAAGTTGCACACTTGCCCGATCGGGCAACTAGGTAGCAGTCTTCACTTGCCCCACCATTTTTTTTACTTGCCCCGGGCAAGCGGGCAAGTGTTAGTGTCAAGCCCTGGGTAGCCTCCTGTGCATACAGTATAGGGACTTTAAGCTGTGCGACGGTGAGCCTCTAATACGGCAACAGGAACTCGATCCGTGCTCGATTCATAAACCTGCTTGCCGTAGCAGCTGTTCCTACTACGGCAGAACGTACACTTTAACGTAGTGTCCACAACGCCTGTTTGACACACGCTGCATAGACGTGTCAGCATGGTAACCCGTCACCATTGCAGACGGCTATAAGCTTGCAATGATTTTGACAGCTACGGTAATTCCGTCATAGCAGCAGTACTTCCTGTACGGGTTGCCATTCTGTAAATTGGGGACCTTAAAGTCCCAAGTATGTGTTGAGCCACAACTGTAGTTAGTTAGTAGCAGTAGTAGTGTTTCAAATCATTTTAAATATAAGCACTTTAATTTGAAATATCTTGTGTTGTTTTGCATGCCATCATGTTTGGTGGGGCAGTCTGGGCATTTGGGGGGGGCAGTGCCCCCCCATTGCCTATGCCTAGATCCACCCCTGGCGCACATCTTGTGAAGAAGCATGAATGCTTATCTCTTGTACGGTCGTAAGCTCTGCTCTGGCAGAGAATGCCAGACAATCTTTTTTTGTTATAACTATACATGCAGTATGTGCAGTGGTGTCGTGCTCGTAGCATGGGGTACCGTACTGTGGTAATCTTTTGGCATGCACAGGCATGCACGGAACAGTGCGAAATGCCCACACATGCACCACTAGAATGTGTGCCACTTATATAGAATATGCATGGGGCTTAAAGGGCCAGAGAATTGAAACATACATTTTTCACACCAATGGTCATTATATAGCCATTAGGGATGTCAACGGGTGCTCGAGTAACCAGATAACAGGTAACTCGATCTCCAGGCTCTCATCCGCGCTGCGAGATGAGAGCCTGGATTCACAGTGCCCCAAAACAGCTGATGGCAGTCGGGACTTCCGGTTAGTTAACTTCCGCCGGAAGTTGCCATAATATTAGTCACGATGCGGTGCTCCCGAAAATGAATACCCCATGGAAACATATTATTTCTCCCTTTGTGCTCGCAAAGCTGTTGTAAATGTTTAAAAGATGACATTGTGTGCACTTGGCTATAACTGCTTTGTTCGTTGGAATCATTTTTTCTGAAAATAAGAGTGAACAAGTCAAGTCGCTAGTGAGGACTGAACAGGGTTGTTTCTCTGGGGACTGTAAATACAGTCACTTCCACAACTAACGTTCTCAGTCTCAAAAGCGCACCGTTTAACCAGGGTGGCCGAGTATTGTTATCGGTTTTGCGGTCAATTTACATAACAATACATGCATATTCTGATCTTAAATCCCTTTGTTATACTTTTTGTTTTGGTAATGGTACAATACTTTTAAAACAGTTTAAAATAGCTGTTATTTGCTGTTATATATCCAGTTAATCTCCGGTTAGTCCTTTCGGCTAGCCGACAAGGAAATTAACCATTAGTGACATCCCTAATAGCCATACCCAACAATACATGCCGAAAAATGTGAACATCTTCAATTTTGTGTATTTTAAATAAAAACTCCATAAAAGTGGATTTTTTACTTCCTGAAAACGAATGTGCTAAAAGCAAATAGAAGTTAGCTGAGCTGTTTTTTATCCTATTTCGGAATCCTCTACAAACACGGGTGTCTTCATTACAGTCAGAAATAGTCCATTTTTAATCCCATTCTGGCATCCAAACAGTGTATTACTTGGTTTAAACCCACTCATGACGTTAAAATATACAGTATATATGAACACATGTAGAAATAAGCCACATATAGTATAGCGGCATAGCTTAGCGACATTAGTAAACATCTTAGCGACATTAGTAAACATCTATGTGTTGCATCGACTCGCGTGTAGTAAATACAGTAGGTCATCGTACGGCTATCCCTCGCTCTTTGCGCCCCATAGCCTGAAGAGATGCGAGCTCTGATTGGTTCAAAAAGTTCAGATCAGCGTTTCAGGCTGAAACGTCAAAGTAAAATGCCCTCTATTTCTGGTTCACCACACCTTAAGTATAGGTTTACCAGTGATGGTCATACCCACCCCTATTGTCACACCGTTTAAGTACCCTGCCCAAATCAATGGCTATACTTTGCATCACAAATGCTTTCCCTGAGTGCACATTCCCTTACCTCAATGGGTAAGCAGTGTATGGCTCCAGTAGGACTTCATACTAAATTAAATTGACACCAGTCACTATAGGGCGAATATGAATTCATTTTAAGTTCATTAAGATTAAGAATAAGTGCTCATTCACACTCATGTGCGTGGTGTATGGAGCATCATTAAAACAAAAAAAGGCGACGCGGCTGAGTATGTGTAGACTGTATAGTTTTTCATTACGCTGAAGAAGGCAGGCAGCATTATCTGTCTGAAACCTTGGTTTCTTTTGACATCTGTGTCCTCGTTAAACGTTGTGTACTGGCAGCCAGTTGTGCGGTTTTACATGACCTTCGTTCAGTATAAATTTTCCTATTGGCTGGCACCTTGTGAGGACCAGCGGTTTGCTGCGAGATTTTGCTGTTTAGTATATGTCAGTGGTTTTTAAGCTTTTTGATCCCAGGGACCATAATTTTTTCAGGATTTGAGCCACGGACCACCATTTGAAGACACTTAGCCCACAGACCCAAAACTAAGGATTTGTTTTGCTTTTTTTCCGCAATTCCAGGTTGGATTTCGGAAACAAAACATACAGATCAAAAATGACCATTAATCTTCTACATTCTCTAGTTGTGTAGACTAATTCAGATGATGCATAATTTAACTCTTGAGAGCGTAAACATGAAACCAAATGGACCCGCAAGGGTACATTTGATATGGACAAGATGTCATAGCTACAATTTGACATTATGGTTGTTCAGTTTGACCCACCAGTCTTTGAGGTATGGCTTAGAGAATAATGTCGACGGCTCTGCGTCTATTTAACTTTATGCCACACTCATTACAGTAAAAGGCCGGCCCATGACAGGCTGCAGGCTGATAGAGAGTTGGTAGACGGTGCCTTCACTCCGCTGTGCATGCTGTGTGAGCTCCGTTTAGAGAAAAGTAGAGAGATCACTGTTTCATTGGCCTTTCCATTGCAGCATGCAGGTTATAGTTATATAGAATTATTCTGCTGTTATGATAAAACAGCCCAAACATTTACTCTTATGTAATGTTCTATATAAGCCGACTGCATTATTTAGCTACCAAATACGCTACTGCTTTCTAAAATATAACTCATTTAAACCCAAGTGTTTGTCCAATTCTCAGGTCTTCTCAGATGTCTTGTTTCGGTAGAGTAGGTCCATTGCATGCTGGTTGTAGTGGGCCGGTCTAGGCCAAATCACGCTAAAAATGCCCGGGCCGATTTTTTTCGCCAAGTCCAGATCCATAAAAAGTTACAGCTTTGAAAATCGAAGTGACCACTGACCACTGGAAAACAACCATATAACATTATTTAAATATTGAGTCAATATGTAAATTTCTACCTGAATGTCCTTGTGTCAACCATATGGTGCTAATGGATTGGGGGCTAAAGCTGACCTCCTGACCCCATTATACTAATGCACTGCACTGAGAGGGACCCCTACCGTTCCGTTGAGTGCTACAGTAGTAGTAGCATTGATTTTGGGGAGAGAGTGACCGACATTATTTTCCACCCACTCGTTCCTCCATAAAAGAGGCGTTTGTTTTTTGCTCATCGAAATCAATTCCGATACCATTGCAAACAGAAGGTTCTTCACTTTGCAAAGTTTGCATAGCATCTGTGGTGAAAGAAAGTGCGGGTGAATTGTTAACTCCAGCAGTCCATGAACAATAGGATAGGATAGTATACTGTAGGATAGGATAAATCATAATTGGTCCTCGGGGAAATTTGTCATAGAGCCCCATATACAGTAAGTGCTATTAAACATTACAATGGCGATGACGTGCAGTATAACGTCGCAGACGACTGACAGCAAATTGCACACTGCCTATTGAATAACACTGGAGTTGTTGTCACAGAAACGGACAACATGCTTTCATGTCAAGTATGGTCCATATACTGTATATTCAGCAACAATCTTAGTAGTAAGTAAGTAGCCTTGCCAGGCCATGATGTCATGAGGCCCAGCTGAGCCATTGAGGCCATATAGATCATCTACTGTTTCTGTAGTGTGAGGCAGCTTGATGTACAAGTACATTCCTTAGACATGACACTAGTACAGTACGTCACAGGGACTTACCCCAATCCAACCAACCCTTGATGCTGAGTGCCAAGCAGGGAGTCATTGGGTCCCATTTCTAGAGTCTTTATTATGACCTGGCCGGGTATCGAACCCCGACCTCCCAGTCCACCTGATACTGTATGTGTATTGATTGACTTAGAATCTGATGAATCTGATTGCCAATGTGCTGAGGGAGTGCCACGGTACCCAGTGAAACACTGATCCTATATGGCCGATAGATATGCCCAGGGGCACAATTCAGAGATCCGGTTGTTGTCCAGAACCACCATGTTTACCGATACGCCCGTGGGGAGGTGCTATTGACTTCAGGGAGAGAGCATAGTACTAGGCGTGGGACTCGATTAAATTTTTTGATCTAATTAATTTGAAGCCTTGTAATTAATTAATCTCAATTAATCGCATACCAATATTTGACCCAAGCAGCATTTTTTTTTTGTCAATTAAAACAGGCTGGAATAGCGTGTGAGCGTTTTTCTAAATCAAAACTTTGTCAACACTGCAAGTTGGTTAACGAGATCAAAATTTGGTTAACTAGATCAAAAGTTGGTTAACCAGATGCGTAAACATGAAACCAAATGGACCCTTGCGGGTCCATTTGGTTTCATGTTTACGCTCTCAAGAGTTAAAATATTCACCATATGAATTAGTCCAAATGTACACAACTAGAGAATGTAGAAGATTAATGGTCATTTTGATCTGTATGTTGGACTGTGACTTTGTTTCTAAAGCCTGGAATTGTGGACAAAAGCAAAAGAAATCTTTAGTTTTGGGGTCTGTGTGGCGATTAAAATGAGTTAATTTTGTTAATCGCGTTACTGTTTCTGTGATTAATTAATCTCAATTAATCAGTTAAAGTCCCAGCCCTACATAGTACATTAAAATACTAGAAAACATGTTCGTCTTAGCACAGAGAATTGGAAGGTTTTCTTGTACAGGTATATGCAACTACTGATGTTTGAAAACAGTATTTGTTGTTTGGAGAGTTTGTGATGTTGCATTTAGTCTCTTGCACCCAAAGACGTTTTTGTTCACAATTGGGAAAGTAAACTGACAAAAAGTTAGTCAAAATAACAGTTATTCTCCATTTTCTAATTGTGTGGACTTTTGAAATTATGTAATTCAGATGTTTACATATAATTTAACTCTTGAGAGTGTAAAATTAAACCAAATGGACGCGTAAGGGTCCATTTGGTTTCATTTTAACGCTCTCAAGAGTTACAGCTCTATAAGGGTCCAAGTGCTGAGGAAACTGTCATGTGATCTACCTGCACGGCTTGTGTGATCTACTGGTAGATCACCATCTACCTTTTGGGCAGCCCTGGTCTACTTCCTTTGCCCTTCCTTTAACTGTGTCCAACATTTCATAGGATTTGCATGCCTAGTTCATGGTTTGAGACATTATTGAGAAATGGAGCACTGAAAGACCTCTTTGCATATTACTTTTCGTTTCATAAGGCAGGGTATTTTCAACATTACTCTTGTTTAGTGTCTCTTGTTTTAGAATCGCTGCGATAATGTGTGCGTTTCAGACTCCCCGGGCTCCATTTTCATTACCATCTAAACCCCTTAATCCTTAACCATTTGTTTTACTATTTTGAAAAACTTTTTGGAATAGTTCAACGTGCCAATCCATTGACACAATTTGAGCTTGTAGACTGGCCATTTAAACTATTGAAAATGTTACTTTTTTTAATAGTTTAAAAAGGTAAAAAGAAGTTAAGGGATAAGGCGTTTGACGAAAATGGAGCCCCATGTCTGTAAAGCCCTTTAGTTGCTGTGTATTGCTGCACTTCCACATAGTGTGATGAGAAATATTTCTATTATATATTTTACATTGGGTAAAATATACCCGTGTTCAATGATGGTGTCACAAAAAGTGACGCCATCATTGAAGTGATGTTATGTGTTCTAGGGTTAAAAAGTCAGGCACCAGCAGGCAGAGCAGAGCTAACGTTCTATGATAATTTATTAAGCAGTCGTGGGTCAAAACCTACAACGTAGTCACAGGACACAGGCAAAGAGCAGATGTGGGACATAACCCAGAAACACTGAACACTCACAGCAGGCCTGCTAGGAAAACATAGAAACAAATGGGAACAACCTGGAGAATATACAGAGACGCTCCATAACATCTGGGTTCTTCATAGAAAAAAGGGGGAAAATGTTTTTTTTCCATTACAGATATTTGTTGTATTGTTTTTAGAGTTTCTAATTTAAGTATGAATTTCACCCGATACTTGTCATGTGACAATTAAGTGAAGTTTAAATGATAACTTTGCTTTTTGTTTTGTTTTGTTTTTTCAACCAAAATTCATGTTTTAGGTTATTAGTTATTATTAGTATTTTAAATATGGATTAAATGTGTGTGTGTGTGTGTGTGTGTGTGTGTGTGTGTGTGTGTGTGTGTGTGTGTGTGTGTGTGTGTGTGTGTGTGTGTGTGTGTGTGTGTGTGTGTGTGTGTGTGTGTGTGTGTGTGTGTGTGTGTGTGTGTGTGTCTATGCAGTATATAATACCAATAAACCCCAGGAAATTAACTATTCAATGTGACAAACTGCCATAATTGAAGTTATAACACAGTCTGGTGTCCCCTGTGTGGGGATGCAGTGAAAGCCTCCTTCACATTCAGTAGATCCTGTGACCTTTTGTGTTGTAATTCCCTGAGGTTTATAGGTTTATAGTAGACATAGAAAAGTAGCACTAAAATATTGTCGTAAAATAACTAATACTGTATATAACGCCATGTTCAAATGCCGCTGCCCCTGTCAAAAACGCCTAAAACCACTCAAACCAAAGAAAGCAGCAAATAAAAAAACAAATAAATAATACTAATAACGTCTGTCTTTTACTTTTATTACTCTAAAACATGAACCTTTGTTGAAAAAAGTCATCCCTTAATATATATTATCCGAGTTGAGTTGTGAATTCTGCATTCAACAGATGTATTTAATTTCTTCCTTCAATTGGATAATAGTTCCAGTGTGCTTACACTTCAAATTTGCAGCTGAATGACCCATCGCTGCTATTGTCTCACAAAATTGCCCTAAAGCAATCATTGTGTTAAACAAAAGGCTATCACTCTCTCCTCCAATTAATTAATGGCTTAAGTACTCATCCCCATGGGCAATCACAGGGATTTACAGCCAGAGCAATCTTGTCATCTGCAAAGAAAAACAACCAACAGTGTATTCAGTGAATAGAATATGTGGTTGGAGGGCCGCGCGCGGATAATCCCACTTCCCATGTAAAGGGACCGACGTCTTTATGCGGTAATGCACGGTTAACGTTTCCAGTACTTTGACTGGAAACAATGGAGGTGAAAAATGACTCGCGACTGCCAAGTTTAACCCCGTCAACACACAAATCTTCAAACACTCCCCTTGAATAGAGCAGTGTCACCATGCTGCCCAGGGGACCTCTACATGTTCCACTTACTGCTCTGACTCGCCCACTGTTTAATGTTTCAATGGAAAGTAACTGAGTAGATTTACTTATTACGTTCAATGGTGATGTGCTTGTAGTTAATTGAGTCATTCCAATTATCAATACTTGTACTTCTGCTTCACTATATGTCTCATCAGAATGTCGTATTTTTTCCTCAGTCGCATTTCTTTGTACATTTTGATTATTATGACACAACATTCACTAAATTCCACTCATTCTGTATTTCTTAGAAATGGATTTCTTAAGGATTTTTCATTTTGGACCTATTTTTCTGAGAGTGTACAAATGGAACCAAATGGAGTCATTAGGGTTAATTTGGTTCCATTTGTACGCTTTCAAAGAATGTTGAAAATGGGTGGAATTCCCCTTTAAGCTCTGTTTTGGCCATTTGAAAATGGTGCCATCTACAACCCAATGCAATGGCATGCCAATGCAATATTGGGTCTATATACCTTTTTATACATTCATACATATATATACAAACATTTTTTGTATTTCTAAATTACAGTAAAACATTTGAGTACTCTTTCACTGCCCATACTTCATACTTCACATAGCCACACTATAGTAGCATGAAACAATTTAAATCCTAATAATTCCACCCTTGAAATATGTGTTTTCAGTGTATCCAGGGCAATTGGCAAATCTGATTCAGATTGATTAATGTATTGTGTGCATGCGATGGTTGTGATACATTAGCTTATTGGATCCGTTTCTACGTCACAAAATATGTGTCTCACGTGTTTAAATCCTATTTCTATCAGTCAAAACCGATGTATTTTATTCGTTACAGCTACACATATATCATCAAAAAACGGTCTGAAACAAAAATCATTAACATGGTAAAACACAACTTGACAACGTCATCAAGTTGTGTTTCACCATGTTAATGATTTTTTCAGACCTCCATTTCTAGGATGCAGAATGGGGGGGGCATTTTTATCATGTTTAACACATGACATCTCTAAGGTATATTAATGACATAGTAAAATGTTGAAAATGGGTGGAAATCCCCTTTAAGACACGCAGCAATGGTTGTCAGTATCGGGATTCGAACCCGCGACTTGCTGTCAGCCAGGATCACCAGCGCAGGAGGTTGACTGCTACGCCAGCCGCCCTGGGGCCACTATAAGGATTTATTTGATGGAGCACAGAGGTTTTCAACCAGTGGTCTGGGGACCACCAGTGGTCCTTGAGAGAGTTCCAGGTGGTCCCCAGCTAAGGGATAGACAGTTGGTTAATCAGATGTAACTCTTTGAGGGCATAAACATGAAACACGAAGATTTTCATGTTTAGTTAAAATATTCATCATCTGAATTAGCCCAAGTCTACACAACTAGAGAATGTAAAAGATTAGTAATTTGGATCGGTTTGTTTGAGTTTTTTGTTTTCTCTGAAATCCAGCCTGGAATTCTGGACAAAAGCAAAGGAAATCTTTAGTTTTGGAATCAATGGGGCTAAAATGTCATCAAATGGTTGTCGGTGGCTTAAATGCTGAATAAATAGTGGTATGAAAAAAGGTTGAAAACCACTGATGAAGCAAGTTAAGTGCTGAGGTTTGATGGACAGCGACAGTGCCACTGTACGCAAGACTTACACCTGAATATTATGTTTCCTGAATGTGAGGAAAGACTGCCACTACTAGCACTATGACGCATGACTGACTCTGCAACATCTTTTACTCTTCTTTGAAAATATGTCCAAAATCTATCAAAATAGGTCATCTACAAACCCCCAATGCTTGCGGATCCCTCGAGCTATACTCTATGGCTCTGGTTACAGGGAGACACACGGTTATACTCCGTAAAGCTGTGTTTTACCCATTTTTGTTTTTCAATGAAAATTGCTCCATTAATTGCGTTAAACATTTTAATCAGATTAACAAAACACGCGCGCGCGCGCGCGCGCACACACAAACAAACACACACACACACACACACACACACACACACACACACACACACACACACACGCACACATGCACACGTATAATTTTCTACATATTGCAGCTTGTATCTCTCACCACCTGTGTGTATTTCCACGTGTGATTTTTTTTTTTTTCATTCATAAATATATTAAAAGGTAGGCTAGTGAATGGTTAGGGCTAAACCAGCAGGGATTGAAAACTTCAAACAACAACAATACACACACACACACACACACACACACACACACACACACACACACACACACACACACACACACACACACACACTGTCCGTGCGTGTTGTGCACGCCCTGCACACAACGGACGCACAGACACACGCGCAATGTTTTCACAGTAAATATTGCATATGCCATACTGTATCTCACGGTTGAGACACAACCACACATTAGATTGTCTGCTAATCCTGCGTAAGCGCAGATAACAGTCATTTGAAGCCATAACCTGTGCAATAAGTCATCACCCAGAGAATATACAGGTATATACTATATACTATAACACAATAATACAGATTGTCAGCCCACTGGGCGAGATATAGTGGGCCAGAGACAGTTCCAGTTTAAAGAGAATATGCTATTTATTTAATAAATCATGGCAGAATTGGTGCTTATCTCACTATAAGAATACGGTCATTTAAAAAAATTTATCAACTGCAAAGTTATAAAAAAATACTTATTACTTCCCCAAGTCCTACCTCCCACCTGCAAAGGAATAGAGATGTCCAACACAATCTGTTTAGTGACAACTTGTGAAGGCTGTGATAATTTGGAGTGTAGGTCATGTGTGCAGAATGCTGTGGTGGATTATAGGATCTACAAATAAATGTAAATCTGTTCTATTTTCACATGCAACAACACGCTCAACAGTAATGAGGTGTGTTTTTTCAGAGTAACATATTACTTATCATCCATTTTGGCAGAGTTATATTTTTACTTTAGTTTTGGTGGGAAAAGTAATAATATTACAGTAATACATGGTATTTATTTAGTTACTGCCCAACACTGGGAATGAAGGGAGTGATTTTTTTGCCACCATCAAAGAGTGCAAACTTTGCGCACAAATTAAGTCGCACTGCAATAAAGACATGCACCGTAATTCCGGACTATAAGCCGCTACTTTTTAGCGGCTTATAGTAAAAATGAAACCAAATGGACACGCAAGGGTCCATTTGGTTTCATGTTGACATTCCCCATCTAAATTAGCACCACTTAATTAATAAGTCATAGTCATTTTGATCTCTATCTTTTGCCTGTTTTGTTTGCGAAAATCCATCCTGGAATTGTGGACAAGAAATCTTTAGTTTTGGGTTCTGTGGGGTGAAAATGTTGTCAAATGGTGGTATGTAGCTCAAATGCTGAATAAATAGTGGGCCCTGGGATCAAAAACGGTGAAAACCACTGCTCCAACATGAAGCTTATTGTCTGGTGCGGCTTATAGTCAGGTGCGGCTTATACATGGAAAAATCAGTATTTTGCTCCAAATTTAGCTGGTGCGGCTTATATTCAGGTGCGGCTTATAGTCCGGAAATTACGGTAGTCAAACTGCCGTTGCAGCCCACAGTACCACCTGTCGCGACTGCAACTATAGCCCGCCCGTAGCTACTGGCACTACGTGTAGAGCCCAATATACCTTAAACTCAAAACCTATTTTACCTCAGTTCGATTGTAAGCCTTTTTGCACACGATAACCAAGAAAACCACATGAACAAGATAAGAAAGACTGGATTAAGCTTGCCTCCTATGCAAACAAAGGGACATAATTACTACTTACTAGTGGACATGATTAACTGAAAGCAAATATAATCTACCTAGCAGCAGCAGAGCTGCATCATCTCTGTTGAGTGATTCAAACTCCCATACTGTACATATTGGGCAGATGTCCTCATGGCTGCTACGGCACAGGATAATGCCGTATAGTAGCCAGGACAATTTTACTTGCAACATTTACTACATTTGTTCTGGGAATAGCTTATAGTGAAGCTACACTACTTGTTTCGAGTAACAAGGATTGTAGCTTACTACATTTTCTCACACACATTTTCAAATTCCACCCATTTTTAATGGGTAGAAAACCTCTAATATACATCCCAAAACTTAAACATGCCACCATCCCAGATTCAAACCCACCCCTAAATTATTATTATTATGATTTTTATTTATCTTATTTTATTATTATGGTTATTATTTAGAAGGTTGTACATTAAGTTGAGATACATATTTATACTATGTAGTGTTGTAGCACGCTACATCAAGCTACTTTTGTCATGTAGCTTGTAGTGTAGCTTGCTACAATTTTCTGGCGATAGCAGTGTAGCTTAGCTATATTTTTTTCGAGAGTAGCAAGTAGTGTAGCTTACTACATTTTCCCAGTAATTTGCCCATCACTGCCCACGGGCCAGGGCAGTGTCTCCATTTGCAAGGCAGGTGACACAGCTCTGTGTGAAAGACAGCTCTGCATGCCTCCACAAAAAGAAAATAATTTAATAACTGGAAAATCAGAAATCAAAACTAACTGTAATGTACCAGTAAACACATCATCCTATTAATTAGTAGTAAATTGTGGATGTCATATTTATATATCACATCAGACACATATTAGCCTATGATGGAATATGGAATTCTTGCCTCAAAACACAGTCAAAAACCAGCGGAACCACATGCTTGCTGCCTGGTGTTCCCAAACATAACTCAATGCTTAAATGATTAACCCTAAACTTATGCCTTATTCCTACATTGTAGGCCTAATCAAAGTGGAAATGCAAATTTGAATCAGATGAGCTCTTCCTGAGAGCAATTCCCATTAAAGCTATATGATATGACAGCTTAGATTGTTGATTTATTTTGATAAATATTTAAGAAATAAACCAATGTTTTTTCTAGTAAAGGAAAATGATTAAGGAAATGATTAATCATGATTAATGATTAATCATGATTAATTTTGAAGCTGTGATTAATCAACAGCCATAATTTGCCACACTTCATCAGCAGCATAAGGGGGAGGGGAGGGATGGGGGGGGGGGTGTAGGTGCTTCAAGTCTCTGTGGGCGTAAACCTTACCTGTGTGATTCCAGTTGGCCAGGCAGGGCGGCCAGGTATAAAGGCACAAAGGAGTTTACCTGCAGGCATCACAGTAACCTGCAAGAGGAGACTGATAATATTCCAGCCAAGGGACAACAAACAACCACAAGACAGGATTTTACTTTGCCAGTTTTTGGTCACTTTGGTCACTTTGTGGTGGGATTCATACTCTAGCAGTGCTTCAAGAGGTGAGTTTGAATTACTCAATCAACTGTCACTCACAATATTATACAGTACATATTCTTTGGTCTTTGTGAATGTTTTAAGTGCACATGGCTCTCTGCTTTAATTTTCACCATGCCTAGCTTTAAAATGTTGTTCATTGCCCTAAAAATGCATGTGGACGTTGCATCAGTAGCACATTGCACTGCAAAGTGCTACTGATATTTAAGTTACTACTGTATATGACAGAAGAGGACACAGTTTCATAGTGAGCTGATATTGCCATGCCTTTCTCTAAGTATTATGAATGAAAGTTTACACCATAATTAATCAGGCTTGGCGTTGCGTAACGCAAAGAGAACAATCGTCAAATCAGAAAATAACAATTTATTTCATTGACCTTCTGAACCAATTCAGGTTATTGTGCAGGTTAAAATCACGGCATTGCATAATTAGTTCAGTAGCAGTATTGGAACTTAGTCATTGGTCAATCAATCAACACTGCGGTCAGTTTAATCAACTGCAAAGAGTTGGTGAGATCATGTGGTTGTGCAGGGCGCGAAGTGGTTTAGTTTTCACCCGAAGCTATTTGTTGTCAGCATAATAAGTGTGCCTAACGTGGATATTGTTGTTTTCACTACATCGTATCACGTTACAGAATGGAACAATGTTAGGCCCATTAATCATGAGGTGTGAAAGGGCCCCCCGATCAAAAGGGAGCTTGCAAACAAGCAACAACAAAGAGTGTGATTATTGGATTACTTAGCAGAAAATATAAGCACATACAGTAAGTAAAGCTGAGAGTTTTTAGAAACAAAGCAACACAAGCTCACCGCAGTAGTGGTTTGGCACAGACTGCTCGCATAACACTTTCTTAACAAGCAATCCATAATCTTCCAAATTAGTAGTTTGGGATAGACTTGGACAAAGTACTGCATTAATTCTCACCAGTTTGCCATCCATCAGACAGTAGATATAGTAAGGCCTATTAGCACTGATGGAACCACACAGATTGTTGTCTTTATGCAGCTGATGGATATATTCCCCAAACCTGTTGGTCCATATTAATTAGCCACTTACAGTAAAACAATGCATAGTTGAGCGGAGTCCCCCAGGGTGACTACTAGGCCCTATTCTGTTTTTCCTTCTGTTGGCCTCAGGTGTAAACCACAACTTCTACTTTCCAAGGATGGCAGATGTACAAGTACAAAACGCTTTTCTTTAGTTTTCTTGTGAAGGCACAGATCTGCAGACCTGCTTGCTCTAAGGTAGTAGCGGGTAGTTATGCTGCGTACAATAATAAGCTCAATAACACTACAGCATGGCATGGCATGCATACAGGATTATAAAAACAGGGGTAAGTCAAAATCAGTAGGGGTAAGTGTGTGGTTGAGCCAGGTATGTATGGGCTGTAGGTGTGCCCGGGACAGTGTGTAAAGTTTGATTATTACATTGTTGTGAACCAAGTCGTGAGGAAGGACATTTCTTTGCCATCGCTTATATTAATTAACAACCTTTTGTGCTAAATATTTCCTTTTGGAAGCTGCTTTAGAATGAAAGATATAGTCACTTGTCTCCTCCTTTCTCAGCATTCTGCTTGTAGATGGGAAGATGCATGTTACAAAAAACTGTGTTTTTAGACTTAAATATCCTAAAAGCGAGGCTTTTTGTACTGATCATCAATTGTTATTCATGAACAGTGTTGGTCTATATTACTTAGGAAAGTAACTTCTTTACTTTACTCGTTACCCCTTAGACAAAGTAATATCATTACTTTACTAATTACTGGATTTGAAAAGTAATATATTACACATTACATTATTACTTTCCCAAGTTCTCAACACCGCTTTTGAAAAAATAGAGAAGTACAACATAATCTGTTTATTACAAAATAAAGCAGCAAGAGATTTGTAGTGTACATAACTGCGTAGGATGCAGCGTGTGGACTGGATCTACAATCTACTGCACATCTCTGTCGTTGCAGTACCTGTCAATAGCTTGTACATCTGTTCTATTTTTGCATGCAACAACAAGCTCATTTTAAAAAAGTAACTAAAAGTTACTTGCAAAGTAATGCGTTACTTATTACCCATTTTTGCAGAGTAATCTCGTTACTTTACTTTTTGGAGCAAAAGTAATAATATTACAGTAATATGTAATCTAAAATTAGTTACTGCCCAACACTGTTCATGAATACGGTGAAACTACTCAAAGCTCTCAAGTCAAAAAAGTGTGGAAAGTTTGGATGTATAGACATGTATACCCAGTTGGGTGCAGTCTTGTAAATTGTTGTTTTATCAATGTTTACAGTGAGCCACAACCCAGGGCATGGGTTGCCTTGGGCCAGTACTCCGCAATATTTAGCCAACGACATGCTTTATGTTTTGGATAAGTGCAATACATTATTTGCAGGTGATACAACTATTTATTTTGCATCAAATAGTACAACCCGAGTTAAGAAACGGCCGCTGTCCAAACCGCAGCTATTAACTTGACTTGAAAGGTGAGAATAAAACAAATAAACATGCCACTTAAGAGCGATAATCAGCTCATGATGAGCCGTTCACTTTGAAGTACCAGAACCAGCTAATGTTCAACAGACAAATTTGCTTGATGTAACCCTTGATGGCAGTTATATATAATCATGGGAGACATAACTTCAACATATCAGGAAGTAAATGGTTGGGAATAGCACATATCAAAAGACGTTACTCATGCTGTCTTATGCCTGCCTGGAGAGTGCCACTGACCAGTGATGCCAACTGCCAAAATGCACTAGTGACACCTCCAAAATGCACTAGAATGCATTAGAGCAGTGGGTTTTCAACTATTTTCATACCAGGGCCCACTATTTATTCTGCAGCATTTTAGCAGATGGACCCATAAAGGCCCATTTGGTTTCATTTTACGCTCTCAAGAGTTACAGATCTATAAGGGTCCATTTGGTTACCAATGGTCTAGTAATGAAGGAGGACTATCATAGGAGAAAAAATAGTGAAAAACAAGGGTCAACCAATTTCGCCCTAACTCACCATAAAAAAAGCACTAGATTTTCCACCAGGAGTTTTTCACTAATTTTGGCACTAGGGGGAGGGTCTGGAAAAAAGCTAAATATAGCAACAAATGTGCCAAGTTGGCAACACTGACACAGGCCTGCACTCATTTTAAGTCTCATTCATTACTGCTCTGCAGGGGTCTAGTTGGTCTAAAAAAACGCCTAATGCCTAAATGCCTAAGCTCTAAATGAGCTGTGGATGAAACAGCAAGCATCACACTGCACTGTACTGAGAAGAGATAGGATGCCTCATAGGCTAGGCTTCTTTTCCACTGCCAGGAAACCGGTCCTTTTTGGTTCAGTACATAAGCCAAACCTCCAAAATTGGAATGTAAATTATGAGCAAAACCATACCTAACCCATAAGCCTTAACCATGTCTCAGTGATGCACAAATGAGACCCACTCTTTCTTCTAAAGCAGCGTCTTTCAACCTTTTTTTCAACTATTCAGAATTTGAGCCATGGACCACAACAAAAAAATGTCCCATTCGCCCATTCTGTCCCAAATGAAAGTCAGCCATGGGATCTTTATCAGACGATGCGCTCGGACTAATATATTGATTAAATAATGAAATCTACATTTCATCGTCTTCTGCACCTTTGTCGTCGTCGGTGTGCGCTATTTCACGGTAAGAAAACAACGAGCACGACTTCGGCTGTCCGGGAGTTAATCTTCTACATTCTCTTGTTGTGTAGACTTGGGCTAATTCACATTTTGAATATTTTAACTCTTGAGAGTGCAAAATGAAATCAAACGGAACCGCAAGGTTTAATTTGGTTTCGTTTCTACGCTCTCAAAGAGTTACACCTGGTTAACTAACTTTTCATCATTTAGCTGGGACCACCTGGAACCCTCTCAAGGACCACTGGTTGAAAAACACTGTTCTAAAGTATTATTGTTTTTCTTTTCTTTTTTTGTGTGAAAAACATTCACTCACTGTCGTCTCTCTCTCCCCTGATAGGTCGTCGGGGCACCTCGGCGAGATGATTGGCTACTTCCGCGAGCGCATCCGGGACCGGCTGGCCGAGCGGCGCATCCGCCGGTCGCGCCTGGTGGCCAAGGACGGCCGCTGCAACATCGAGTTCGGCAACGTCAACTACAGCAGCCGCTTCGCCTTCCTGGCCGACTTCTGGACCACCTTCGTGGAGTTCCGCTGGCGCTTCGTGCTCTTCTTCTTCATCGCCTCCTTCACGCTCAGCTGGTTCATCTTCGGCCTGCTGTGGTACTGGATCGCCCGCAGCAACGGCGACCTCACGTGGCAGACGCAGCCCGAGGACCACGTCCCCTGCGTGGACAACGTTGTGGGCCTCACCACCTCCTTCCTCTACTCGCTGGAGACCCAGACGACCATCGGGTACGGCGGGCGCGCCATCACGCCCAAGTGTGCCGGCGCCGTCGCCCTCATCATCATCCAGTCGCTGATTGGCGCCATCATCAACTGCTTCATGTGCGGCGTCATCCTGGCGAAGATCTCCCTCCCTAAGAAGCGCGCCAAGACCATCCTCTTCAGCGACATGGCCGTCATCTCACCGAAGGAGGGCGCACTGTGCCTGTCGATCCGCGTGGCCAACATGCGCAAGACCATGATCATCGGGAGCCAGATCTACGGCAAGCTGCTGCGGACCACGGTCACGCCGGACGGCGAGACGATCATCATGGACCAGGTGAACATCGAGTTCTCTGTGGACGCCGGCAAGGACAACCTGTTCTTCGTGTGCCCGCTCACGCTCTACCACGTCATCGACAAGGGCAGCCCGTTCTTCGAGATGGCGGTGGACACGCTGCACCGGCAGGAGTTCGAGCTGGTGGTGTTCCTGGACGGCACCGCCGAGTCCACCAGCTCCACATGCCAGGTGCGCACCTCCTTCATCCCCCAGGAGATCATGTGGGGCTACAAGTTCATGCCCATCATCTCGCGGAGCAAGGAGGGCAAGTACCGTGTGGACTTCTCCAACTTCTCCAAGGTGATGCCGGTCACCACGGCGCACTGCGCATACTGCTTCCACAACATCAAGGGCCACCACCTCCACTCCATGGACGGACAGGACAACCAGGGCTTTGAGGTGATCGACATCGGTGACCATCACAACCACATGACCAAGATGTGAGTGGACTTACAGTAGAATTCCACACCAAAACACATTGGTCATGAAGCTACCTCGATTCCCGTGACATGATACATAATGGTTTCTGTCATAGATGCCCCCGTTTCTACATTTCACCAGGTCCTCCTTCCTCCAATGCAGTTTACATGGCCGCAGGTTGTCTTTATTCTCATGTGTGTATTTTAGTAACCACACAAAAAATACTCACATTAGAATAAAGACAATCTGCACCAATGCAAATTGTTGTAAGGGACGGGCCTCATGGGTGAAATGTAGAAAAGGGGGCGGCATCTATGACAAAAATCAAATGCAATATACTGTATATGATGTCACAGCGATCAAGGTAGATTGATGCCCAATGTGTTTTGGTGTGGAATACTGAGAACTTTGTTGTGGGTGCCATCGACCAAAAGACTCCTCTTAAGCACATGACATCGAGCATCTCCATTCCGGTGGAAAACATTTTCCATAAAATAGCCGATCTACAAGCTCACAGCGTGACGCATACGCGTGCTTGTTGGTCAGCTAATGTCGGCCAAATGAGTGGAGCAAGTGCCAGTATACGCAACCGGAAGACGATTGAACAGCAAGTAAAAAAGAGGCAGAATTTGTTGTGCCAAAAGTACTCAAGATCTGTGAGGGGGGAAGGGGGGTGTGGGGGTGCGGACAGAATGTGCAATGAACCAATTAGAGCTGAAGCAAAGACAAAGACATTCTTACTTGAATTAACGCTTAAAGATAAAAAGAATCAGGAAGATACTGTACATACCGTGTATTGTGATGTATTTTCGTATGTAAGACCACAAGCCAAGCCTGTCGTCAACGTCTGCTGATCGACTCCAAGAACCCGTCTTCAGAAATGCAGAGGTGGTTGAGATCCGGCGGTGATAAGGACGAGAGCTTATCTTTGAAATTCAAAAACGATTAATGGAAAAATCACCTTATCAGTCTCTACTACTATGCCAGGATTTGCAAATATACATCCAGCTCTTTGGGTGTTGCAAATGAAGTCGACTTGTTTAACCTGAGCTCTGGCGCCCCAAAACGTCCGAGCGACATTTCAGAAACGAGAGGAGTGACATGTGCCTAAAACCATACGCCTACAGACTAGACAGGGAAACGGAGTGTTATTCTGGTACCGTATGCCAGTAAAAATCTGGACTTAACATACTTTTATTATTTTTTTAATGAGGTTAGATGTGGTTTTTATCTTATCACTTTAAATTATGGCTGCAGATACTGTAGCACTGTACATAGCATGAAAATCAACAGTTTATTTGGATTTTGTTTTGTTTTGATCTCAGGGAAGAAAAAAAACATTGCAATGAATCAAAATAAAGAATATTTTTGCATTCAACAGAATTTCTTTTTTTTTTTTTTTTTCGTGGAATCATTATTCCGGCAAGCTTGCGTATAATGCAGTGTTTTTTCACGTAAAATCATACAACTGTACATTCCATTCCATTTAAGTGGAATCCTCGGTAACACTTTAAACGAAGGTCCTTGTTATAAGCGCTTATAAGCGCTTATTAACGGCTTATAAAACATGTTATAAGCGCTTATAAGACATTTGTAAGACATGAATTAACTGTTTATAAGTAGGTTACAAGACACTTATGTACCTTGTTATAAGTGCTTATTAATGTTTATAAGACATTTATAAGCTATGTGTTACCTGTTATAAGGTCGTTACAAGACACTTATTAATAGTTTATAAATATTTATGGGGAATGTTAATAAACACATCATTAACTGTTAATAAGACACGTAAAACTGCTTACAAATTATTTATAAGACACTTGTTAACGTTATTATTTGCTTATAAGAATTTAACAAACACATTTATGAACTGTTAATAGGAAATTTAGAAGGCACTTATTAAACCTTATTAATATGTTTATAAAACACTTAATAACCGTATTATTTGTTTATATGCATTTATAAATCATTTTACATACCTCCCCCATTAGGCTCCTTGTTATAAGGGTAGATTGCTAGGATATTTATAAGACTTAATGAGACATTTATAAAACCTGCATTAAATGTTATAAACTAATTATAAGACACTTACTAACCGTTTGTGCACATTTATAAGGAATGTACTATACACATTTAATAACTATTATTAATATATTTATAAGACATTAACAAAACACCTTTCTTGTTTATATAACATTTATGGTACGCTTTATGAAACCAAAGGTGCTTGTTCCAACTTCGTTCAAAGTGAAAACAGGAGGGTGAAGAGAATTTATAAACTTTTCATCATGTGTTTATTAAGAACTCAAAATTGTTTACAAACATGGACAGGCGGTTAACAATGCATTTATAAACACGTTGATAGGCATTTTGAAGGCACTTCGTTTAAAGTGGGGACCGCATTTATAAGCCGTTAATAGCGCGTTTATTAACAGCAAACATTGCTTTACAAGCAGGAACAGATGCTTATTAATGCATTTATAAGCACTTAATAGGCATTTTTGAAGGCACTTCGTTTAAAGTGGGGACCGCATTTATAAGCCGTTAATAGTGCGTTTATTAACAGCCAACATTGCTTTACAAGCAGGAACAGATGCTTATTAATGCATTTATAATCACTTAATAGGCATTTTTGAAGGCACTTCGTTTAAAGTGGGGACCGCATTTATAAGCCGTTAATAGCGCGTTTATTAACAGCCAACATTGCTTTACAAGCAGGAACAGATGCTTATTAACGCATTTATAAGCACTTAATAGGCATTTTTGAAGGCACTTCGTTTAAAGTGGGGACCGCATTTATAAGTCGTGAATAGCGTGCTATTAACAGCCAACATTGCTTTACAAGCAGGAACAGATGCTTATTAATGCATTTATAAGCACTTAATAGGCATTTTTGAAGGCACTTCGTTTAAAGTGGGGACCGCATTTATAAGTCGTTAATAGCGTGCTATTAACAGCCAACATTGCTTTACAAGCAGGAACAGATGCTTATTAATGCATTTATAAGCACTTAATAGGCATTTTTGGAGGCACTTCGTTTAAAGTGGGGACCGCATGATAAGACATTTATAACTCGTTAATAATCTGCCTATTAACCACCACACATTCTCTACAAACAGGAGCAGATGCTTAATAGTGCATTTATAAGCACTTCAATAGGCATTTGTAAGAATGGGTATATTAACAACAGTGACGGCATTAAATAAAAGATAAAGGCTGCACTTGTTAAAGGGTTGTTCCAAGGGGGTTAACAAAACGTAATGTATTTTGGTGGCATTTAGTATGGAAACCTGAATCTCACCTTTATGGTCATGCATTGTGACACTACACTACCATTTATGGCCATATCCGTTTATGAAGATCATCATAGCACTAACCTCAAACCCTGGATAACCATACATGTGAAGACTGATGACCTATATTTGTATATAGGGCCAGTCGGCAACTTTCATCTGACCTCCAATCAAATAATCAATCTTTTTGACATATTTTCTGGATGTTTTGCTGGCTGAAATCAAATGGCCATCTGAGGTGATTATATTTGTAATTACTTCCTGTAAAAGCAAAATAGAGAATAACAAATATTGCACCCATACACTGTTTCTAAAATTCAACTGCTATGAGAAGCGTGATGTAAGAATGTTTTGATTGGTGAATTCCTTCGCGGTCCAGTTGATGTACAGCCGTGAGCGTTGTACATCTATCTCCTTTTCTATCCATTTTATGCAGTTGAGGAGCTCCAGAAGAGGTCAGGTAAGCGCAGACACTTCATAAGGTTGACTTGACAGAGGGTGCATTTCTTTCAGTGGTGTTAAGGAGCTGCATGAAACAAAATGCAATACAGAGAAGATTAGAGGATGGGTTAAAGAAAGCCCTTGGGCATGAGGAGGTACAGTACAGGTCCAGAGTTCAATCTACAGTTCTTCAAATAAAATAATACATGAAACTTGACACTCATAAATATATAGGTTCCTGGTTATTATTATTTTTCTGAGATTGTATTTTGGGTTTTAATGATTCATGTCGAAGTGACAAGGCATTCTTGTTTGGGGTACACCAAATTTAGGTTGTAAAATCAAAACAGTAGGCAGCATGTGGGAGACTTCCAATACCTGAAGTGAAGTGTCCACGTTGCAGTGATCTCGGAGAAGCCAATCTGTCTGTTGGAACGAGTGTCAGGATGTTTGGAGGGCCATCAGAGTCCTAGTAACAACCACAATTACATGTCAATGTATTTAAACTGCACAAATCCGGTGCAGTTTGGTGCCAGGCGCCCCTAGCGTAACGGCAAAAAAGCCCCATGTGCAACCCAGATTTGGCACAAACAAGAGATTTACTTCTATTAGCTCCTACCAACAACATTAGACTTGCAAATCCTGTGACTCAAAAGGCACCTACGAAGGTCTGCAATTCATAACTGCCCCCCCCCCCCCCCATACAAAAAAATACTATTTGTATGTCTCTAAATGTTTTGGTGTGGTGTGAGCAGTTCAGAAACTTCTTCCAGTGACATCATCAATGGTGGAATCCAAGCAGAATGATGAGGACATTGGAAGAAGTTTCTGAACTGCCCACAGCCCTCCTGTGACACACAGACTGAGTAGAAAAAAATAGTGGTATTTGATCATGTACATTAGTGAAGACCTATTAGATACATTGAAAAGTGGTGAAGTGGCCCTTTAACCGCTTTATCCATTCACAGTTATCAGTGTTGAATTGGGTCACTTGTTGCCAGTGTTGTAGTGGTACTTTTAGAATGCCTCTGAAAGGGGATTATCCCCCATTTTATTTATTTTTTCTGAGAGTGTACAAATGGAACCAAATGGACCCGCTAGGGTCCATTTGGTTCACATTTGTACAGGAAACTCATTAACATGGTGAAACACATCTTGATGATGTCATCAAGATGTATTTCACCATGCTAATGATTTTTTTCAGACCCAAAAATATTTTAGATGTGAGAAGTGGGGGGACGCCGTCCCCCCACGTCCCCCCTCCACTACACCCCTGCTTGTTGTATTGTAAATCTCCCAAGCTGTAAATAAAAAATCAAAATTAGATGTTTTTGGGGTGGACTATTCAGTATTCATGGCGTTGTCATATTACTGCCACACTAGTTTAAACAAAACCTTGGTACACAAATCACATGTTGACACTAGTACAGACAGCAACAACAGTGAAATAAACCTTTGCAAACAATTGTAGCCCTTTAGCTTTTAACATCTCTTGAAACACAAATATAACCCAAGAACAAAACAATACAATACAATACTGTACCTTAGTTGCTGCACAGAACTTGTGTATTCTTACTTGTTATTGTGTGATGCTACAGAGGTAGCTCTATGTAGCTTGCCGATGGCTTGTGTGCGCACGTTAATAGGTCCGTGCGGAAACGAACTCCGAAACAAAGGTTCCGGATTTTGGTTCCTAGCAAAAAAAAAATACAATACCAAGCAAACAACTCGAATGCAAGGCCTTTTGTTGAGAACTTGTCTTTGTGTGTGTAAAAGTATAACAAGTATAACTGCCTCTGTGTCGTCCGTGCAGTATTTTTCACTAGGAACCAAAATCCGGAACCTTTGTTTCGGAGTTCGTTTCCGCACGGATCTATTAACGTGCGCACGCAAGCCAGTTTATCTATCGGCAAGCTACATAGAGCTACCTCTGTAGCATCACACAATAACAAGTAAGAACACACAAGTTCTGTGCAGCAACTAAGGTACAGTATTGTATTGTATTGTTTTGTTCTTGGGTTATATTTGTGTTTCAAGAGATGTTAAAAGCTAAAGGGCTACAATTGTTTGCAAAGGTTTATTTCACTGTTGTTGCTGTCTGTACTAGTGTCAACATGTGATTTGTGTACCAAGGTTTTGTTTAAACTAGTGTGGCAGTAATATGACAACGCCATGAATACTGAATAGTCCATCCCAAAAACATCTAATTTTGATTTTTTATTTACAGCTTGGGAGATTTATAATACAACAAGCAGGGGTGTAGTGGAGGGGGGACGTGGGGGGACGGCGTCCCCCCACTTCTCACATCTAAAATATTTTTGGGTCTGAAAAAAATCATTAGCATGGTGAAATACATCTTGATGACATCATCAAGATGTGTTTCACCATGTTAATGAGTTTCCTGTACAAATGTGAACCAAATGGACCCTAGCAGGTCCATTTGGTTCCATTTGTACACTCTCAGAAAAATTCTAAAAGTACCACTACAACACTGGCAACAAGTGACCCAATTCAACACTGATAACTGTGAATGGATAAAGCGGTTAAAGGGCCACTTCACCACTTTTCAATGTATCTAATAGGTCTTCACTAATGTACATGATCAAATACCACTATTTTTTTCTACTCAGTCTGTGTGTCACAGGAGGGCTGTGGGCAGTTCAGAAACTTCTTCCAATGTCCTCATCATTCTGCTTGGATTCCACCATTGATGATGTCACTGGAAGAAGTTTCTGAACTGCTCACACCACACCAAAACATTTAGAGACATACAAATAGTATTTTTTTTTTTTCAGGGGGGGGGGGGGCAGTTATGAATTGCAGACCTTCGTAGGTGCCTTTTGAGTCACAGGATTTGCAAGTCTAATGGTTGTTGGTAGGAGCTAATAGAAGTAAATCTCTTGTTTGTGCCAAATCTGGGTTGCACATGGGGCTTTTTTGCCGTTACGCTAGGGGCGCCTGGCACCAAACTGCACCGGATTTGTGCAGTTTAAATACATTGACATGTAATTGTGGTTGTTACTAGGACTCTGATGGCCCTCCAAACATCCTGACACTCGTTCCAACAGACAGATTGGCTTCTCCGAGATCACTGCAACGTGGACACTTCACTTCAGGTATTGGAAGTCTCCCACATGCTGCCTACTGTTTTGATTTTACAACCTAAATTTGGTGTACCCCAAACAAGAATGCCTTGTCACTTCGACATGAATCATTAAAACCCAAAATACAATCTCAGAAAAATAATAATAACCAGGAACCTATATATTTATGAGTGTCAAGTTTCATGTATTATTTTATTTGAAGAACTGTAGATTGAACTCTGGACCTGTACTGTACCTCCTCATGCCCAAGGGCTTTCTTTAACCCATCCTCTAATCTTCTCTGTATTGCATTTTGTTTCATGCAGCTCCTTAACACCACTGAAAGAAATGCACCCTCTGTCAAGTCAACCTTATGAAGTGTCTGCGCTTACCTGACCTCTTCTGGAGCTCCTCAACTGCATAAAATGGATAGAAAAGGAGATAGATGTACAACGCTCACGGCTGTACATCAACTGGACCGCGAAGGAATTCACCAATCAAAACATTCTTACATCACGCTTCTCATAGCAGTTGAATTTTAGAAACAGTGTATGGGTGCAATATTTGTTATTCTCTATTTTGCTTTTACAGGAAGTAATTACAAATATAATCACCTCAGATGGCCATTTGATTTCAGCCAGCAAAACATCCAGAAAATATGTCAAAAAGATTGATTATTTGATTGGAGGTCAGATGAAAGTTGCCGACTGGCCCTATATACAAATATAGGTCATCAGTCTTCACATGTATGGTTATCCAGGGTTTGAGGTTAGTGCTATGATGATCTTCATAAACGGATATGGCCATAAATGGTAGTGTAGTGTCACAATGCATGACCATAAAGGTGAGATTCAGGTTTCCATACTAAATGCCACCAAAATACATTACGTTTTGTTAACCCCTTGGAACAACCCTTTAACAAGTGCAGCCTTTATCTTTTATTTAATGCCGTCACTGTTGTTAATATACCCATTCTTACAAATGCCTATTGAAGTGCTTATAAATGCACTATTAAGCATCTGCTCCTGTTTGTAGAGAATGTGTGGTGGTTAATAGGCAGATTATTAACGAGTTATAAATGTCTTATCATGCGGTCCCCACTTTAAACGAAGTGCCTCCAAAAATGCCTATTAAGTGCTTATAAATGCATTAATAAGCATCTGTTCCTGCTTGTAAAGCAATGTTGGCTGTTAATAGCACGCTATTAACGACTTATAAATGCGGTCCCCACTTTAAACGAAGTGCCTTCAAAAATGCCTATTAAGTGCTTATAAATGCATTAATAAGCATCTGTTCCTGCTTGTAAAGCAATGTTGGCTGTTAATAGCACGCTATTCACGACTTATAAATGCGGTCCCCACTTTAAACGAAGTGCCTTCAAAAATGCCTATTAAGTGCTTATAAATGCATTAATAAGCATCTGTTCCTGCTTGTAAAGCAATGTTGGCTGTTAATAAACGCGCTATTAACGGCTTATAAATGCGGTCCCCACTTTAAACGAAGTGCCTTCAAAAATGCCTATTAAGTGATTATAAATGCATTAATAAGCATCTGTTCCTGCTTGTAAAGCAATGTTGGCTGTTAATAAACGCACTATTAACGGCTTATAAATGCGGTCCCCACTTTAAACGAAGTGCCTTCAAAAATGCCTATTAAGTGCTTATAAATGCATTAATAAGCATCTGTTCCTGCTTGTAAAGCAATGTTTGCTGTTAATAAACGCGCTATTAACGGCTTATAAATGCGGTCCCCACTTTAAACGAAGTGCCTTCAAAATGCCTATCAACGTGTTTATAAATGCATTGTTAACCGCCTGTCCATGTTTGTAAACAATTTTGAGTTCTTAATAAACACATGATGAAAAGTTTATAAATTCTCTTCACCCTCCTGTTTTCACTTTGAACGAAGTTGGAACAAGCACCTTTGGTTTCATAAAGCGTACCATAAATGTTATATAAACAAGAAAGGTGTTTTGTTAATGTCTTATAAATATATTAATAATAGTTATTAAATGTGTATAGTACATTCCTTATAAATGTGCACAAACGGTTAGTAAGTGTCTTATAATTAGTTTATAACATTTAATGCAGGTTTTATAAATGTCTCATTAAGTCTTATAAATATCCTAGCAATCTACCCTTATAACAAGGAGCCTAATGGGGGAGGTATGTAAAATGATTTATAAATGCATATAAACAAATAATACGGTTATTAAGTGTTTTATAAACATATTAATAAGGTTTAATAAGTGCCTTCTAAATTTCCTATTAACAGTTCATAAATGTGTTTGTTAAATTCTTATAAGCAAATAATAACGTTAACAAGTGTCTTATAAATAATTTGTAAGCAGTTTTACGTGTCTTATTAACAGTTAATGATGTGTTTATTAACATCCCCATAAATATTTATAAACTATTAATAAGTGTCTTGTAACGACCTTATAACAGGTAACACATAGCTTATAAATGTCTTATAAACGTTAATAAGCACTTATAACAAGGTACATAAGTGTCTTGTAACCTACTTATAAACAGTTAATTCATGTCTTACAAATGTCTTATAAGCGCTTATAAGTGCTTATAACATGTCTTATAAGCTGTTAATAAGCGCTTATAAGCGCTTATAACAAGGACCTTCGTTTAAAGTGTTACCGAATCCTCTCAGGGACCACTGGTGGTCCCCGGACCACGGATTGAAAACCACTGATATAATGGCCTTGTACGTACGGGCCGTGATCAAAACAGGGGTCGGGGCAACATGAAAGGACAGGGTGCCAACCCCTATGACATATCCTACATACACACAAACAGAGCCAAGTTGTGACAGCAAACGAACATGTGATCCAGAAAACGGCAGAGCTTGATGATTTGAAAGGTGAGCGCAGGGGCGGATGTAACATTTCCTAATTGGGGGGGGGGGGGGAATGGTATGGGTGCGGCTTCATCGCCGACATACCTGACAAACACCTCCCATACCATTTTCAGTTACAGGACTTTTATTAGTCAAGTAAAGCATCAATAATAACATCAGTTGTTGTTGAAGTTGCAACAGACACGCAGCATGTATAAAGCTAAAGGTCTGACTCAGAGAATTTTCTGTTTTCAATGATGAAATGCTGTTGGTTTAGTGGTGACACAGCTGTAGTTAGTTACTAGCAGTAGTAGTGTTTCACATCATTTTAAATATAAGCACTTTGATTTGAAATATCTTGGGTTGTTTTGCATGCCATCGTGTTTGGTGGGGCAGTCTGGGCATTTAGGGGGGCATTGACCCCCCCCATATGCCCATGCCTATATCCGCCCCTGGGTGAGCGCTGTTGCTGCCCAGCGCGTTGCCCTGAGGCTTCCACAACAGAACATGACACCAAAACTCGTCATTTCAGAGAGACGTCCAGGCGTGTGTCATAACCAACGCTGTTAGGCAGAGTGACTTGTTGCATAACGACTGTATGCAACAAGTCACCTCTTTGACCTCAAAGGAAAAACTGCATATGCCAGTGGTTTTCAACCTTTTTTCAACCTGGGGCGCACTATTTATTCAGAATCTGAGCCATGGACCACCATTTGATGACATTTTAGCCCCACAGACCTCCAAAACTAAAGATTTCCCCAATTCCAGACTGGATTTTGGAGAAATCAATACAGTCAAGCATACAGATGATCAAAATGACCATTAATCTTCTACATTCACTAGTTGTGCAGACTTGGGCTAATTCACATGATGAATATTCGCTCTTGAGAGCATAAACATGAAGCCAAATGGACCTGCAAGGGTCCATTTGGTTTCATGTTAACGCTCTCAAAGAGTTACACCTGGTTAACAAACTTTTCATCATTTAGCTTCCTGTTAACTACCTGTTGAAAGCCCCTGGCATATGCAGTAAAATGGATGCAATTGAAAATAATAGTAATTACTACTACTAATCATAATAATAACAACAATAATAATAATGATGATGTGTAAAGGTGATACAGGCAACTTTAGTGTGTATAAACACTGTTTAAAAACAGAATCTAACTCCTCACAAAAAAACCCTCCCCCTCACAAATTAGCATCACCTGCCCTGAGCCCGACAAATGTTTTGTTTTCATGATTTGTTTTTGACAACAAAGTTCTGGGCCGTCTGCAGGACGAAGCAAGTGTCTGTCTGCAGTGAAACAGCTGCAGCAATAAAAAAGAAGCAGTGTAGTGGGGTGCCTTTATTACCTGTAAACCATTGTTTTTGTATTATATTATACAGTATACTGTATATATTATATCTAGGGTTGCTGCAGGGCTGCAGGGCTAAATGAGAACTAAAAAAAAAACACCTGTCATGAATTTCAACACATTGAGGAGTTTTAATTAATACTTAATAATCTTGCAGAAAAGTGTGCAGGACATTCTTTAGCATCCTGAATACCAACAAGCCCACGATTGTCCCTGAGGCTTAAGAGCTTAACAGATTCAGTCCAATCACTTGAAGTCCCTTTGCCACAGCATACAGATTTAGGAGTTTATTATGCCTACGGTTGTCTTTTATTGTGCATATGATGTTATACCTACACCTGCTGCATGCTAATCAGGGTTCATTATTTGAATCTGTGCTGTTCAATATTAAAGGAGACAGTATAGCAAGGGAAGTGAAGGATTACATGGTCACTTGAGTAAGCTGCAGACACAATCAGATGAAGAAAATTTGCATGAATAAATCAAAGGTCTATCTATACAATCAAGCAATCATGCATAATACTTGCCTTTTTTTCTTTTATGGCCCTTGATCAGGCCAGCTCTCACCTGTGACCAACGCAATCAGTGGTATAGACATAACATTATATTTTTACTAGATAAAAAAAAACATTTTCATTTTTATAGAACTTTTCCGGATGAGCTTGGAGATCGAGGCTAGCCTTGGTGTGTATGCTGTTGGCCTGTTGCACATCTCCCCACTGTAGAGTGTGTGCATGTGCATGTCTTGTTACCGGAGGGTTTTCCAAATCACTGAATGCTCCTTATACTGTATATGTGTAGCCATAATCAATATCAGCCATATGAGTATCAAAGCTCTTTACAATGGTTTGTTTGTTCGCTCATATATTAGGAAGGGGAGGTGAAAAACATCCTGTTTCATACACCACTAGAAAATGTAAGGAGAAAGTTAGATTTCCAAGCAGAGATGTACAAAAGGGAGTAGTGCGAATAGCTGGAGACAACTTTGTGTGTCAAATGTCAACACTGTGAAGGAAAGGCTTTTGTATTCTGTACTGTACTGTACTGTACGCGTTTTGGTGTTCTAAGCATTATGTTATACTTTAGCTATTGAAAAATATCAGACACTACAAGCTCATGGCGCACCACCGAGTGGCGCGCCATGAGCTTGTAGATCGGATACTCACAAGCAGCAGCGTCCAACGCTATAAACAGAATGAACAAATTTTTGAAAAATCATTTGGTGCAAATAGATTGGTGTAAAACTATTTCAGATGGAGGTCCACCGCCAAATAACAGATAACTCTGGGGGTCCCAGAGTGTGAGCATCACTGACACAGGAACTGGAATCTAGTGTGAGGAACTAGAATCTAACATCAGAAACTATATAGAATCTAGGGTCAGAAACTAGAATCTAGTGTGAGGAACTAGAATCTAACATCAGAAACTATAGAATCTAGGGTCAGAAACTAGAATCTAGTGTGAGGAACTAGAATCTAGCATCAGAAACTAGAATCTAGTCAGGACATAGTGGGTTAAGTCAATCAGAGACAATGGAGAGCAACCTGAGAGGTAAAAACATTTATTTTGTCACATTTTTTTCCTATACAAAAGCCCTTTTTCAAAAGGTATTACTTCATACATTGCAGGAATGACAATAATAATAATAATACACTGGTTAATTGCAAAATTACACATATATATATATTTATATAATATATATATATTTGATATCCAAAATACATTGTGTATAAGAAGTAGCACAGTTCCCTTTTTGATGAATATTAACGCTCTTGAAACATGGCAGTTAAGTGTACACATTTAAAACGTTTTCTTCATGCTACAAGTGACATGTTCCTTTTTCTATTTGTTCATTTAATGCCGGGAGACCTTTAAGAGAAGCTGGCTGTAGATATTATCAGTCTGTAATTCTATATTTATTTACGGTTTTTGCATAATATACCTGGAAAATGTTAAGGCACGAGATAAGCTGCCAATTCCAAGGGGTTATTGGTCAGGAAATGTCATTTAACAATGAAACGCATCCGGATTCATTGTGTGTTGTATATAATGTACAAAACGTTGGATATTTGGTTGAGACTGAAGCAGGCACGTGTGGTAGAATTAACTAGACAATATCTTGTGCACTTCAAGGCACTGAGGACGTTACAAACCCAAATTTCAGAAATAATAACGACAACAAAAACAAAACAAAACAAAAAAAACACAACTTGTATTGCCCAAATGTACAGATATAAAACCCTTAAAATGTTGAACATAACTATGTAGCAGAAACGGACTTCAAAAGGTTTGCATTTTTGACCGAGGTCAACTCGTATTAATTCTCTTGACTTTTCTTTTAATACTGTGTCACATATGAAAAATAACTCTGCTTAATTTATACAGTAAGTTGCTTTAATGCCTAAGTTGACGGTTGCTTACAAAATAATAGAAAATAGGTCTGACGAACGCACAGCATTCGCGAATCTGAGGATTTCTTTGTTTTCATCTTGTCATACTATTTTCGGTTTTGATAAACTACTTATTCCCAAGTAATTTATTTTCAAGTGTCCACTTTCAGCTATTTTTTTAGTAATATATATTTCTTTCCATGAAGGATACACTAACACCTGAATGTGGACGACATGCTTTGACATAATACTGTTACATTAAGCTTGAATCCTGATTTGAGATGAGCATAATGTGCTTTGGATTGTTTGTTCCGTTAATATCAACAAGGACAAACCGACATTCAAAATCACATGCTCTCAAATAAAGATCCAAGACATGATACACTGAAAATGGTATTATTGATATGATATGCTAAAATGGCACGGCTTGACTGTGACGCCACTTCTTTAACTCGACCTAAAGGACTGGCCGTAGCGGATGAAGAGTAACCATGACAACCGCTGTTGTCAGTCTCGACTTCAAAATCAAAAATTGTCAGAGCTTTTGTCAGATGTAGAGCTGTTTTATGTACAGGATATTGCCAACGATTGTAAGATCCAATGCTATTCTTCCAACAGGCATAGTGTGCTGTAACCTTGTTGGTAATTGGTATGGATTATGGCTGAAATGGCCAAGGTTAAAGGCACCATTCCCACTCTTGTTAATCTTAACAAAAGGCACATTGAATAAAAATCTTCCATAAACTGTTGTTTTTGGAAGAAAGGGAAAGATATTGTAGAACATTGTATGGTAGAACTGAATTCAAGGAAGTAAATGCTGCATGGGTCTCCATGGGTCTCAATTGTAGTTTTCAACCAGTGGTCTTGGGACCATCAGTGGTCCTTGAGAGGGTTCCAGGTGGGCCCCACCTAAGGTGGTTAACCAGATGTAACTCTTGAGAGTGTAAAAATGAAACCAAATGGACCCTTGTGGGTCCATTGGTTTCACTTTTACACTCTCAAGAGTTAGAATGTTCATCCTCTGAATTAGCCCCAAGTATACACAACTAGAGAATATAGAAGATTAATGTTCATTTTGATCTGTATGTTGGACCGTTTTGCTTCCCCAAATCCAGGAAGGAATTGTGGACAAAAGAAATAGAAATCTTTACTTTTGGGGGTCTGTGGGGCTTAAAATGTCCTCAAATGGTGGTCCTCCGTGGGTCAAATGCAGAATAAATAGTGAGCCCTGGTATCAAAAAAGTTGAAAGCCCCTGGCCTATGTTGATCCTAAACATGGCCCGCTAAAGAACTCCAAATGAGACCCATAAATAGGCTAGTGATTCACTTTATATATACAGTATGTATGGTGTCATGTCTGACAAAGTTTGATTTTGATGTAGGTATGGGGTATCCCTTCTACGCATGTTTCACAAACCAGAAGACATTCACATTAATACTGACTCGGTCCAGCAATGAAACATCTGGGAATGTATGGCACAGCTGAGAGGCAAAAATACAGCCTGGCAGGGCATTTAACAGCCTGGTGTGTGGGCCCCTGAAAACTACCAGACCTGCGTTGAATTACTATCAACAAATTGTTTCAATTACTGTTTTTTTCCCTTCTTCTTCTTCTCTTCTCCTTTCCAGCACAATGGAGCCAACAACGGGGTTATATATGACTCAAAGTGCATACACTGCACTCCAGGCAGACTAACGCATAAAAACAAACACTTTCTATGTACTGTAATTGAAAAAGATTTCAATTAATGGTTGACCCAAGGTCTTGGAAAACATACAGCGCTTCCAACTGACTCCGGCCCTTTTTTTTCCTTTCCAACTCTCTCTTCACTCTTAGCCTTCCAGTTTTGGAGGATAAATTATACTGTGGGATGGCATATTCCAGTTGCCAAATTTCATTCAGTGCTGAGAAAAAAAAGTCCATTTCTCCGGGAGATTCGCCCTCCCTCCCCTGCCAAAAAAAAAAGGTTGTGTCCGACCAACTTCCAAAAAGACCCTCCACACACACATAAAGGGATTGCAAGACAAACGGATGAGCAGACAAGAGACTTTGGGGAGAATAGATGACGTTAGACAGATGCAGGTGGGGGATCGGAAAGGCAGATGCTTTAAAGCTTTAAAATGTACATTAATGTACTGAGGAGGATGTTAGATTGAGACCCATAAAAGCCTATAGGCCCATGTCTGGTATACTGTAGAGGGGATGGAAGGGAGTTGGAGGAGGCTTCTTCTGCCCCACTGTCCCGTCCTATTGCTGTGACCGCGGTGGGTTTTGTCGTCGTGTCGGAGAGAATCGGGGGAAAAGGCACTTTTTTTGACTGGCCTGTAGGTGCAGCTTTTATTTTTCCAGAGGCACGTACAGGGGTATATTAGGAGAAAAGCACAGGAAGTACAGACGCAACGTCCAAAGACATCAACAACAAAACATGGAAAACAGTCTCTCTCTTCTAAGTCTTGTAAAGTTAAGTAGTATTCCATCTTTTTTGGACCGTAGCATCCAGTTGTTTATAAAATTCTTGCATATAAATTCTTGTGCACGCGCGCGCACACACACAACGGATCCATACACACACACACACATACACACATACACACACACGGGCACAAAACAACAACACAAAAACAAAACTTTAGTTTTAGCATCCTTCATTTTGCCGTTTTAAGAGCAGGGAACCTCCTCGAGGATACGAGTTTCCTCGTTGAAGTCAGTCTTTAGTTGGTTTGGCGTTTGTCTGCGAGTGCACGTCAGCGATTGTGGACTTGAGTTGCGCGGAAAGAGGGAAAAAGGGGTGGATGGGGAGGGAGGGAGGTTCGGCGGGGAATGGGTTAAAGGTCAAGTTAAGGCGGGGCGGGGCGGGGTGCGGTACGGTGCATATTAGTAGTAACTGCCCAGGTGGGACGGGACGTGGGTGTTGGGGTGGCGCGGCACGCCGGGGTTGGGGTAGATCCCGGCGGCGGGCGAGCTCCAGTACGTGGGCGTGGGCCCGAAGAAGTTGGACGAGCTGACCGGCATGGCCGGCGGGTGCGGCGACACGAAGTTGACCTTCTGCTGGTGCGCGTGGTAGGAGGGCACGTAGGCCAGGTCCGAGGGGTACTTGTACATGCTCGACTCGGTGGGGTGCGGCTGCAGGGCCTGCGCGATGCCGTGGAAGTCGAACTTGTAGGCGTAGCGCTTGCCGTGCACCTTGGTCATGATGTTCTTGTCGTAGTAGTAGCGCAGCGCGCGGCTCAGCTTGTCGTAGTTCATGTTGGGCTTGCTCTTGCGCTCGCCCCAGCGCCGCGCCACCTCGTCCGGGTCGGTCATCTTGAACTCGCCGTTGGTGCCCTCCCAGGTGATGCAGCCGGCGTTGGCGCTGTCCGACAGCAGCTCCAGCAGGAACTGCCACAGCTGGATCTGACCGGAACCTGGAGGAAGGATAGATGGAGGAACAGTGGGTTCAGGACAAGAAATGTACTTCGGACAAGTTGTGCTAATGGTGCAGAGGCAATTAACGCTTACTCCGCCACCAGTATTCTTTTTTGTTGTAGGACGCTAATGCCCGCGATTTTCATGTAAAACTCATATTTAATATTTCAGTCTATGTTTTCATCCAGACATTTTAGATCGGCGCACAGGATGTTGCTTCCCGGTCCGTCTCTTGTTTAGGTCCCTCAGCTGGCAAATGGAGACTAGCGCTACTCGCAGCCGCTAGCATCGGGATCGTATCAAACAACGGCAATACTAATCAAAGATGGCCGTAGATACTTTGGCAACGGCAACGGTCATAACTCTATTTGATAAAGGTAGATATACGGCAATAGCAGGAAAACGGTTAAGAAATACTGGCCAGATAATAATCTGGAGGCTCATTGTGCAGAGGGGTAGACCAGACATGAATGCTAATGCCCGTTCACAAAGGACACAGTGAAATAGATTCATACAGATGCAATATTATTAAAAAGTGTCCTCTGTGACTCCATTCATCATCCGCTGACATCCCTAAGTACATTTTCGAACCATTTATTGTATAATATTTCACCAAAAAAGGGTGAATACTGTCATCTCAATAACACAGTGAAAGGATCCCGGAGTTATATTTGATACTAGATATGATCTCTAGATGAGAGAAACTTATGGCCATTATACTGTATTGTTTGTTATCTTACCTGGATTGGCTAGACGGCTGCTGGTAGGACCCAGAATCTGGTATGGATCTGTGGCCAGAGGGAGAGAGAAAGAAATGTCTTAGTGCATTGGTCTTCAACCGGTGCTCCGGGGACCACCAGTGGACCTTGAGAGGGTTCCAAGTGGTCACCAGGCTAAATTATGGAAAGCTGGTTAACCAGATGTAACTCTTCGAGAGCGTAAATATGAAACAAAATGGACTCTTGTGGGTCCATTTGGTTTCATGTTTACACTCTCAAGAGTTAAAATACTCATCATGTGAATTAGCCTACACAAGTTTACACAACTAGAGAATGGAGAAGAATTTTTATCTGTATATTTGACTGTGTTGTTTTCCCTGAAATGCAGCGTGGAAATGTGGACAAAAGCAAAAGAAATCTTTAGTTTTGGGGTCTGTGGGGCTAAAAATGTCCTCAAATGGTGGTCCGTGGCTAAAATGCTGAGTAAATAGTGGGCTCTGGTATGACAAGCGTTGAAAACAGAATATAAGGGGTTGTATGTGAGCTCTTTAGATTCACTTTGGATGTGCGTGCAGGTATTGTGCGTGCAGGTATTGTGCTTTGCAGCGTACGATTTCGACAGCGACGGTAGGTAGTTTCCGTTCGTGCCTATTAGCGTTCCAGACATATTCATTTTTTGGGTAATTTCACAGTCTGCTGGCAGTGTAGCAGCTGACTGGCACGCTGTAGCCCTGGCCTCAGTGTTAGCCAGCCTAGATCTGCCATTGCAGTGAACATTGCTCCAGGCAGGTTAAGTCTGGCCCCTCTCAGTTGTTGGAGGACATTCACCAAAAACCGGCAATCAGCCAACCACATTTTGTCTGGAAACAGGCTTTAGCCAACCAGGGCCAAGTATTCAAATATGGGGTGGGACATTGTGAGGTAAAAAACAATGGACACGGAGAGGGACGAGACAAATATTCACAAAGTGATATACTGTATATTAGTAGGGGTGGGACGATTCACTTACCACACGATACGATACAATATTGATATTTAGGGTTCTGAATTGATTTATATTGCGATTCTTAGTTATGCTGCGATTTGACTTGATATATCACATTTTTTCCCCTATAAATGACTGTGCTATTATTATACTAGAACAAAGAGGATTTTTTCTGAGTGCGTACAAATGGAACCAAATGGACCCTGACGGATCCATTTCGTTCCTTTTGTACACCCTCAGAAAAAAGGTCCTAAAAGAAAAATCATTAACAAACACAACACAAACACAAGTTGATGATGTCATCATCAAGTAAAATACAGTACAGTAAAATGTTGAAAATGGGCAGAATTCTGAACAATATGGACCATGACAAGTTCATAAATATCAACATAAATCGATTTTGAACCTGGCGATTCAATATGGATATCATAGCATTAAGAATTGCAATATATTGACACATCGATTCTTTTGTTCACCAGACTTAAAGGTAGGGGAAGTGATTTAATATCTGCCCAGGGATTTGTTTTTCCTGTGGCAGTTTTGGGCAGTTTCCAGGCTAATGGTAATTGGTAACCCACCACAATAGATGGCATCCACAGGGTAGGTCTTTGCCCAGCATGGCCTGTGTCTCCATCAGAATAAAACCTGATTATGGCTGGAATGACATTTGTGATGATTTGACTGAGCACAGACTTAGATTCACAATGATGTATGGTGAGCAGCACCCATCACTTTGTCAGGGTGATTTTGAATTAGGGCTGTTGAATGATCCTTATTTTGAATTTGATTCCATTTTGAAGAAAACTGACTTTATCGACTACACACATTTATTCCACTGCACTATCACCAGACCTTATGATGGTAATAATGATTAATGATGATAGGCATCCTTTTTTAGTATCAATCAATGTGTATCATGTATAGAACATGACACACACACACACACACACACACACACACACACACACACACACACACACACACACACACACACACACACACACACCTAGACCCCACCACAACCACCTAGACCCCACCACAACCACCTAGACCCCACCACAACCAGCGTGTGATGGACCTATTCTACCTGGTATAGTTGTGTAAACATGCGTAAACATGTTAACACTCTCAAGAGTTAAAATATTCATCTAAATTGGCCCAAGTCTAATTAGAAGATTAATGCTCATTTTGATCTGTATGTTTGACTGGTTTGTTTCCCAAATCCAGCCTGGAATTGTGGACCAAAAAGCAACGACCCCCCCTACGGGTCGTGGCCCACCGGGAGACCTCCCCGTACGCCCAATGGTCAATCCGACCCTGACACACACACACACACTATGCACACTGTACATACAAACATACATGGACTGAATTCTATTCCATTCTATTATGCTGCTAAGTGATTACCTGGCTGGGGCCTGGGCTGCTCAGTGGACTTGGAGACATTCTGAGTAACCACCGGTGAGCCTGCAAGAAGAAGACGGGTTGGGGGGAGGGAAACAAAAAGGTTGTAATAAAATGAGAGACCAAGAAAAAAAAAAAACAAAGAGGTAGAGGGTGACAGTGGGTGAGAGTGTTGCAAGCGACCGAAATTGAAAAGATAAATTTTAAAGCGAGGCGAATGAAATGGAGAGAGAGAGAGAAAGAGGGAGAGAGAAATCACTGGGGCATGTATAACCAGGCTACACATCTTAATGGCATGTCAGCGTCTGGCCAAGGCAAACACAGCAGAAGGCTTGTGGCTGCACCCAGTACTTTTAACTACCCTGCGTCTCATGCTCTGACAGCAGGCAGAGGGTTTAGTCTTTGGTGGTCTCTCCACTGCTTTGCATGCATGTGGACTTTGTAGACTTGGAAGTCCCCCTCTCTCTGTCTCTCTCTGTACACACGGTCCCAGACATGGGTCAGATGGGTCTTTAGCACATGCTTTTTGGGGCGTTTTGGCTGAATATGCACCAGACTGCTGAGTGGGTGTGGTTGTGTAAATATTAAGTCCAGATAATGATATTATTAGACTGGATGTTGTCTGTCATCCTTAATATTGTTCTATTGTGACAATTAAGTGTTTCTCTAAAAATATAAATATCGGATCAGGAAAAAAATCGTTATCCGCAGAAAACTCGAAATCAATTGATCGATTGGGATTAGTGATACGTGATTGGGACAGCGCTAATGTCCTATCTATCATAGCCATATTATATCCTATCCTAGCCTATCCAATCGTATCCATTCATATCACCTATGCTATCCTATCCTATCTGATCTTATCCCTTAGTATCCTATCCTTGTCCTTGCCTGGATCCCTAAACTTACCTCATCTACGTTGCGAAGATAAAAGCCTAATCTAGGGCTATCAAGTCTATCAATGGAAATGTCCTTCGGAACACCCGTCCGATGTACAGTATTTCCCCCGGATACGACATTTCACCCGACCAATCACAGCACTTGTTTCATGAGAATGTAAGCTGATTTGTAATAGAGTTTCTAGCGTCTAAAGTACTATAATTAGGGAGAGTAGCGACACTCCCGTTGACTTCCCAATGCTAGGGCCGAGCAGAGATGCCTATTGACGGAAAAGCACACGTGAGGGCGGCTATAGTGGCTGAAAGCGCATGTTTGGAACTAACATAGTTCTGACATAGTTCCAAACAAACCACTATTGCCCATAGACTTGCATTGACAGCAGGACTCCAGTGCATTTCGGCCAAAATATCGCAATTTCTGCCGAATTTCTGACTGACTAGAGCGTATATGTCTCACCTAGCGTGTCCTATAGCCCTTGGTATGCTGTCCTATCCTGTCCTAGCCCTTAGTATTCTATTGTATTCTACCCAGACAGCTGCAGCTCTCTCCATCCCTCTCCTTGTCCCCACAGGAACTCTTCATTTCTTCACTGAGTTTCAAATGAGTCCGTTCCCCCCATGTAAGTTTAATGCAATAATGCAGTGCTAAGGCACACTGGTGGGTTTTTTGATAACCAAGTCATTATTATTGCAATATATAACAGCAGGCCACTTTCAGCACGGTGACTCTCTTTTGGATCATTATTATGTTGTATTCTTATTAAAGGGACAAAAATATATATGTTAATGACATTTAGAAGATTTAGAGCACTTTCCTGGTGATCTTTATGTCTGTAATGTGTGGTTTTATATCTTTTAGATGTTAGCAATGAGTCCAGTGTCTCTGATGTCACTACTTCCTGGACTACATGTCGTCTCAGTAAGGCTGCTTCCACATTGCTTTTTGCACAGTCCGTGTTTCGGCCACAGTGTGGTGTCACGTCCTGGATTTTTGAATGGGTTTCAATGGGAACTTCCGACTAGTTCCTGTCTGCATTTTGGACAGTGGTCAGGCAACAGGAAAGACACATGCTTTTTGGGGCGTTTTGGCTGAATATGCACCAGACTGCTGAGTGGGTGTGGTTGTGTAAATATTAAGTCCAGATAATGATATTATTAGACTGGATGTTGTCTGTCATCCTTAATATTGTTCTATTGTGACAATTAAGTGTTTCTCTAAAAATATAAATATCGGATCAGGAAAAAAATCGTTATCCGCAGAAAACTCGAAATCAATTGATCGGATTGGGATTAGTGATACGTGATTGGGACAGCGCTAATGTCCTATCTATCATAGCCATAGGTTATATCCTATCCTAGCCTATCCAATCGTATCCATTCATATCACCTATGCTATCCTATCCTATCTGATCTTATCCCTTAGTATCCTATCCTTGTCCTTGCCTGGATCCCTAAACTTACCTCATCTACGTTGCGAAGATAAAAGCCTAATCTAGGGCTATCAAGTCTATCAATGGAAATGTCCTTCGGAACACCCGTCCGATGTACAGTATTTCCCCCGGATACGACATTTCACCCGACCAATCACAGCACTTGTTTCATGAGAATGTAAGCTGATTTGTAATAGAGTTTCTAGCGTCTAAAGTACTATAATTAGGGAGAGTAGCGACACTCCCGTTGACTCCCAATGCTAGGGCCGAGCAGAGATGCCTATTGACTGAAAAGCACACGTGAGGGCGGCTATAGTGGCTGAAAGCGCATGTTTGGAACTAACATAGTTCTGACATAGTTCCAAACAAACCACTATTGCCCATAGACTTGCATTGACAGCAGGACTCCAGTGCATTTCGGCCAAAATATCGCAATTTCTGCCGAATTTCTGACTGACTAGAGCGTATATGTCTCACCTAGCGTGTCCTATAGCCCTTGGTATGCTGTCCTATCCTGTCCTAGCCCTTAGTATTCTATTGTATTCTACCCAGACAGCTGCAGCTCTCTCCATCCCTCTCCTTGTCCCCCACAGGAACTCTTCATTTCTTCACTGAGTTTCAAATGAGTCCGTTCCCCCCATGTAAGTTTAATGCAATAATGCAGTGCTAAGGCACACTGGTGGGTTTTTTGATAACCAAGTCATTATTATTGCAATATATAACAGCAGGCCACTTTCAGCACGGTGACTCTCTTTTGGATCATTATTATGTTGTATTCTTATTAAAGGGACAAAAATATATATGTTAATGACATTTAGAATATTTAGAGCACTTTCCTGGTGATCTTTATGTCTGTAATGTGTGGTTTTATATCTTTTAGATGTTAGCAATGAGTCCAGTGTCTCTGATGTCACTACTTCCTGGACTACATGTCGTCTCAGTAAGGCTGCCTCCACATTGCTTTTTGCACAGTCCGTGTTTCGGCCACAGTGTGGTGTCACGTCCTGGATTTTTGAATGGGTTTCAATGGGAACTTCCGACTAGTTCCTGTCTGCATTTTGGACAGTGGTCAGGCAACAGGAAAGACACGCAGTTGGCCGAAATTCAGACCAGAACAAGCCGGAAGTTTCATTGGCACCCATTCAAAAATGCAGGACGTGACATCACAGCTTGGCCGAAATACGGACTGTGCAAAATGCAGTCTGTAGCCCCTGTAAGAGACGACATGTAGTCGTCTCCCCCTAGCCACAAGGAGGTGTAGCGCACCAAAGAACTGTGGGAATTGTAGTCCAGGAAGTAGTGTCCATAAATGATCCTTTAATGACCAAATCTACACACTCCACGTTGGTCCAGATAGCTATAGCCTGGCAACCCAGCCTGAAAGCACGTCGCAGGTTCGATTCCCGGTCTCCAAACATATCTTTAAAAAGCCCCCCAAAATATCTAAAAGAAGCGGTATGTCAACATGTTGTACATCACAACATGTTGTGAACTTCTAGATCTGCTATGAATACCAAAGTATATCTTGAGATTTTGAATTGATGAAAACAGTACCACTGATATGTTATATGCCTTATATTCTATTGGTAAATGCAGGTGCTGCACTTACAACGAGAATACGACGAAAACACATTACCAATGCACAATCAGTGGGGCAGAAGCCAAACTTTATTCTCCCTTCTAGATGAAAAACTATATGAAATGACACCACCCAGTGCAATCAGAACTGCAGATCACAATCACCTGCCGCAATCAGAAAATGCAACTCTTCAGACTCCACTTTAGCCACCCCAAACAGTCTTGTGCATACCTGGGAATTATGCGGCCCGGGGGCAAATGCGGCCCTTTGGGTGACTCTGACCGGCCCGTGAAAGGGTACCCTGGTTTTAAACCAGTGGTCCAGGGACCACCAGTGGTCCTTGAGAGAGTTCCAGTTAAATATGGAAAGTCGGTTAACCAGATGTAACTCTTTGAGAGCGTAAAGATGAAACCAAATGGACCCTTGCGGGTCCATTTGGTTTCATGTTTACGCTCTCAAGAGTTAAAATATTCATCATCTGAATTAGCCCAAGTCTACACAATCAGCGAATGTAGAAGATTAATGGTCATTTTTTGGTCCATGTTTGCCTGTCTTGCTTGTGAAATCCAGCCTGGTATTGTGGACAAAAGCAAAATAAATCTTTAGTTTTGGGGTCTGTGGGGCTAAAATGTCATCAAATGGTGGTCCGTGGCTCAAATGCTGAATTAATAGGTGTCAAAATGGTTGGTCTTACTCTTACTTTTATCTTAAAATTAAATTAATACTATGCAGTCTTTAGTTCAGCCTTTAGTCTTGGCCCTCCACAATATTTTATGTATCTCATTTGGCCCCTTGGCAAAGGCTGAAGTTATTTGACTTTTTTAATGGGAGTTTATAAACTGATACATAGCCTACTGAAAGATTTGTGCTGCATTCTCACATTCTCCCCTAAAATAGCAGGTGTTCACGGCGTTCAGTGACAGTTAGAACACCACAGTGCCGTACAGGAAGGTTTAATGTAAGTCACTCTGCATTAAGCCTTGTTCTGAATGCCTAAATTGTAAACCGACCATTTGACTTTCACTTTGGTCTCATTTGTTGTACAGCCAGTTTTACAACCAACCAACCGACACCATAAAGTAAGGGCAATGATTTTTTTAATGTATGAAGTGGACTGTGGAATTAATAGCCAGCAATATTTGTCCAGGTACTATAGATGCATAATTATACTGCAGTAAATACCAGCCCTGTACCTCAGGGGTTTTCAACAGGTGGTCCCCAGGCTAAATGATGGAGAATTGGTTAACCAGATGTACTACCCACAAGGGTCCATTTGGTTTCATTTTTATGTTCTCAAAGAGTTAAAAAAAAATATTCATCATCTGATGAATGAGCACAACTAGAGAATGTAGAAGATTAATGGTTGGAAGTGTGGACAAAAGCGAAAGAAATCTTTAGTTTTGGTGTCTGTGGGGATGAAATGGTCCGTGGCTCAAATTCTGAATAAATAGTGGGCCCTGGTATCAAAACAGTTGAAAACCACTGCTGTACTTGCCTAAACATCCTGCTTCTAGCAATTTCTTGGATTTCTTCAGGGCATGAACGGTTGTAAATAACTCAAATGTTTACCAACTGCGCTGATACAAATTTGTGTACACAACGTACCTGGTAATAAAATGCATATTGATTCTGATTCTGATTCCGCTGCCCCCGCCGACTAACAACCATGGGGAATTGTTATAATGGCAACAACAAGAACAATTGTGCCACCGAAAATGATTACAATAGAGGATTATGCGCATGCATAAAATGAATGGGAAATCGAGTGGCAAATCCACTGGCAAAGTTACTTGGCGAAGTGAGCTTTAGTGCAATCAGATGACAGGACTTTTCTGTTTGGGTGTTTGTATGGACTGTAAAGCAGGGGTTTTCAACAGGTGGTCCAGGGACCACCAGTGGTCCTTGAGGGTTTTCCAGGTGGTCCCCAGGCTAAATGATGGAATGTCGGTTAACCAGGTGTAACTCTTTAAGAGCATAAAAATGAAACCAAATGGACCCTTGCGGGTCCATTTGGTTTCATTTTTACGCTCATTTTTACGTTCGGTTTCATATTTACACTCTCAAGAGTTAAAATATTTATCATGTGAATTAGCCCCAAGTCTATACAACTAGAGAATGTAGGTGATTAATGGTCATTTTGTTCTGTGTGTTTGATAGTTTTGTTTCCCAAATACAGTCTGAAATTGTGGACAAAAGCAAGAGATCTTTAGTTTTGGGGTCTCTGTGGGGCTAAAATGTCATCTAATGGTGGTCCATGGCTCCAATGTTGAATAAACAGTAGGCCCTGGTATGAAAGAGGTTGAAAACCACTGCTGTAAAATAGCTTTTTTGCCACTCAGTAGGTGTTCCCTCATAACTTCTGGGCATGATAGTGAAGTCATGCGTGATAAGACCAACTCTATTCATTTCAAAAGAGAAATCTTGACTCGTCAAGATGGAGGAGGGTAGAAAACATCGTGGGACAAGTTTGACAGGTCAATCCACATGACTCCCATTGGAAATGGACAGAGCTGGTGTTATCATGGCCGATCTCACAAAACCTTTTGGCTTTATCAGATTGAAAGGTGTGAATGGCGCCATAGACAGTCCGACAGGCATTTAGTCCGACAACACCGTCGCCCCCAACATGATCCGTGGCGTGTTAAAGATAATAGAGGAAACTTTGTTATATATATATATATATATATATATATATATATATATATATATATATATATATATATATATATATATATATATATATATATATATATATATATATATATATATATAGGAAACTTTGTTATATATATATAGCTATATTTTTTCCCTTTCCCCCTCTACGTTGCTTCTACTTTAATGCTGCAGCTGTTTCCCTGCAGACAGACACTTGCTTCGTCCTGGAAGAGGTCCCAGAACTGTGTTGTTGTCAACAAATCATGAAAAAAACAAAACATTCGTCGGGCTCAGTAAAAGCAATGCTAATGCTAATAAGGGCAGCGTTTTAGCCAATCACAGCACAGCAGTCTCCAGCATGTACAGTACATAATGAGCTGATAGAGAGTAGGTGAGGTGGAGTTAGATTCTGTTTGTAAACAAAACTGTTTACAAACACAGTGTTTGTACACACTAAAGTTGTCTCTATTACCTTTAAAAGGAACCCGTGGCAGGTAATACTGGTAAGATGATGACTGAAAAGCTCTCACCTTTGCCACTGTGCATGTTGTTTGACCATCCTGTCCGCCGTACAGCATCATATGAAGGGTCTAGGGAAAAAAAGAAAAGAAAAATCTGATTAAATCAATTATTCTATTGAATCATCAAAACGTTCCATACTATGCTGTAGTGTATCCATGGAGATGGAACAACAAGACGACCACCTCCACTTAGGATAGTTAAGTCCAGGGCCGGATCTAGAGGGGGGCAGGGGTGGGCAGTGCCCACCCAATGAAGGGTAATATCAGTGGTTTCCATCAGCCGTCCGGGGGACCACCAGTAGTTGAAAGTTGGTTAACCAGATGTAACTCTTTGAGAGCGTAAAAATGAAACCAAATGGACCCTTGCTGGTCCATTTAGTTTCATTTTACACTCTCAAGAGTTAGACTATTCATCATGTGAATTAGCCCAAGTCTACACAACTAGAGAATGTAGAAGATTAATGGTCATTTTGACCTGTATGCTTGAATTGTGGGCAAAAGCAAAATAAATCTTTAGTTTTGGGGCCTGTACGGATAAAATGTCATCAAATGGTGGTCCGTGGCTCAAATGCCGAATAAATAGTGGGCCCTGGTGTCAAAAGGGTTGAAAACTACTGCTTCATATGAAAAACTTTGGAGATGCCCACCCCACATTTCTTCCAGCCCACCCTAGTAGGGCTGGCTAAATCCGGCCCTGATTAAGTCCATCTCTAGAACGATTCAACTGAAGTGTGCTGATGCTGTGAGAGACCCTTGTATCTGCTACATTACTCTCCAACCTTAGGCATCATTTAACCACGATTAAAAAAGGAAGCGTTTGTGCTTTGTGTGTATGTGTGATGTGTGATTAACTTAAGTATCTCAAAGCACCACCTGCTACCAGCACATCAACAGGATCTATATGTTTCCTGGAGGGAGCCCAGGGTCAATAAAGCATGCACTTAGCTGTTAAGCACTCTAACCATTATTTTCAACTTTAGCTGTTGAGAAATAGCACTTGTGCAAGTTCACCGTGCTGCACTGATTGCCATGTTACAAGTTTGTAAATCTGCTTCTTTTGAGGGAAAAAAGTGTGGCACAAATTATGAACAATTTTTAAACTAAAGAACATACAGTATATCTGTTTCAAATGTTCAATTATAGTTATAGAGGACAACTATAATGTATTTATCCATATGAGGCTTATTAGCCTGGGATCCTTTAAAATCATGTCTGCTGGTCGCTCATGGCGCCCCAGGCAACTGCCTAGTCTGGCAGAAATGGCAAAAACGCCCGTCTATGACTCACGCAGATCGCTAGACGATCTGCTCTACGTCCTGAGCCACAATCACCTCTAGGAAGAAGAGGGAAACGTAGGAAGGAAGGAATGATACTGCCTAGATTCAGTCTCAACAAATAGCCGCGGGTCAATATGTCGGCGTCATCTCCTCCAAGCAAACACTGACCAAAAATATGGATTTAAGTCGAATGGTTGCATCAAAAACAGAAAAATCACCCAATATAACCCATATGGAAAAAAACTTTATATACCTTATATAAACTTTATATTATAAACTCTTGAAAGTGGCACCTTGTATACAAGCCACTTTACAAGAAAAATACTATGGATCTTATACTGTATCTGTTTTACATGTCATGTATAATTCTTATGAATCACAAAATTATATATGTTTTATATATGTTTCACTTTACAAAGGCATACTATGGATCTTTAACTTTCAAGAGTTCGCATATATATATATTTTTTTCCATATGGGAATGTATTTTCAAATGGGGGGAAAAAACGTGTTTGTTGATGTATTGTTTATCCTAATTAGCATCACATTCAACCGTGGAAATTAAGGGAGAAAGCAACATATGTTTCAGCGGGTTATACAGTATACACACACACACACACACACACACAACACACACACACACACACACACACACACACACACACACACACACACACACACACACACACACACACACACACACACACACACACACACACCACCAAGCTGGCTGGGGATGAAGCTCTGAAGTCAACAAATGCACAAAACATTGGCAACAGATGTTTGCTGTACATATTGTCAGGGGTTTTCAACAGGTGGTCCGGGGACCACCAGTGGTCCTTGAGAGGGATCCACGTCGTACTTCACGCTTTTCATAACTGCCTGCCAGATCCGTATTATAGCAAAGACTGACCCTGGATAGACAAGGGTCCTATATAGCTGTGAAGTTCAAAACAATTCAGTAGCAGCGCTGGGGGAACTGCAAGGCTACCGGCCACACAATCAATCACTCTGACATGTGTAGATAAAACAGGAAGTATCTCTCCCGGACAAGTTCACCCGAAGCACCGCCGCCGCTGTGCGTTCCCTCGGCTCTAAATTGAATGTCGACTCAATTTCACAGCTTGTTGTGTGCTAGCATGGCAACCGCACAATGCCCTGCGTCGTTAGCATTGTTGTGAGTTAAAACGGTGCGAACATTGTGTCCTCCTCCTCCGTGGAGATAAACTTTTCAGCCAGGGTGTGCAGGTGTCCTACATGTGCCTTTCATGGCCCTATCACGTTGGATATCTCTTTGTCCGCCGCTCTACCTCAGAGAGCCGAACAAGGGGAAGTAGGGGAGGAGTTATCAGTGGAACGGTGGCTCTGCTGCTGACACAGGAGGTCAGGAAGGTGATGCTTTTATTGTAGTGACAGCTGCGGACGTCTCCCTTCATCAATGTATATATACAGTATACGATCTCAGTCATATAGGCTGTATATTAGTGCTGTGGACATCCTCCTTAAATGGTATATGGTGCATTTATTCAAGGTGCTTCACATAGATCGCACCCTGGACGAGACCCACACCATAGAACAGGGGTGCCCACACTTTTTTGACCCGAGAGCTACTTTCAAAATGACCGGCTCAACAAGATCTACAAATCAAAAATGTGATTATCCCATTGCTGAAAATCCATTTCACGGAAATGTCAGTGATGGTATACAATGTTTATGAGTAATGCACTTCATGACAAATAGAAGGGGGCATTGTAGGGTTTTTCTTATATATGCTGCTATTGAGTTCACCCATTCACACACCAATGGCAGCAGAAAACATGCAAGGACTCCGAAGTCCTTGCATGTCCTTGCATGTTGCATGTAACACAGTAATCGCTCCCAATGTGCTGGTCGGACCAGCACAGTCGGTATCAGATATCAGTCACTTAAGACAAGCATAGACGGCTTAGCGAGTTCACCCTTTGTTACCCATTGTGTTGTGATTGTGTTGTGACCCAGGGGTAACTATGGACACACCGGGTGCCTATACACATGCATGTGCTTGTGCATAATGTACTGTCAACGTGTGTGTGTGTGTGTGTGTGTGTGTGTGTGTGTGTGTGTGTGTGTGTGTGTGTGTGTGTGTGTGTGTGTGGGTGTGTGTGTGTGTGTGTGTGTGTGTGTGTGTGTGTGTGTGTGTGTGTGTGTGTGTGTGTGTGTGTGTGTGTGTGTGTGTGTGTGTGTGTGTGTGTGTGTGTGTGTGTGCACCTTGGCCTGAGTCATTCACATTTTACAGGTTTCAAGTGAGTCATTGCTGTGATCTAACAATCTGCTACTGCTGGTGTGTGCATGCAGTGTGTCTGTCAATGCTTGGCCAAACACTGTACAACAGTGCCCTCTGCTGGACGTAAAATACAATACTGTTTTTGTTGCCTAATAACAGAACTGACTTCATTCACTCTACAGCTCAATCCCATATATCAGGGGTTTTCAACCTTTTTGACAGTTGACACCAGGGACCACCATTTATTCGTCATTTGAGCCACAGACCACCATTCGATTACATTTGCACCCCAAAGACCTAAAACCTAAAAGCATTATTTTGGTTTTGTCCACAATTCCAGATATCTGGATATTGCAAACAAAACAGTGTAGACTTCTTGTTTAAGTGGTGCTAATTCAGATGATGAATATTTTAACCCTCAAGAGTTACATCTGGTTAACCAACTTAGCTGAGGACCACCTGGAACCCCATGAAGGACCACTGGTAGGCCCTGAACATCTGTTGTAAACCCCTGCCATATATTGATTTGATTCGCTCTAAATTCAACCACAAAAGATTGTGAGTGTCTGATAAGAGACTTAAAGGTATAGTAAGTGATTTTCACTTTGTTCAAATATTGTTGTTGTTTTTTTCTTGGCTAATCCTCCCTACTATAGAGTAGTATAGTGACCATATAAGGAGTTCCTCCCTGTCCCCAGTGAGCCCCTGGGGTAAAAAAAAAAAAGTTTCAGTTTGGGCTTTGGGAGAAAAGCCTTTCGTCCAATCAGGATGAGAAGAGGAGGCCTTCCTCCAATCAGGATCAAGTGGGGGTGCCGTGGCACTCTTCCCCTCACTGTAGAGTGTGTGCATGTGCACAACGTGCTACCACGGGAGGTACTGGAAGGTTTTCCCAAATCACCCAAATCACATACTATATACCTTTAAATATCGTGTCTCACTTATTGGACAATATTGTAAGATGCCAACCAGTGAGAACATTTTAAAAAAGAAATCAAGAGACCGAGCACAAGTACTACAGCGCAGGATGTTATTTTTGCCTTGTTTCCCCTTTTCCTCACTTTCTCTGTTTCTTTAGAGAACTGGCAACCCCCTCCACATTTCACCTCCGTTTAGGGGACCTTTTGATCCTTTTTTTTCCTCTTTCTAATTTCTAAGTTTTTCAACTTTTAACCCCCGCTGTTGCTCCAGCGGGGCCCGCAGTCCCCCTAGCAGGGGCCAGACAAAGAGTTGACTCTCTCTCTCTCCTCTGGTCTGTCTGTCTGTGGTTTGAAATGCAGAGAGAGAGAGAGAGAGAGAGAGAGAGAGAGAGAGAGAGAGAGAGAGAGAGAGAGAGAGAGAGAGAGTAAAAAAAAGTGGAAAGAGTCAAACCGGAGCTGGAGGAGGAAGTAACGGGACGCGATATGCAAAGCCTAGCCGATGATTGAGATACAGGGTTGCCAACTTTTTATTTATTTATTTCATATATTTTTATCCCACAATTTTGCACCCCATTTTTTCACCCAGTGCCAATTCCTATATGTGATCCTGGGCTCTACACACCCTCCGCCAACCTGGGGAGGCAGCAGACTGGGCGCATGCTTCCTTCAATGCATGAGGAGTCCAACCTGGGGAGGCAGCAGACTGGGTGCATGCTTCTTTCCAAGCTGTCTTCTTTTCGTTTCCCTGGTTGGACGTAGCGCATGGAAGGAACACGTTATTCCAACCAGTTCCTGTGCCCTCCATCAGGCGCCCCCGCTGGCCAGGGGGAGGCAGTTTAGAGCCTAGGATTACTGCATGTTTTGGAGGCATGGGGAGAACATGCACACTCCACACAGTAAGTCCCTTTCGCCAACCCAGCCTAGGGTATGGGCACTGATGACGCCCCCTAGCGGCAGGGCTGGATTGGGACAAAAATTCGGCCCGGTCATTTTTTGCGCGAATTTGGCCCAGACCGGCCCACCACAACCAGCGTGTGGCTAGCACAAACTCTGAGAGCTCAAACACAAACAAACAATCCACAACATAAATAATAAGAGCAGTGGTAACCAGATGTAACTCTTTGAGAGTGTAAAAATGAGACCAAATGGACCCACAGGGGTCCATTTGGTTTCATTTTTACACTTTTTACACTTTACATTTTTTACATTTTTACACTTTTTACCCACCCTATAGCCAGTCCGACCCTGCCTAGCGGGAATCAAAACCAGGACCTTCTAGCTGTGAAGCGACAGCACTAACCACTGTGCACCCGCTTCGACCTCTATCCATGGATTGAATAGAGCATAATCACGAGTAATCACACGATCGAATACAACGAGTAGACGCAGATAACAGATACCCGCCGGGCAAGTAGATATTTTGTATTCATTGCATCGGTGGATCACGGCTACTACTAGTAGGGCGGGGCGAAGGAAGTTTTACTGAGGTTATGGTTAGGGTTAGGTTAGGTTTAGGCATAAGTTTACTGAGGTTAAGTTTAGGGTTGGGGTTAGGTGTAGGCATAGCCTAGTTTTACTGAGGTTATGTTTAGGGTTTAGGATTAGGCTAGGGTTAGGGTTAGACGGTGCTTTATGCGGTTACTAACCCTAAACATAACTTCAGTAAAACTATGCTTCGCACCACCCTACTAGTAGTAGCCGTGATCCACCGATGCAATGAATACAAAATATCTACTTGCCCGGCGGGTATCTGTTATCTGCGTCTACTCGTTGTATTCGATCGTGTGATTACTCGTGATTATGCTCTATTCAATCCATGGATAGAGGTCGAAGCGGCTCCACTGTGCCACCGTGCCTCCCAGGGTTGCCAGCTTGGTGCATTGGTTGCTATATTTAGCTTTTTTTTTTTTTTTTTTTCAGATGCCCCCTATAGCGCCAAAATGAGTGAAAAGCCCCTGGCGGAAAATATAGTGTTTTTTTGGCTGGTGAGTTGGGGCGAAATTGATTGAAAGGCCGCCAGAGAGAAAACCTTCATTTTTTCACCCATTTTTTCCTCCTATGACAGTGGTTTTCAAACAGTGGTCCCCCAGGCTAAATGAAGGAAAGTTGGTTAACCAGATGTACCTCTTTTGAGAGCGTAAACATGAAACCAAATGGACCCGCAAGGGTCCATTTGGTTTCATGTTTATACTCTCAAGACTTAAAATATTCATCATGTGAATTAGCCCAAGTCTACACAACCAGGGAATGTAGAAGATTAACGTTAATTTTGATCTGTATGTTTGACTGTTTTGTTTGGTATACTCACTGTGGACAAAAAACAAAAGAAATCTTTTGTTTTGGGGTCTGTGGGGCTAAAAATGCTCTCAAATGGTGGTCCTCCGGGGCTCAAATTCTGAATAAATAATGGGCGCTGGGTACGAAAAAGGTTGAAAAACACTGTTCTACCGCATTCTAGTGCGTTTTTGAAGCGCCACTACTAGTGCATTGTGGATTTTGGCAGTCGGCAACACCGGCGAGATACGGCGAGAGATCGCAAGACTTTGCGAAGGAAAGAGAGAGAGAGAAGGAATAAGCCATTGAGAGAAGGAAGAAAGCCACTGAGATTCTGAATAAATAATGGGCCCTGGGTATGAAAAAGGTTGAAAACCACTTCTCTAGCGCATTCTAGTGCATTTGGAAGTGCCACTACTATAGTGCATTGTGGATTTTGGCAGGCGGCAACACTGCGAGATACGGCGAGAGATCGCAAGACTTCGCGAAGGAGAGAGAGAGAGAGAAAGAGAGAAGGAAGAAGCCATTGAGAGAAACTCAGGGAGAGAGGAAGAAAGAAAGAAGGAAAGAGAGAACGAGGGGTGAGGGGAGTAAAAACAAGGAGGGCGGCCGGGAGGTTGTCAGTTTCAATCTGGTGTGGGCCGGCAGGCAGGACGGCCAAGGAGGCGAGCAGCGACTGGGGGAGCGGTCCTGGGAGACTTGGCGTTTCCTGCCTCCCTCGCCTGCAGACAACCTCTCTTTGTTTTACTGCCCCCCAACCCCCAGCCTCCACCCCCACCCCAACCTCTCGACTCAACCCCTGTAGCACCAGTGCCACGAAAAAAGAAGGGAAAAAAAAGATGGAGGGGGGGACTATACCTCCTTCTTCCAGGAGAGGAGAGAGGGGTCACGAACAGGAGGGGAGATGGTGGAGGAGGGGGCAAAACATGAAGAGATGGAGGAGGAAGAAAGAGAGAGACACGAAGGTAGACGAGCAGGGGCGTTTTTGCCATTAGGCAGACTAGACAGTTGCCTAGGGCGCCATGAGGGGAGGGGGGTGACCATGCGGGGAGGGGAGCGACCAATAGACATGCTTTAAAAGGATCGTATGGATAAATACACTATACTTATCCTCTATACCTAGAATTGAACATTTAAAACACATATTATATGTTTAGTTTAAAAATAGTTCATAATTTTATCCCTTGGGGGCACCATTTTACAGAAGATTTTCCCTGGAGCACCCCCTTACCGAATGGACCCGTAAGGGTCCATTCGGTAAGGGGGGCTCCAGGGAAAACCTTGCCTAGGGCTCCGAATTGCTTAGAAACGCCACTGTAGATGAGAAACGCCGAGGTATACGAGGAGGAACGTATAATGCGAAAGTGAGAGGAAAAGCATGGATTTTAAAGATGGGAATGGAGACAGAGATATAGAGCTAAGAACGTATATGAGAGAGAGAGAGAGAGAGAGAGAGAGAGAGAGAGAGAGAGAGAGATGGGTGCAGGGTGGAGTTGAAGAAAAACTTAAGAGTGGAGGTGCGGGAGGGGGGCAGACAGACGAAACACACCGTTGGAATTCGAAAAGAAAACGAAAGGCAGCAGAAAACGATGCGGCTACTGTCTGGTTATGGAGCTGAGGAACAACAACACACAGATGCCCAGTAAATGTGTCACGATGTGGCTGCTTCGACGTCTGCAGACCTCTTTCAAACAGGGCCGGATCTAGGCATGGGCATGGGGGGGCATGCCCTGACTGCCCCCACCAAACATGGTGGCATGCAAAACAACCCAAATAACCCAAACAACCCAAAGATTTTTAAATGAAAGTGCTTATATTTACAATTATTTGAATCACTACTCTACTAGCTAACTACAATTGTCGCACCGCTAAACCAACACAATTTCATCATTGAAAACAGAAAACTCTCCGAGCCGGACAGCTTTATACTGCTGCATGCCTGTTGTGTTGCAACTGATTGTGTTGCAACTGATTATTATTATTATTATCATTGATGCTTACTTTCCTAATAAAAGTCCTGTAACGATGAAGCCGCCCCCATACCATTTTCGCCTGCCCCCCTCAATTGGGAAATGCTACATCTGGGCCTGCTTTTATATATAAAGTTTCTTTGCTGGGCAAAGCCTCAAGAATTCCAAAGAACACGAAGAGAGAGAGCGAGAGAGAGAGAGAGAGAGAGGGTGGCACTGTGGTGGGATCTCATGTAGTGCCAGAGATCTTCCAAAGGATTACTAGTGTATAGTTTGTTGTTTTTTGTTGTTCTTTGAAGATTGCACAGAGAGAGACACTCCGAAACACGCAAAACGTCCCGCGGCGGGAGGTTTGGCGTTCGTCCGAGCCGAACCGAGAGGGAGGTGACACAACCCATGAGAGAAGAAGAAGGGCAAGGCGCTGGTGGTGCGGCCACTGACCGGTCCAACTGGCACTAGAATATACAGTACATACGCCGAGCCCTCAAGGTCCACCACCACCCCCAATGCACAGACCGGGGATCAGACCTGAAAATTGTGTACATACACAGACACCCCCCTACCACCACCGCCCTACCTAGCCTCCTCCTCCTCCTCCTACACAGACCCCCACCCACACCCCAACACTCATTTTTCCAGCCGTCTTTTTCTGTTACACCCCCCTCTCTCTCTCTCTCTCTCTCTCTCTCTCTCTCTCTCTCTCTCTCTCTCTCTCTCTCTCTCTCTCTCTCTCTCTCTCTCTCTCTCTGTCTCTCTGACAGTGAGCTGAGCCAGTTTCCACTTCGGTCTGGGGTGTGGTGCAGCAGCAACGGAGCTCCTGAGAGACTTTAGGCTGCTGGACCGGGCCTAGTCAAAACAAGGAGGCCTGCAAGCACTAAGGAGAAGAGAAGAAAAGAGACAGAGTGCTAGAGAGAGAGAGAGAGAGAGAGCGAGAGAGAGAGAGAGAGAGAGAGAGAGAGAGAGGGGGGGGGAGAGAGAGAGAGAGAGAGAGAGAGAGAGAGAGAGAGAGAGAGAGAGAGAGAGAGAGAGAGAGAGAGAGAGAGAGAGGAAAGAGTCGAGTCATGGGCCATTTTTAAACCAAGGGACTAAGCCAGGGAGAGAGAGAGAGAGAGAGAGACCCAGACAGGCTCAACTTTTTAATACCCATAATACAGGTGCTTTAAAAGCCATCTGTATGAGAAAGGAGCCATGGGAGGAAGCTGAATACTGGCGAGGTTTACAACGTACGCGTACAATACTACCGTATGTTGTGTGTGTGTGCGTGCGTGTGTCTCGTGCGTGCGCTTGCATGTGTATATGTACAGTATATTGCAGTAACAGTCAGTGAGTGCAGTATAATATCCCCCACAAGGGAACACACACACACACGCACACGCACACACACACAGCCTGCCACACGCGCAAAAAAAAACTCCAGATAAAATGTCTGGGTTCCTTCCTTCTCAAGTACTCTGGTGAACTCCTGGTTCACCAGAGTAAACACAATGTTTTGCAGTTTTTTTTTTCCAATGCAATGCTGTAAAAAGGTTGCCTGTGTGCCTGTACTGCGCTGGTTATTGGTGGTGACATTGTGATGCAAGTCCAAAATGTGCCTCAGCAATGAAATAAATAAATAAATAAACACCCGTATATAGCGGTGAATCATCAACCTCCGCTTGCACTGAGCCGAAGCGGAGAATATGAGTTGTTCCCTGCCTGACTGGAATTACCAAATACCTCTGTTTCATTGCAGCGGTGTAGAGGCTGGTGGGGGGGAGAAAATAAATAGATATACGGAATTGCATGGACAAGACTTTAAAGAAATAATGGAAATATACTGTAGGCTGACACTCAAGTCTGAATTATCATTCCGTTTCACTTCATTATTCAGTCTTAAAGGGGAATTCCACCCATGCATTGTCAACATTGTACCATGTCATTAATATACCTGTTTTGTGGGTAAAAAAAACCCCCCCCCCCCCATTCTGTGTTTCCTATAGAAATGGAGGTCTTAAAAAAATCATTAACATGGTGAAACTTAAAGGTAGGGGAAGTGATTTCACTTTTGTCAGATATCACCCAATTTTTTTTCTGTTAAAATGCTCTATTATAAGGTGTGCAGACCATATATGGAGTTTCCCCCTCCCCCACGTGAGCAGAGAATCTAATAAAAAGTTCCCGACGTGGAGGGTGAAAATGGAGCCCCAAGGCTTTTATTGGGAAGGCATTATTCTTCCGGTTTGTGGAAACAGAAGTTCTGGTTTGAGGATTCTGTTCTGATCATGACCATTACAAAACAATGACTACAACATGATGTAATATCACCCTCTCCTGACTGGATCACACAGCAATTTAATGTTAGGTGATGCGAGGTTTAGAGGGCAGAGGAAAGGTTCCAGAGGGAAGGTATGTGCCATTGCAGTGTACAGTATCTTACCACTATGGAAGGATGGATTTATGTTTATGTGCGAAAATGAAGACTTTAGCAGTTCATATTCACGGCGACGGGTTGAAAATAAGGCTGCTGGCAGCTTTAAAATGTTAGAAAAAAACGAGCTTGTAACAACGCAAAGGCTTGAATCCCCCAACAAGTTGTGAAATCTTGGCTGACATCTCAGCAAACTGCTATCATGGGGCCTTTTGTGCGAGACGCACAAGACCCTATTTCCACGGTAGCACGGTCTGGTGGCAAACGGTCGGAAATTGCAATTTTATTGAGCAATCTCACAGGTGTGATTGTGGATGACTGCAGGAGTGCAAAGTAAGGGGGCTGCGCAGGCAGTGTTGCCAACTTGGCGCATTTGTCGCTATATTTAGCTTTTTTCCAGACACCTCTATAGCACCAAGATTAGTGGAAAACTCCCAGTGGAAAATCTAGTGCTTTTTGCTGTATGGTGAATTGGGTGAAATTGGTTGACAGGCGCCAAAGATAAAACCCTTGTTTTTCACCATTTTCCCTCCTATGATAGAGTCCACCTTCCTTCCTAGAAAGGACCAGATCTGTAACTCTTGAGATCTCTTACGGGTCCGTTTGGTTTCATTTTACACTCTCAAGAGTTAACACATTAAGAAAATGTAGAAGAATTGTTATTTTGACCAACATTTTGCCAGTTATTTCTCCTAAATTAGTCTGAGAGACTAAACTCAACATCCTCCTCCATGGCTAAAATGCAGAATAAACAGTGGGCCCTGGTAGGAAAACGGTTGAAAACCCACTGCTCTAGCGCATTCTAGTGCATTTTGAAAGTGCCGCCACTAGTGCATTTTGGATTTTGGCAGTTGGCAACACTGTGCACAGGGGCCTGTAGCTCTTGAATGTAAAACACATACGGACGACAAGTGAAAATACAAACATAGTTATTTTTCAGCTGACAGGTTCAACCATGGTGCAGCAGCAGGGGTGGATGTAGCATTTCCCAATTGGGGGGGGCAAGAGGAAATGGTATGGGGGTGACTTCCTGGCGCGAAGCGGCACGGGCGCACCGCACCCACACCATTTTCAGTTACAGGACTTTTATTAGCTGTTGTTGAAGTTGCAACAGACATGCAGCATGCATAAAGCTAAAGGTCTGACTCAGAGAGTTTTCTGTTTTCAATGATGAAATGCTGTTGGTTTACTGGTGCCGCAACTGTAGCAGTATAGTGTTTCAAATCATTTTAAATATAAGCACTTTATTGAAATTTGAAATATCTTGGGTTGTTTTGCATGCCATGGTGTTTGGTGGGCATGCAAAACAACCCAAGATATTTCAAATTTCAAATAAAGTGCCCCATGACAATGCCTAGATCCGCCCCTGTGCAGCAGCAACATGCCTGCTTCTGTGCAGCAGCAGCAGCAGCAGCAGCAGCAGCAGCAGCAGCAATACAATGGACTAAAGAGAGAATGTAGTTTCAACTTGGGAGGCCATACTTTCCCTTTTTGGATCGACCACAGACACACATGTGGTAATGACAGCTTCTATAGAGCGAGCTGAGCAGTCCCTCCCCTCTCGTGACGTCGCCCCGGCTCCAGAAAAAAATGGATGGATTCTCCATTCATTTTCCTCATGGACTTTTCGAAAATGATCTATATAAAGACGAAAAATATCTGCTTGTGATCTGAGTTTGACATATATGGGTAGAGAAATGTGCCCAATGTTTTTTTTTGCACATTGTTTTGGAAACTATTAAGGCCACCGATTGAGACGAGGATGATGATGGCATATCCTTCCTCACAACCTGTTCGTCTCAGTAAAAACAATAATCTTAAGGTGAGTCATCGTACGTTGTATAACTGCTGCTGATTCAGCGAAAAGAAGCAGGTTCTGCAACGTGGGAGGCTGCAGATGGAAAAAAAGAACAAAAAGAGCCCATTAAGACTTTAGGTTTATATATGGCTGCAACCATACACCAGTGTCCCGCAGGGGCGGATCTAGTCATGGGCATGGGAGGGCAGCGCCCCCCTAAATACCCAGTCTGCCCCCCCAATCACGATGCCATGCAAAACAACCCAAGATATTTCAAATTAAAGTCTTTATATTTAAAATGATTTGAAACACTACTACTGCTACTAACTACAATTTTGGCACCACTAAACCAACAGCATTCCATCATTGAAAACAGAAATCTCTGTGAGTCAGACCTTTAGCTTTATGCATGCTGCGTGTCTGTTGCAACTTCAACAACAACTGATGTTATTATTGATGCTTTACTTGACTAATAAAAGTCCTGTAAAAATAGAAAGAGAAAAAAAATGGTATGGGTGTGGCTGAAGCCGCACCCATACCATTTTCTCTTGCCCCTCCAAATGTTATATCCGCCCCTGGTGTCCCGGGGTCTGAAAGTGCGTTGTACTACTGCCATCGCAATACACCACCAGCTTGTAGTCGCGGCCTATTTTTGGGTTGCAGGAGTATACTAATGGTATACAGCAGTGTCTGCATAAACACTGCATGCCTCATGTCTGCGTGGAAAACCACGTGGTGTGGTACTACTACAGGCTACAGACCCGACCCGACCGCCGGGGCTCTACTGAACGCATGTGTGTGCATAAACAACACCAAGACACATGGCGCGCATTGTACCCGTATATACATATATATATATATATATATATATTATATATATATATATATATTATATATATATATATATATATATATATATATATATATATATATATATATATATATATATATATATTCCCACCCCAATGTGTACGTACGTACCAGGGCCGGATTTAGCCAGCCCTACTAGGGTGGGCTCGAAGAATGGTAGGGTGGGCAACTCCAACGTTTTTCATATGAAGCAGTGGTTTTCAACCTTTTTGACACCAGGGTCCACTATTTTATTCGGCATTTGAGCCACAGACCACCATTTGAGGACATTTAGCCCCATCAACCCCAAAACTAAAGATTTATTTTGCTTTTGTCCACAATTCCAGGCTGGATTTGGGAAACAAAACAGTCAAACATACAGATCAAAATGACCATTAATCTTCTACAACGTACATTCTCTATTGTGTATAGACTTAATTGGGCTAATTCAGATGGTGAATATTTTAACTCTTGAGAGTGTAAAAATGAAACCAAATGGACCCGCAAGGGTCCATTTGGTTTCATTTTTACGCTCTCAAAGAGTTACATCTGGTTAACCAACTTTCCACCATTTAGCTGGGGACCACCTGGACCTCTCTCAACCACTGGTGGCCCCCGTACCACTGATGAAAACACACTCATATTACCTTTCATTGGGTGGGCAGGATGCACATTTGGGTGGGCTCTGCCCACCCCTGCCCCCCTCTAGATCCGGCCATGGTACGTACTAGTACACTAGTAACGTACCCTCGCAGGGCCAGCCGAGGCGCAGATGCATGCGGCGAGAAGGCATGTAGGACGCCCACACACACACACACAACACACACACACACACACACACACACACACACACACACACACACACACACACACACACACACACACACACACACACACATACTGTACACACAGGCAGGCAGACAGACCTCAGACACACACCCTTTCATAGCTGCTGGCATTCCGTGTTTTATATGCGCTCCTTTATTCATAACATTGCATTTTACACTGTGCAGTCTGGAGCAGATTAAAGGCAAGTCTCCTGCTGAACGCTGGTGCTTACTCAACCCCAAAGAGCCCCGGCAGTCAGTGCTATTCTGCTGCTCTCTCCAAAAAGGCAATTTTGAGAGACCCAGAGAAACAGAGAGAGAGAGAGAGAGAGAGAGAGAGAGAGAGAGAGAGAGAGAGAGAGAGAGAGAGAGAGAGAGAGAGAGAGAGAGAGAGAGAGAGAGAGAGAGAGAGGAGAGAGAGAGAGAGAGACATCTGGCAATATGGATCTCAGCAGAAATGTTGATGGAGGAGGAGGAGGAGGATCTCGGAGCAGCAGCAGCGCTGCAGCCGAGGCGCTGCTGCTGCTGCTGCTGCTGCTGCTGCTGCTGCTGCTGCTGCTGCTGCTGCTCCGCTTTCTTCTCTGTGCCTCCTGAGTATAACGTTCCCGTCAAATGAAAAATCCTGTGACGAAGCGAAACGTTAGCCGGGGCCTGTAATTCCTCACTTTTTGGGGGGGGGGGGGGGGTTAGCTCTCATAACTTTCCTTTTTTTTTATTAAACTTTTACTTTGTGTTTTCGAACGTCACCTGGCCCGTTGTCGTCGTCTGCGGCGCCTCGGCGTGGCCGGGCGTAACGGGCGGGGCGTAACGGACAGACGACGGACGCTTGCGAGAGGAAAACCCTCATAATAGAGGTGAAAAAAATCACCTCGGGTGGAGGAGGAGGAGGAGGAGGGGAGGAGGGGGAGGAGGGAGAGAGGGGGTGAGAGAGGGGAGGGGAGGGGAGGAGGGGTGACAGAGGGGAGGAGGATGCGGCTGAAAGGGAGTCGCCCCGTCGGTCCCTGCCAGTCCAAATACCTGCCGCTGAGAACCAGGAAGGACCAGGGTCAGGGGGTGACCCAGCAGAATCTTATCTGGGGAGGGAGGGGGGCCTGGCCTGCCGTTTTTTCGTTGTTCTACTCAGGCCCGGATGTAACATTTCCCAATTGGGGGGGCAAGCGAAATGGCATGATACCATTTTCATTTAAATTCTTTAGTTCTGTGACTGACAACATTTATATTTTGTACAAGTAAGCATCAATAATAACACCAGTTGTTGTTTAAGTTGCAACAGACACGCAGCATGCATAAAGCTAAAGGTCTGACTCAGAGAGTTTTCTGTTTTCCATGATGAAATGCTGTTGGTTCAGTGGTGCCACAGTTGTAGTTTATTAGTAGCGTAGTGTTTCAAAATATTCAGAATATACTGTAAGCACTTTAATTTGAAATTTGAGTTGTTTTGCATGCCATCATTTTTGGTGGGGGCTGTCAGGGCATTTAGGGGGCCATTGGCCCCCATGGCCGTGCCTAGATCCGGCCTTGGTTCTACTGCTATTGAAGCAACGGCTATAGGGCGAGAAAAAGGTCTGCTAACGCTCACAGGGCCGAGGCCAGATACACAAAAGAGAGAGAGGAGGGGGGGGGGGGGGGCGTATCGAGGAGGGAGGAGAGGAAACACTGGCGATGATAAGTGTCCCAGAATGCCCCCCCCCATCCTGTGTGCGGGCCTATCACTGTTATTGCAGTCCTTAGCCCTGTCGTCCGGCTGTGGACACCCGTGACACCATTTAGCTCCATGTTAAAGGATGTTGTAGTGTCGCCTTTTGCCACCGAGGGTTTAGCCTTGTGTCAGCGGAAATTTGGTGGTGTTCTAAGTTGAAGGTGGTTGCGGAGGGACAGGGGGACGGGGGGACGGGGGGGATTCTATCCTGTGGTGGTAGCACCCCCATATTACTTGACCTGTCCTGGACCCTGAAAAAATATGCGACGGCTTGTTGTGACCGAGGCTGAAGTCATTGGGGAAGGACTAGAGGAGAAAGATATGAGAAGCGACTAAAAAAATGAGTTAAGCATACAGGCAGCCTCTTCACATACTACTAGAGCATGTCTGAAATAACTGTCTGCAGGGAAACAGCTGCAGCATCAACGTGGAAGCAACGTAGAGGCGAAAAAGATATAGCTATATATCCATTTGATTTTAGGCTAAAAAGTTTCCTGTATTATATTACGGTATATACCTTTATATATACCTTTAAACATGTAGCTAGGTGTAATGTCAGAGGCCACAGAGTGAAGCCTGTTTTCTCAACTCGTTGTTTTCTGCCAAGATATACATACTTCCAGGATGTAAAACCAGAACCAGGGTCTCTTATTGTTCAGAACTATATTTTGGTCATAAATAAGAAGAAGGGTTCTGAGAATATTATGACGGATGCTCTCTCACATGCAGTTGGTGCTGTAACTGTAGTTACTTGGCATCACAAATATTTTGTTTGTGTCCTTTTGGGTGGGAGGTGTTACATGGTTTATTAGCATGGAGGGGGCAGTTATTGTAGTATACAACAGCCAGTTTGTGTTCCTCCTCTCTGTTTTCTGCTCTCCTCTCCCTCTCGCCATTCTGTCATTCAGTTTTAGTGTTGCCAACTGCCAAAATCCAAAATGCACTAGTGGCACTTCCAAAATGCACTAGAATGTGCTAGAGTAGTGGTTTTCAACCATTTTCATACCAGGGCCCACTATTTATTCTAAATTCTAAATTTATTAGCCACGGAAATTGCAAAATGGCAATTCTTCTACATTTCGAAAATGTGTACATTCTTGGAAATTAGGTAATTCAGATGGTTAAATATAATTTAACTCTTGAGAGCGTGAAATGAAACCAAACGGATCCAAAAGGGTCCGTTTGGTTTCATTTTACGATCTCAAGAGTTACAGATCTAAAAGGGTCCATTTGGTTACCAATGGTCCTTTCTAGGAAGGAAGGAGGACTCTATCGTAGGAGAAAAAATGTTGAAAACAAGGGTTTTATCGGTGCCTGTCAACCAATTTCACCCCAACTCACAAGCAAAAAAGCACCAGATTTTCCGCCAGGAGTTTTTCACTAATTTTGGCGCTAGGGGGGTCTGGGAAAAAGCTAAATATAGCGACAAATGTGCCAAGTTGGCAACACTGTTCAGTTTCACAGGTCCCGCCCACTCATTCCAGCTCAATCCTGTCTGCTCCGCCCCTCAACACTGGTTGGGCCACCATTCAGCAGTCCACCAATCATCACCAGCCATTAGAGTATATAAGTCACCTGTGAAGCCTGTTCTCACCCTCTTCCCTCCAGTTGTGCTCTCAGTGCTCCAAACAATCAGTTGCTCAAGTCCTAACCAGTCAATCCAGAAGTTGCTGTTTGTAAACATGCATTCAAGCAGTCCATTTAAGTTCAACGTTCCCTCTTCAGTTAAATCCTTTTCAGTTTGCCCTGCTGGGCATTTACTTTACCCTGCCAGAGCCAGCTAGCTGGCCTTTGACGTTAACATGTCGTAGCGTATCCCTGTGCTCGAGGAAACATTGTCCAGTGAGGACTGTGGTTTCTGTTTGAGAGTTACTGGACAGTAAATTCCCATCGGATGTAAATGACTAAAGGTTGAATTATCTCTGCTAACATTAACAGATTTAACTCACAAACAACAAGAAGAAACAGACGTACTGGTGGATTTACAAACTAGAACCGAACTACTTTTTCGAGAAGGAATTACTTTATTTTCTTGCAGACTGCAGACTAGAGACTGGCAAGCCACGGTAAGGAATCTTCCCTTCTTATATTATATTGACAGTTCTGAACATCCAGATTTCCACATATGCCCATATGGATGCCCTACATCCGTATAGTGATTGTAGGGCCATATCGATGCGATCGGCAATGTTGGATAGCCAATCCCACTAGCTTGATGCCGGCCACGGCACCAAGTGTTGCCACCACACAGGCCTATTATACGCTCAGAGGGCGAGAGAGAGAGGGCAATAGCGGAGTCTATAGCTTACGAAAACAAAGGCCAATCAAACCGTGGTTTGGCCTTCACCACCTGTCTCTCATGCGTGCCTGTTGAGTTCACCTCACGTCGTCATCCGTGCAAAAACAACCGCCTCCCGCTCGCTTCACCGTATTCAAACCAGCAGCCCTCTGTTCTGTGAACAGAAGCCGTCGCCACGCTGCTTTGTCTTGCTAATCTATAATACCAACTCTCCTGTTGTGACCAACAGTGTTTTCATATGGTGCTCATGCAGGTAGACAACCTGAATGGCCACTGTGTCATAACGGCTCTGTGGATGTTGTTGTTATTTCAGGAACAATGCAAAGCACTTGCACCTGCTGTGTGTGTGTGTGTGTGTGTGTGTGTGTGTGTGTGTGTGTGTGTGTGTGTGTGTGTGTGTGTGTGTGTGTGTGTGTGTGTGTGTGTGTGTGTGTGTGTGTGTGTGTGCACACATCTTGGGAGTGTACACATGTAACCAAATTTGTAAAATCTTAGGCTGATTTCCGCCGTCAGCCAAGTCCAGCCTGAATATGATTTGTTTAAATGAGCCATGTGACCTGTTAGACCAATCAGATTTCCATCTTGAAGTGACGGATCTCATTCAGTAAAGATTTAGCTGCAAGTGGGAATGAGGCCTTAGTGTCTATGAGTCCCTCTTAACAACGCAGATCTACTCCTGGCTTTAATACCATTTGACCTACAACAAATTGAAGTATATGGAATATATAGCATTGTTCACGGTGTGTATCAAGCCCATGCTCCAGCTCACAGAGACACATGCACCAAAAAGACACCAGACATTCAGGTGAACTGAGCAGGTTTGAATGACAGGAGTATACAGCAGTATACAGTATACAGCAGTATATCTATAAGAAGAATGAGTGTGAGTATAGTACCTTCTTTGGCAGCCAGGCGTGGGGACGGGTCTGCATGAGATGGAGTGTTGTAGGATAACGATGAGCTACCTGCAACAGTACAAAAAAAGATTTGTTGTTAAGACACAACTACTCCATCGTCTTTTATCTGTCTTTGAAATAAATACTGTGGCGTGAAAACTGGCAAGAAGAAATAACAGCAGAATATCTCTAGTCTACATTGTCTTGACAGATTTCTTTTGAAGCACCTGCTCGATGAGGCCTAATTTTTGTACTTTTATACTTTGGTGCCATTTAGGCCTTTAAGCTGATTCTAAAAATGCCTTACATCAGGGGTGTCAAACCCAAATACAGAGTGGGCCGAAATAGAAAAATTGGTACAAGTTGAGGGCCGGGGACACCGGTCTGTGTTTCAACACCGGTTTACGGTGATGTAAACTGCTATTTTTTTATTTATTTTTTACAATAAAACTTAAAACTTAAGTTTTATTGAAAAATAGCAGGTGTTCACGTCTCACTCTGTGGCGCGCTATGAGACGTGAACACCTGCTATTTTTCGGGGAAAATGTTAAAAACACAGCACAAAACACAGCGCAAATTTGAATATTATATGTTCTTTCGGAGTGAACATTTTGTACAATCAGGTCAAAATATGTTAAAGCTAATTAAGACTGAGGTGAGGAAGTAAAACAATTAGTTGCATTAATTTCTTATCTTGGTGGGTGCAATATACCAGAGGGCCAGTTCTAATACTAATTCAATATCATCCCGCGGGCCGAAGATAATTCATTCACAGGCCTGATTTGGCCCCCGGGCCTTGAGTTTGTGCCTTACATAATGCCTAAATACTACAGCAGTTATTAGCCTATAACTGCTGGCCCTTAAAATCGCCAATGGTACTGTCCATACTCTGCAGAAGCCACAATAGGTTTCCCGCCCAGAATGGGTACTACCGGTATCTTAACTTACATCTGCATTACTTAATTCACAAGAAGTCTACACAATTAGAGAAAGTAGAAGAATTGTTAACCAATAGGAAAATATTCTATACATTTTGCGACTGATAGGCAAATTGTCATCAAATCTTGGTCAAATGACGAGTAAATGGGTCTTGGCATGATAAGGGTTGAAAACCAATGATTTGTAACAAATTCACGCAGTGGCTATTTCCCAATTCTTGACTGACTGATATTGACTGTAATGGAATACTGGATCAATTAGTAGTTGCTGGGGTAAACGTTCTTACACATTCTCATGGAATACATTCTGTACATTAATCACTTAGCAAAGTGGTGTGGTGGTAAAGTAATGTAAATAAAGAATCAATCAATAAATAAAGAGAGGAACTTGGATTGTATCATCGGGACACAAAAGTGGTCTGAAATAGATGGGAGTTATAACTCTACCATTATTGTTCCATGTTATAAGGAACAGGCTGTGTAAAGCACTGGTTTTGGAATTCCAGCCCAAAACGCTTTCTTAACTTTATTTTGCAGTTGATTTATTTCCCCCCAAAAAGTGGTCCAGTTATTTAGTGAAAACACTCCCTAAAAGAGCAAAACCAAGGGGTCCATTTGGTTTCATTCTACGTTATATGGCTATTAAACATCTGCATTACTTGCTCTGCAAGGGGTCTATACTACATAATTACAGAACGTGGAAGAATTGATGTTTTGCTCTAGGGTTTGCCATCAGCACTGAATTGTGGGACAGCGTCTGAGCCAACGATAACAACATATTCTCCCGTTTTAGGTCTGCGAGGCTAAAAATCTCATCATGTGGCGGTCTGCGGCTCGAATGCCCGAATAAATAATAATAAACCTTATATGAAAAACCACCAGTGTAAAATCAGTGTAAAATATTGCTGTTGTATCATGCAGGGAAGAACACTAACATTCTACATCCAGCAGGGGGCAGTAGAAGGTGCAACATAATTAGTGCAGGACAGAAATCAAGTCCTTTTTTTCCCATTTCTCACATCTCATGCTCCAGCATATCCCCTTTAAAACATTGTTTTGGGAGGGGATACATGGCACACACACACACACACACACACACACACACACACACACACACACACACACACACACACACACACACACACACACACACACACACACACACACACAAATGTCAGTGGACATTTTAACTGTGATACTTCTTGAATAATAAAATCGGGGTTGTGTGTGGAGTAGGGGGGGAGGCGAACAGGGGCGGATCTAGACATGGGCAAATGCCCTGGCTGCCCCATGCACCAAACATGATTGCATGCAAATAAAACAACCCAAGATATTTCAAATTAAAGTGCTTCTATTTAAAATGATTTGAAACACTACTACTGTTACTAACTAACTAACTAACTACATACGTGGCACAACTAAACCAACAGCATTTCATCATTGAAAACAGAAAACTCTCTGAGTCAGACCTTTAGCTTTATGCATGCTGTGTGTCTGTTGCAACTTCAACAACAACTGATGTTATTATTGATGCTTTACTTGCCTAAAATGCCGAAAATGGTATGGTATGGGTGCGGCTTCATCCACGGGCGATGAAGCCATCCCCATACCATTTTCTCTTGCCCCCCCCAATTGGTAAATGTTACATCCGCCCCTGGAGGCTGCTACATATGGCCTGGCCTATTCATTTCACCTTATGGAGCAGAACTCCTCGGCTAGTATGCATTCCTCCTCCTTCTGCCTCGCAGGCACCCTGGGCGGCACCAAAATGCGCCTCTTAATTTTAGCTGCCCCCAGGCATAAATCAGCGAGTGGAAAAACAGACCCAAAAATGCACAGAGAAAACACAGAGAGAGCAAAGCGCTATAGCGCTCTCTCTCCTCCGGCTGCAAACGACGACGATGGCAATGCAGGGAGCGCAAAAAGATTTAGCACAAAGACAAACCCATACCCCAGGGAGGGGGGGCAGGGGGGTTGGAAAGGAGACGATCTGATTGGTGGGGTGTGTGGAATTAAAGGGGAATTCCATCCATTTTCAATATTTTACTATGTCATTGATATACCTTCAAGGTGTTGTGTGGACTTGATTTAAAAAAAAGTTCCCCCATTTTGTGTTCCCAAGAAATGGAGGTCTGAAGAAAACCACCAACATGGTGAAACATCTTGATGACATCATCAAGAAGTATTTTCACAATGTTATTGGATTTCTTTAGACGCTTCTTTTTTTTGAGAGCGTACAAATGGAACGGGTTCATTTGGTTGCATTTGTACGCTCTCAGAGAAAAAAAAATGAAAATGGGGGGAATTCCCCTTTAAGACCTGCACCGAATCCGTACGGAAAGGGGGCCTGCAGCAGCAACAGTACTGGCAGAAAGTATAGACCAGTGGTTTGGAGGGTTCCAGGTGGTCCCCAGCTAAGATGGTTAACCAGATGAAAAGTTGCGGGTCCATTTGGTTTCATTATTACGCTCTCAAGAGTTAAAATATTTATCATGTGAATTAGCCCCAAGTCTGCATAACCAGTATGGTAGAAGATTAATGGTCATTTTGACTGTTTTGTTTCCCAAATCCAGCCTGCATGGTATTGTGGACAAAAGCAAATGAAATCCTTTTAGTTTTGGCGTCTGTGGGTATAAAATGTCATCGAATGGTGGTCCTCCGTGGCTCAAATGCAGAATAAATAGTGGGCCCTGGTATCAAAAAAGGTTTAAAACCCTAAGGTATACAGTAGACAGGGCAGACACACACACACCCACACACATACATACAAACGCCACACGCTACCCCTCCCAGTTCCAACCTAATATTTCTACTACTACTACTACAACAACTACTAGTCGGTGCCGTGCCATGGCACCCCCAAGGCTTTCTGGGTCTAGTTTGGAGACCTGAGCCCTGGCGGGGGCCTCTGAACAGGGGAGCCATTGTATGAGGAGGAGGCAGGGTCCCTGCACGGCAATCAAACGCAGCTCTCCCCCATACAAAAATAATTCCACACATACGCCGAGCGTAAGAGCGCAGGCAAGGCAGGGCAGGCAGGGGCCCTAGTGCAGGCCAGCCAACACTGCACTGTCTGGAACTATAGTCTCGAGGAACGACGACCAGGGCCGGATCTAGGCATGTATGGGCATGGCGGGGCCTAAATTCCCTGACTGCCCCACCAAACATGATGGCATGCGAACAACCACAAATTTCGAAGATATTTCATATTAAAGTGCTCATAATTGAAATGATTTGAAACACTACTACTGCTACTAGCTACAATTGTGGCGCCACTAAACCAACAGCATTTCATCATTGAAAACAGAAAACTCTCTGAGTCAGACCTTTAGCTTTATGCATGCTGCGTCTGTTGCAACTTCAACAACAACTGATGTTGTTATTGATGCTTAACATTTCCCCCACAATTTGGGAAATGTTACATCCGCCCCTGAGTCTCGGGGAACGAGACAGACACGAGCGGGGCAAAGACATAGACACAAGACAGACAGACAGACAGACAGACAGACAGACAGACAGACAGACAGACAGACAGACAGACAGACAGACAGACAGACAGACAGACAGACAGACAGACAGACAGACAGATGGAGAGACAGACAGACAGACAGACAGAAACGGAGTACGAGAGCAAGAGAAGGGAGGGAGTCGGGGAGCGATGGAGGGATGGATATAACGTTAACCCCTTTTCTTCCTACTGTGTTCCACATGTGGGCTGACCCAGACAGGCAAACAGGCAAGCCGTTGCTGAGAAAACCGCAAGCCAGTCCCCACAAAGCAATTCACTGACTGAAACGACTGACTGACTGACTGCCGCGAGAAGGGAGGGAGGGAGGGAGAGACGGAGAGAGAGATTGACTCGAGGGAGAGGAGGCGAGGGAGTTAGGGGGACAGAGAGAGAGAGAGAGAGAGGGGGAGAGAGAGAGAGAGAGAGACTCGTCGGGGAAAGAAGAGAAATTGAGAAAGAACATTTTCTGAGAGAGAGGCGAAACCACTGCCGACACTTTCGCCGAAGGAGTCTCGACAGACAGCCCCCGTGCCTATTTATTTATTTGGTCGCACTCGTCCTCCCCCTCCTCAGAAAACAAACATGTCTGGGTCGTCCGACGGAACAGCGGGACCCTTATATTGGCCGGCGTTCTTTTGGCTTTTTCCTACTCTTTTCTCTTGTTTTAACCACACTTTCTCTTTCTACCCCTAGGACTCTCTCTCTCTGTGTCTCTCTGTCTCTGTCTCTCTCTCTCTCCCTCTGCACATCTGCTGGGAGGCTGTTGGATTACGTAACACCTCTCCATCCGAAACTATTTTCTTCTTCTTTCCTCTCCTCCTCTTGTGTGTGACTGATGGCTCTTCAAAAAGACCCCATCATCCTTCCATTTTTGGACAGCCATAATATTGACAAGAAATCCTTCTGGCTTGTCCAACATGGCCGTGTGGAACCTCATCTGGGGCCCCGGTGGTGCTGATTCTGTCAAGACCATACGATACGGCCATCGCCTCAAACATGCAGCCTGGGTTTTGTCAACAAACGGACCCCCCCTCAGCCCCCAATCCCACCACCACCACCTCCAACCCATGAAGAGAGAGAGAGGAGGCCAAATGGAAGCCAGCCCTCTATGAGCAATGCAATCCAGTATAAGCATAAGAAGGATGCTCTAAGTCAGTGGTTTTCAACCTTTTTGATACAAGGGTCCACCGTTTATTCAGCATCTGAGCCACGGACCAACATTTGACGACATTTTCACCCCACAGACCCCCAAACAAAAGATTTTTTTTTTGTTTTGTCCACAATTCCAAGATGGATTTTCACAAACAAAACAGGCAAACATGCAGTAAATCAAAATGGACATTCTTATACATTATTTTGTGTTGTGTAGACTTCTTAATTAAGTGGTGCCAATCTACAAGCTCACAACGTGTCAATAGATTGGCAGGTTGAACTATTACAAAATGGTAAGAACTACAACTAAATTAAGGGATAAGGGGTTTAGCGTGTGACGAAAATGGAGCCCTTAGCTTATTAACCTGTTTTTGACAGCAGCACCTTTTTCTGTTCGAAATGTTCTTTAGCAATTGAAAAATATAAAATCTACAAGTTCATAGTACGCTATGAGTACATGTGGCGCAAATCTTTTAACAGTCCGTCATTCATGGCCAGCGTTTTAACTCAATTATGTTGCTTCTGGAGGGGGGCCATGGAACTAGATTTTTTCAGATGGGGTTCAGTGGGCCAGGTACATATGATTTTGAGGGGTCCTTAACATGAAATTTTATCCCCCCCCCCCCACACACACACAGACACACACACACACACACACACACACACACACACACACACACACGTCATTAGTATACCTAGAGGTGCTGAAAGGTTTCCCCATTCTGTGTTCCCAAGAAATGGAGGTCTGAAAAAAACCACTAACACACTAACATGGTGAAACACATCTTGATGACATCATCAAGATGTATTTCACCATGTTAATGGGTTTCTTTAGACACTTCTCACAGACACTGCTCAAGAAGACACTTCTTTCTTTAGACACATCATCAAGATGTATTTCACCATGTTAATGGGTTTCTTTAGACACTTCTTTTTTTCTGAGAGCGTACAAATGGATCCAAATGAACCCGTTAGGGTTGAATGTTGAAAATGGGTGGAATTCCCCTTTAAGTTAAGGCCTGCTATACAGATTCTACATGCTGTATATCCCAATAAACAGTCCAGTGCACTTTGGGTAACACATTATTGCTGATGCTAATACAAAGTGGTTATAATAGCGCTAAGTGACTGAATCCAGACGCGCTGTGCGATTGAATTGCCCCAGACAGACATTGCTTGCGTTGCTTACAAACGGCGGTGGGCGGGTGGTGTCTGAAAAAAGCTAGACAGCTAGCAGCAGCAGCTAACAGCGCAGGGGCTGATCTAACATTTTCCAATTAGGGGGGCAGGAGAAAAAGGTTCCTAATAGAAGTCCTGTAACTGAAAATGGTATGGGTGCGGCTTCATCACCGCACCCATACCAGGACATTTGTTAGGAAAGTAAAGCATCAGTTTTCTGTTTTCAATGATGAAATGCTGTTGGTTTAGTGGTGACACAGCTGCAGTTAGTTAGTAGCAGTAGTAGTGTTTCAAATCATTTGAAATATAAGCACTTTAATTTGAAATATCCTGGGTTGTTTTGCATACCATCGTGTTTGGTGGGGCAGACTGGGCATTTAAGGGGGCATTGCCCCCCCATGCCCATGCCTATAGATCCGGCCCTGGTGGTGTCTGAAAAAAACTAGACAGCTAGCAGCAGCTAAGAGCAGTGGCTGGTGGCCACGCTGTTGATCCCTTCCACACCAGCGATAATCTGCCAATAGAGAGAGAACTAATGCAGGAGGTACAGCTCCATAAAAATATTGTGATGGGAGAGAGTAAGCAGGAGAGAGAGAGAGAGAGAGGGGGGGGGGGGGCTCCAGACCTCCTCCAGCCCAGATGTTTATGGTCTGTATAAACTATTGAGGCTCAGAATGTCCCCCACTCTGGAGCAGAGCAGTAGTGCAGAGCAGAAGCCCAGACTTATCTCTCTCTCTCTCTCTCTCTCTCTCTCTCTCTCTCTCTCTCTCCCCCTCTCTCCTCACTGTAAATCCATCCAGACGTTGCAGCAGAACGGGGCGACAGCTGGGAAACAGAGCTCCATTGCTCTCTATACTCCCAACCGGCACTCAATCACGGCCACCTCGGGCCATTTCCATGCGCTTGTCTGACGAAAGAGAAATAAAATAATAATACCCCCACCCCACCTCTGTCTATATCATCATAATAGGCCTACTTTCTTATTCGTAGTCTCTCTCTCGCACACGCACTGTTCCGGAACAGTACGTGTGCATTTCTCTCAGTTCCTCGGTGGAACTACCAGTGGAAACGACCACACCGGCGCTATAAGAGAAGAAATAATGGACGGTCACGAACGTACGTCGTGCGTTGGTTTCTCTGGGTGTTTGCCTTTGTGTTTTCGTCGCCGCTCACATTTTATCGACGTGTTCGGTTTGCGTCGCTATCGTCTTCTAAGAGATGTTGCTGGGCTCCGTTTTTGTCACACGCTAAACCCCTTATCCCCTAACTTTTTTGCCTTTTTTATATTACCGTATTGTCCCGAATATAAGACGACCCAGGGTATAAGATGACCCCCATTTTTTAAGGCTCATTTGTGTAAAAATAACATTGAATGTCAAACAATATACTCCATTTTTGCATATTTCCATTGGTCTTACCGTATATTCAGGCCAATAGGGTATTTTGAAAAAAACCTTTTGGAATAGTTCCATGACGTGCCAATCTGTTGACACGGTGTGCGCTTGTAGACATGGTCATTTTAACTATTGAAAAATGTTTATTTAAATAGTAAGTTTTTTTTAAGGCAAAGAAGTTAAGGGACAAGAGGTTTAGCAGTGACGAAAATCTATAGGCTGTTGTGTCCCTGCTGCGTCCCGACGTTTCTCTCCGTGGTCTGTCTGTCTGTCTGTCAGCTGTCTGTCAGCATCTACAGTATGCCAGTCTGTCTGTCTGTCCGTCTATCAGCATCTACCGTATGCCCGTTTGTCTGTCTGTACTATTCTGTCGCTCTTTGTCTGTCTCTGTCTTCGCCGTGTGTTCGAGGATACAGTATTTTCGTTGTTTGAGGCTTTCCTTTTTCTTTTCACTCTCTCTCTCTCCCTCTCTCTCTCTCTCTCTCTCCCCCCCCGAACTCCTCGCCGCGCTCCGCTTCCAGCACATGTGGTATCAAACCGACCTACATGGGTGCGATAAAGCAAACAGTCCGCCGGTTCGCTCCCCTGACAGACTAATTTGAACAAATTCTCAAATTGCGCCCACCAAATTGAAAGCACATTGGAGGGAGGGTGCGCGGAGGCGGCCGTCCATCGCTTATAAAAATCTCCGGGATAAGTGACCAACAAACCGGTGCCAAAATAATGCGCGTGGGTGAAAACCGCCACCACCACCACCACTACCACCAGCCTTGTTCTACGGCACGCAGCTGGGCCCTGTGCAGGCAGGCAGACAGGCAGACAGGCAGGCAGACAGGCAGACAGACCGGTTGGTAGGGGCGGATGTAACATTTCCCAATTGGGGGGGCAGGAGAAAATGGTATGGGGGCGGCTTCATCGCCCCCATACCATTTTCATTTAAATAGCTCCATATTTGAATATACCTGACAAACGGCTCCCATACCATTTTCGGTTACAGGACTTTTATTAGGCAATTAAGCATCAATGATAACATCAGTTGTTGTTGAAGTTGCAACAGACACGCAGCATGCATAAAGCTAAAGGTCTGAGTTTTCTGTTTTCAATGATGATATGCTGTTGGTTTAGTGGTGCCACAACTGTAGTTAGTTAGTAGCAGTAGTAGTAGTGTTTCAAATCATTTTAACTAAAGGCACTTTAATTTGAAATATCGTGGGTTGTTTTGCATGCCATCATGTTTGGTGATGGCAGTCAGGGCATTTAGGAGGGCATTGCCCCCCCATGCCCATGCCTAGATCCGCCCCTGCCGGTCGTTTTTTGCCCCAGACGCTGGGTGCCCACACAGACCGACCGGGCCGTGCATGGGCGTTGGTGTTTGGGAGGGATGTTTCTGTATAGCGTGACGTGGCAGGAATTCGTTATTATGGTATTTGGCCCTTAGGGTGGGGATGGGTGTCCCATGCCTCGGTGCTGCCTGCCTGCATGTCTGCCTGTATGGGGCTACGCTACAGTCTACGTATATAAGGGCTTAATGACTCCATGGAATGTTAATCAGTTTCAATAAACAGAGCCGACAAAAAAATGCACACATGATGCGGACAGATGTGTATGAAATGATTGCAAGTCTCTCCTGTGTCGACCGTGGGGGGTTGGGGGTGGGGGGGCTGTGGAGAACACTGGGTTTCAGGTTGGCGGGGAATAATGTCACGTGACCTCCTGTGATGGCTAATACGTTGTACTTTCAGGGCCTGTGTTTGGTTTGCTCTCTCTCTGTGTTGGTGGTAAAAAAAGTACTCAAATGTTTTACGTATGTATGGGCAGCTAGTATCGGGTTAAAATGTGCTTAAATGGAAGGGACGTTTTTAAAAAGTGACTTTTCTTCTTTTCTTCGCTCAAGTGAACTTTTCCACACTCAGCAGATTGTGAGTCAAAAGTTGATTTGACCCCCAATCCAACCCTTTGATGCTGAGTGCCTTAAGCAGGGAGGCATTGGGTCCCATTTTTACAGTCTTTGGTATGACCCGGCCGGGAATCGAAACGCGGCCTCTCAGTTTCAGGGCGGACAGTCTAACTTCAAGGCCACTGTCTGATCTCAGTAGTACAGACAGCCTCTATCCAGTGTGAGCGGTGCCGGCGGTGTCTGTGTCTGTGCTGTGTGAGCAGCATGCAGCGCTGCTCTGCATGTTGAGTGTGTTTGTTTGTGCTTCAGGGGTTAAGAAACAGACAGAGAGAAAACAGCTTCACTTCCCCAACCAGCTGCAACCCTATGGCCTCATTGTTACTTTTATTTTTAGCACTTTAAATGAAGTATGTATGTATGTATGCTTTTAACGCTTTCTACTTTAACTCAAGAACATTTTTAACTTTGAACCTATAATTAGCAGAGTATTTTTTGTTTTGTTTTAAAGGTTTCGTGACATACTTTTTCATTCATGTTTTTCTTTTAGGTTTTATGATCTCAAGGGGAACTGGACTTTAAATCCTTCAGTGTTTTGTCTGTGGTCTGGAGTTTTCTGTGGGGTTTGAAAGGCCTTTGGGCTGCAATGAAACAGTGACATCTGCTGGTGAATCCCATATATGTGATTTGCAGAATGTGACCTCACATTCAGCAGGGAATTCAGAGAGCCTGTTTGAACAAGAAAACCCCCAGACCACAAAAAAACTACTGAATGTGAAAGGTTCGGCTTTTTAATGTCACAATCCCTTTTTAGTTTTCTAGTTTTTATTTCAGTATTTGTGTAGTGATAGAATCACAGTAGACCGGCAAGCCATGAGGGGGAGAGAGATGGGGGAGGGTGAACATGTAGTGAGGCCCGTCAGGTTCGGGAGTCGAACCCACGGCACGCTGCCAGTCCGGATCACCGGCCAAGGTGGCTGGACCACTGAGCCACAGCCTAGGCTCTGCACTATTGATACTTTTAAAACAACTAGAGTACTTTTTATCCACCGCTGGACGTGCCTCCACTAACATAGTTCCCCTCGGCCCCTGGGGGCTCTCCGTGTCAACGATAATACGCGCCGCTTTCACTTCAGACGGCTCTCCGCTTTCGCCCGAGAGCCGCCTGGAACCGGCCGGTCGCCAGCCCATATTCCAGACACGGACAGACAGAGAGGGACTGGAGGAGGATGAGGATTTGCTCTTTTTTCTTTTCTTCTTCTTTTTTTTATTATACCATTTTGGGAACGAATCCAAAGTAATTTTGATTGGCGAGCGGGGAGAGGATTCCCAAGATATCTCTTCTGTCTCCAAAACACACAAGGGTCTAAATCAAAAAAAGGAGCGGTGGTGGTGGTGGTGAGGCGGCACAGCGTGCATATACTGCACAGAGAGTCGCCGACACAGACGCAGACCTCTTAAGTCCCGTTTTCAAACGTTTTTATGATCCGTCGATGCCTGACTTCAACACACTACTCTGTCCCACAAACCTATAGCAAAAGAACACAAACTATTCTTACAATTACTAGTCAATATGCCGGCAATTATGCAAAGCAAAGTGAAAATGAAAGAGTATAAGGACAGAGCCTTATGTAAACACGTCTTAGGCTTGATTTACAGTGGCAGCCAAATCTAGCCTGAATCAGATCTGTGTCACTTCAAGACAGAAATTTGATTGGCCTAACAGGTCACGTGACTCATTTAAACAAATCAGATTCCAGGCTCAATGTGGCTCAGATCTTGGCTGCCAGTGTAAATGAGGTCATAGTGCTTTTTATCTGGTTTTATCCTACTAGAACAGTAGTTTTCAAACTTTTTGATCCCAGGGCCCACTATTTATCCAGAATTCGAGCCCCAGACCACCATTTTGATGTCATTTTAGCCCCACAGACGCCAAAACTAAAGATTTATTTTGTCCACAATTCCAGGCTGGATTTGGGAAACAAAACAGGCAAACATACAGATGAAAATTAAGCTTCTACATTCTATAGTTGTGTAGACCTGGGCCAATTCCCATGATGAATATTTTAACTCTTGAGAGTGTCAAATGAAATGAAATGGTTTCATGTTCACACACTCTCAGCGCCTTATTTTGATTGTCTTAAGTCAAAACTTGGAGGTGTGGCAAAGCTGTTTGGCCACTCAAAACAGCCAAACAGCTTTGCCACACCTCCAAGTTTTGACTTAAGACCTGATATTTAGGACAATCAAAATCGGGCCCTCAAAGAGTTATATCTGGTTAACCAACTTTCCATCATTTAGTTGGGGACCACCTGAAACTCCCTTCAAGGACCACTGGTGGACCACTGGTTATTAACCACTGTAGAAAATTTTGCATTATGTAGGCCAGGGGTTTTCAAAAGGTGGTCCGGTGACCACCAGTGGTCCTTGAGAGAGTTCTAGGTGGTCCCCAGGCTAAATGATGGAAAGTTGGTTAACCAGATGTAACTCTTGAGAATGTAAAAATGGTTTCATTTTCACACTCTCAAGAGTTAAAATATCCATCACCAGAAGCACTATTTAATTAGTTAAGTCTACACCGTTTTTGTTCAGGCCTGGAATTGTGAACAAAACCAAAAGAATTCTTAATTTTAAAATGTCTGTGTCTCAAATGCTGAATAAATGGAGGTCCCTGGTGTCAAAAAGGTTGAAAACCCCTGATGTAGGCTATTGTACTTTCGTTGTACTGTACCGATTCTGCAGAATCCAATCAATCAATCAACCAACCGACCGACGGACCAACCAACCAATCATTCCTTCGCATGTTTTATGAATATTGTATAAAAGACATTAACAAGAGCTTTTTTGACTGAAAACATAACTACACTGGGATCCGTGTGACCACAGGTCCCCCCCCTCCTCCTCCTTGTGAAAAGCAGACCGCGTCGGGACATACAAGGTTTCCTCCCGGACCATAAGTTAAGTCCCTGGCGATCCAGCCAGCCAGCGGCCATAATGAAAAGTGCTTGGCAGCGTGTGGCCAGCGGCGGTCAGACACACAGATCCACCCCAGGCTCGGCTCACAGGCAGAAGGGGCGGATCTAGGCATGGGCATGGGGGGGGGGCAATGCCCCCTAAATACCCCCCTAAATACCCAGTCTGCCCCCCAAACACGATGCCATGCAAAACAACCCAAGATATTTCAAATTAAAGTGCTTATATTTAAAATGATTTGAAACACTACTACTGCTACTAACTAACTACAATTTTGGCACCATTAAACCAACAGCATTTCTTCATTGAAAACAGAAAACTCTCTGAGTCAGACCTTTAGCTTTATGCATGCTGCGTTGTTAATTGCAACTTCAACAACAACTGATCTTATTATTGATGCTTTACTTGACTAATAAAAGTCCTGTAACCGAAAATGGTATGGGTGCGGCTTTGCGCCACGGCCGCCCCCATACCATTTTCTTTTGCCCCTCCAACATGTTCTCTTGCCCCCCAAATGGGACAAGTTATATCCGCCCCTGACAGGCAGCCTCCTCCTCGCCGCTGCAACGGGGCTGCGCTGTGCGCACAATGAGGCCGTTATGCTCCACGACAAGCATCCCTCTCTGCCCAGACGGGCCGCCGCGCACAGAGAAAACTGTTGACACCCACAAAATACAGTTCCCATTACATCACGGCCGAGGGCCCATCGCAATTCTTCTTTTTTTCTCTCTCTCTTTCTCTCTCGCTCCCTCTCTCTCCCTCTTTTGGGGGAGTAATGTTAAATTTAGTCTTAGCCATCGGCTACTCCACCCAAGACGGTTGTCGTGATACTTTTTCGCGGCCGCAACCGGCGCTCCTGCCGCTCTCCTGGCATACCGCGATACTAGCACCGCAAGCTAGCAGACACCCATGATTGGCTGAGGTCTTTCACTGTTTTGTCTGCCTTCTAGACACTGCTCTATACTGTAATAACACTGATTTGTGGTTTATTCCAATTACAACAATTTTTGCCATTTTATTTCTAGTTGTTCAACTGCAACGGTACTGACCACATTCCCTTCTGATATCATGCTTTTAAAGGGATAGTTCAAATTTTTGGGAGTTGTATGAAATGCTGTCCATTACTATAGTGGCATCAACTGTATTAATTTATTGCCAGGTCCCATGGTGGGAGTTCTGCTTCTGTTTTTTGTCAATATTAAGTAGTTTTGGTCGTTTTGTGGGGGTCACTGGGGCCACGCAGTTAAAGTTAAATTAATCCACAAAAAAATGTAGGACCTCCTTCGTTCATTTTTGACCCCTCTATCACAATACAAAGGAAGTTAGTTTTTTGGATTACTTTCACTGTGTGGCCCCACCCCAGTGATCATATTTAACCGAAACCAGAGCAGAACTCCCACCACAGGACTCTGCACATCAACAAGTTGACACCACTACATTAACTATCCCTTTAACTTACATTTGCAAGACTCTCTTTCCTTATGACTTCATCTCTCCAACTAAGGAAACACAGCGAAGGGTCGCAATGTGATAAAAGGGTCGCACTCTGGAAAAAATCTTTATGTCAACCATATTCCTTACAGAACAAATGTTTTGTCTGTCAGGCTCTTCGAGGCTAGATGCAGTGTTGAACTCTGTTGCTTCCATTGTAAAAAAAATTACACATAACCTTCCTTGGCCGTTCGGAACACACGCGGCCTCGCTGTGCGCGCCTCCCGAGGCCATGCACCTGGGCTTCATCTTTTTTTCTGTAGACTGCGTGGAATAAGAGTACAGCAAAGTGGAGTTGGGGGGATCTAGATGGTTATCTGGAGGAGGAGGGTGGGGGGGAAAGAAACGTTGTTTTCCACTGCATGCAGCGCTAAAATACCCGAGTAGCCATTTTGGATAAAGTGGGCCCAGGTTTCCAGTAAGGGCAATTTCATTGTTTGTTGACTGTAATATGAATATACTGTGGCGACAGCAAAAAAAAAAAAAAACAGTGTGTCGCGTTGTTTCCCTCGGTTTGGCATTTTTTCATCTCCTCGCTTTCTCATCCAAAAGTAAGAGAAGTACTACTCCGTGGAGAGAGAAAAAAAAGAGGCTAATGTCTTTACTGAAAGCTGACTCTAACCTCTGTGCGAAAAAAAAAATGGCAGACAGAAATACAGGCCTGGAAGCGGCACAAATATCACAGACCCCGAAGGGAGAAAAGACTTCTGTGAACATTAGGACTACGATGTTTTGTAACACATAAAGGGCCAACCATCAGTTAAGTAGGTTATGCCTTCCCTTAATAGGTTGTCCTCCTGTCTGTACTTTTTCCTATTTCCTATCGATGCAGCACATTGCCGTTAAAACAAACGACTGTACCTGCTATGTCGCAAACAGACACCTGCGGTTTTATTGACAATATCATAGAGTTGTCTTTTCTCACAAATTCACAGTTTGTCTTTCCATCTGATTGGCCCCTAAATGACTAACCAGCTGGCTCTTTCTGCATCGTTTCCGCTTGAATTTACTAAAACATAATTTCAGGTGGAAAAAAACAAGTGTGTTATGCCCAGTCACCATGCTGCATCTGTGTGACGCTCCTTTTTGCTGACGCCAAGTTTCAAATGATGATTCTAAAGCTGCTAGTCCCAATACTTTTGGGACTAGCAATTCTGATTGGCTGGTCACAGTCATAGTTGGGTCGTTTCCGACCGTTCCGTGACCGTGGAGAGCAAAGGTCCGTTTCTCAATGGAATTATCATCTAAGAGGGTTATTAAACAAATTTGGCCGGGGTGTACTTTCTGAAAGTGCGGGCAATTTTTTTTAGAGCCCATAATCCAAAATGTCTGCCCGGAAATGTGGTTTTTCCTTCATAACTTGAAATGCATTGATTTTATGCCCCATAAATGTATTGAACATTAATACAAAGTTGGGCATTACGGACGATTTGGTACCAAGCACATGTCTGTATCTCCTATGGTTCTTGAGATACAGCATATAGGTACTTTCACAGATTGAGGAGAGCAAGGCATTATTAACATTGATTTTTAAGTCAATCAAATGGTGATAGAGGCATGGGAATTGGTACACACACTCTTCAAACCCCACTATTTCTAAAAGTACTGCATGCTCTGCAAAATTCCAAGATGGCAGCCCCAAAATCCAAGATGTCCGTCCAAAAATGTGGTTTTTCATTCGTCGAAATACGAAGCTTTTAAGCCCATAAATGTATTGAATGTTAATATAAAGTTGGGCATTACGGACATTTTGATACCAGGCACATGTCTGTATGTACTATGGTTCTTGAGTTACAACATATAGGTAGTTATGAGGCACCATAAGGGTAACATTTTGGCACGTTTCACTTATTTACTCAAAGATCCCTTTATCACCATCTCTACTATGTTCAGGAAACGGACCTACATGGATCTGCTATCATAAACCACGTCAAGTTTTTCAATTGATGAAACGGGTCGGGAGTTATTAAACCGAACGTGAATGCTGTTCCAGTGTTAAATTTGCTGTGCACATTTTGCGAAGATAAGCCAGGCAGAATTGTCCTGTCTGTGCATTACACTGAGTCTGTGCTTCACAATAAGAGTATATGTGAAGCAGACGCACCAAGTGTAGCATGTGTCATAGTGTCATGGTATAATATGCTAATAAGTGCAATAGGCTAATACGTGCAATATCATAATATACTGTATGTACAATAGGCTAATAGTGTAATACATGCAATAGTGCCATAGGGTAATATGTGTAATAGTGCAATATATGTGCATTAGGGTAGTAGTGTAATATATGCAATAGGCTACTAGTATATTATATACAGTAGTGGCATAGTGTAATAGGATATTATGTGTAATAGTCTAATAAGTGTAATAGTGTACTATTTGTGCATTAGGGTAATAGTGTAATAGTGCAATATATGTAATAGCGGTAGAGTGTAATAGGGTAATATATGTAATAGTGTAGTACAAGTACAATAGGCTGATAAGTGTAATAGTGCAATATTTGTGCATTATGGTAATAGTGTAATAGATGCAATAGTGTAATAGTGTAATAGGGCTAATAGTGTAATACATGTGCAATAGGCTAATATTATATTATATACAGTAGTGTAATAGGGTATTATGTGTAATAGTGTAATATGTGTGCATTGGGGTAATAGGTGTAATATATGCAATAGTGGTATAGTGTAATAGGACAATTACACTATGCCACTATTGCATATATTACACCATTACCCTAATGCACAGATATCACACTATTAGTTATAAGCCTATTGTACTTATTACACTATTACACAATTACACATATTACACTATTACCCAATGCACACATATTACACTATTACACCTAATGCACTGTTACACATAATACCCTATTACACTATTACACAATTACGCTAATACATATACTACACTATTACCCTAATGCACAAATATTGCACTATTACACTTATTAGCCTATTTTACTTATTACAGTAATTGCACTATTGCACTATTATACATATTACCCTATTACACCATACCACTATTGCATATATTCCACTATTACACTATTACCCTAATGCACAAATATTACACTATTACATTTATTAGACTATTGCACTTATTACACTACTACACATAATACCATATTACACTACTGTATATAATTTACTATTAGCCTATTGCACATATACTACACTATTGCACTATTAGCCCTATTACACTATTACCCTAATGCACAAATATAGCACTATTACACATATTACCCTAATGCACATATATTGCACTATTTCACATATTACCCTTATGCACATATATTGCACTATTACACATATTACCCTATGGCACTATTGCATGTATTACACTATTAGCCTATTGTACATACAGTATATTATGATATTGCACGTATTAGCCTATTGCACTTATTAGCATATTATACCCTGACACTATGACACATGCTACACTTGGTGCGTCTGCTTCACATATACTCTTATTGTGAAGCACAGACTCAGTGTAATGCACAGACAGGACAATTCTGCCTGGCTTATCTTCGCAAAATGTGCACAGCAAATTTAACACTGGAACAGCATTCACGTTCGGTTTAATAACTCCCGACCCGTTTCATCAATTGAAAAACTTGAAGTGGTTTATGATAGCAGACCCATGTAGGTCCGTTTCCTGAACATAGTAGACATGGTGATAAAGGGATCTTTGAGTAAATAAGTGAAACGTGCCAAAATGTTACCCTTATGGTGCCTCATAACTACCTATATGTTGTAACTCAAGAACCGTAGTACATACAGACATGTGCTTGGTATCAAAATGTCCGTAATGCCCAACTTTATATTAACGTTCAATACATTTATGGGGCTTAAAAGCTTCGTATTTCGAGTTACGAATGAAAAACCACATTTTTGGACGGACATCTTGGATTTTGGGGGCTGCCATCTTGGAATTTTGCAGAGCATGCAGTACTTTTAGAAGTAGTTGGGTTAGAAGAGTGTGTGTACCAATTCCCATGCCTCTATAACCATTTGATTGACTTAAAAATCAATGTTAATAATGCCTTGCTCTCCTCAATCTGTGAAAGTACCTATATGCTGTATCTCAAGAACCATAGTAGATACAGACATGTGCTTGCTACCAAATCGTCCGTAATGCCCAACTTTGTATTAATGTTCAATACATTTATGGGGCGTAAAATCAATGCATTTCAAGTTATGAAGGAAAAACCACATTTACGGGCAGACATTTTGGATTATGGGCTCTAAAAAAATTGCCCGCACTTTCAGAAAGTACACCCCGGCCAAATTTGTTTAATAACCCTTTAGATGATAATTCCATTGAGAAACGGACCTTTGCTCTCCACGGTCACGGAACGGTCGGAAACGACCCAACTATCATGTGACAGTTTTAGAACCCACAATAACGCACTGCTGACGCGTCACATTTGGTAGTATCACTCCACAACCTGGAGCCGGCTTTGTTGTTTATGGAATCTCAATGCAGGTGTGTTGTTTCTACAGCTTGTTAGCCGGGAACTACTTTCTTGTAGCTGGGAACTACTTTCTTGCAGCTGGGAACTACTTTCTTGCAGCTGGGAACTACTTTCTTGCAGCTGAGAACTATTTTCTTGCAGCTGGGAACTACTTTCTTTAGCTGGGTAACTTACAGGCGTCATTGTGCTACTGTTGATTATTTTAATTTTTATTTTCAAGTTGCCATAATTGTAACCGTTTCAGAAAAGCAATAAGCCACTTAGGGTCGCAGGTTGGACCGGTGGATTTTATCCCCTGTTCTGGGTCTGCCTACGCCTCCCCGGGTTAAAATCCACCGTAACCTGCTCCCTCTCGTGGCTTATTGCTTTATTCAGAATATCAATATGAAGTAACTGGAAAAAAACTCCTTAGGTTTAATGGTGAATTAAACCAACCACAGTCGCGTTTCTAATCAATTTGGAGCCCTAGGCAGGGGCTCCAGTGAAAAATCTACTGTAAAATTGCACCCCCAAGGGATAAAATTATGAACTATTTTTAACTAAATAACATATTGTATGTGTTTTAAATGTTCAATTCTAGTTATAGAGGATAAGTATAATGTATTTATCCATATGAGGCTTATTATCCTGGGATCCTTTTAAAGCATGTCTGGTTGTCGCCCCTCTCCCATCATGGTCGCCTCCTCCCCTCATGGCGCCCTAGGCAACTGCCTAGTCTGCCTAATGGCAAAAAATGCCCTGGGTACACATTTATGATCATTCATTTTGTCCTCATAAGTATAATCATAAGACAACTGAACAAGGAGGCCCCGTCTCAGTTCTGAACAATATAATGTGATGCCTATTGGAATTACGACTGGTAGCCTTGATCTGTCTTTTTCCCTTTCTGCAAGTGAGGAGCCGTGAACTTAGTGTTGTCATTGTATTGTGCGACGTGTCTGTATTGTTCATATGCATTGCGGTTCTGTGTCTCGACGACTGCTTGGCTTGGCACAAAGTTAATCCCAACAAGTACAAATAAAGTGTCTATCTATACACAACATCTGGTCCCAGTTACCACTACGATCTTACAGTATGTTAGAAAGTTTGTGGTGACAATGTGGCAAACGATGACACCAGCATGTATTGCTGCTTACAGTGCTCAGTATGGTGTTTGGTATGAGATCACAGACAATTAGCCAATTGTGATATGATATCAGATCAGACAATTAGCCTTTCGCTAAGTCCTTCCCCAATCTGTCCTTGTCCAATAGGCACGTTAGTAGAGCAAAAGCTTGACCAGGAAAGCTTGGCCTGCATAGCAACGGTTGCTAAACTATTTGTAATGGCATTGGACAGTGACTAAACCCCGCCCCAAAGGGTGGGGTTTTGTGAAGGGGCTAATTCCATGAGTGTCAATTTGACTCTAAAGGCATACTAGCATTATTTTGATCAATATCAACTAACAATGTCAACATCAATGGGCAACATGATGAGACACATGGCAACAGGCAACACCTCTCATTAAAGGGGAATCACTTCATCTCATTTTTTTCCTGAGAGTGTACAAATGTGAACCAAATATGGGTCCATTTTGTTCACATTTGTACACTCAGGAAAAAAAGGTCACAAACATGGTGAAACACAACTTGATGGTGTCATTAAGTTTTGTTTCACTATTTTAATTGTAAAAAAGTTATAACACTAAGAATTATTGTGTTAAATAATAAAATGTTCTGTCCAGTGAAGCAGCAGCCAAGGAGGACTGTGATTAGAGTATTCCAAAATGTTGACCAGTAGATGGCGCTAATGATCTGACTTTTCTGAACAACCAGGGGTTGACTATTTTCAATAGAAAAGTGAAAAGTCAACGTTGATAATTGATGCTGCTTGTTGATATTGATCAAAACGTATATCAAGGCTTTAAGGTAAACCGTCAGTGACGAGGCTCCATTTGCGAGTGACACTTACTTTCCCTGAGGTAATTGAGATGCGACAGAAGGACTTCAGCGTTGTACAGGGTGGTGAGCCTGAGGAAGTCGTCCTTGCTCATCTTGCACAGCTCCTTGCCGTCCACGTTCTGGAACATGGCCGTCTCGATCTCCAGCAGGCCGTACTCCTTGATGGCCCACTCCAGCCACTGGCGCACATGGTCCTGGGACCACAAGGACGGGTCTGGGACGGGGGACAAGGAGGACAAACATATGGATTAATGGGGAAAAAAATAAAATCTCAAAACTGACCCAAACTCTTCTCTTCTCCCTTGCCTGTTTTGTTTCCCAAATCCACATTGTGGAGAAAAGCAAAAGAAATCTTTAGTTATGGGATCTGTGGGGCTATAATGTCCTCAAATGGTGGTCCGTGGCTCAAATTCTGAATAAATGGTGCGTGCCTTGTATGAAAAAGATTGAAAATCCCTGGTCTACAGGATTTCACGTACAATCTTCTTGTTTGCTAACGTGTTCCTTATTGTCTGGATTGGTTTTGTGCTTTTATTTTGTAGCATTGTTTCCTAGTGTTTCCTGTCTGCCCTGTTACTGTTTGCCTACCTTGTCACCTCTACTGTGATTAGCCTAGTGTTTCCACCTGGCCCTGCTGGCTCCCTAGCCTATCACACTGTTGATCCCCTGTTCTCCTGTGTCTATTTAAGTTCTGTTTGCCTGGTGTTCTTGTTGGTTCGTAGTTCTATGTGAATTCCTGCATGTCCTGTGATTTATCCCTGTGTATGGTAAGTACCTGAGTTCAGTTAATAAATACCTCTTAGTTTACCTGTTTTGCCTGTTTGCCTCCTGTCGCCTGCATTTAGGTTCTCATCCCTATACTCGATTTGTGTCAGTAAATTGTAGGTTGTGGTGATAGGCCAAGGCCAATTTGTGAAACGGTGCTAAAGGAGCCGCCACACACTAGCGCTATGTATCCTGCAAACTTAAACAATATGTATGGCAGGCCCGGATTTTCCGTTTCAGGACTTTTATTTGCCAAGTAAAGCATCAATAATGACATCAGTTGTTGTTGAAGTTGCAACAGGCATGCAGCATGCATAAAGCTAAAGCTCTGACTCTGAGTTTTCTGTTTTGGATGAAATTGTGTTGGTTTAGTGGTGCCACATTTGTAGTTAGTTAGTAGGGTAGTGTTTCAAATCATTTTAAATAAACTGTAAGCAATATCATTCGAAATATCTTTGGAATTCCGGTTGTTTGCATGCCATCATGTTTGGTGGGGCAGTCAGGGCATTTAGGGGGGGGGCCCCCCCCCCCCCCCCCCCCCCCCCCCCCCCCCCCCCCCCCCCCCCCCCCCCCCCCCCTATGCCTAGATCCGGCCCTGGTGTATGGTGTTTTGGTAGCCGTACAGATAAGCAGTTGCAGATTGAGGCGTTAATGATTGCAGTTATAGTAACTAAGGGTAGCCAATAACCAAAAATAGGCTATTTACAAGCTTACAACACATGGCGCTGCAACGCGTTGTTAGCTTGTCTGTTTTATTTTTGATGCCAGAGACATTTCTGTAGGAGACATGCTGACTATGGACAAAAGACTTAAAAACAGTCGTGACGACTGAGAGAACTTGAAACCCTGTGTTTGGAATGATTTGTTGTCTTGTCTGCTGCGCTTCTCATTCATACAGCTCTGTATGCACGACTGTCTGCCGTATGAAGTGTATCTGCGCCTTTTTAGGACAAAATGATGAGGAAAACAGCTATGAAGGAACCCAGTGCAATTTCTCAAGGATTCCTGCCTCCTAGCATAACCACAGCCCTCTATTGTTGGACGCAGGGCATTTGGACAATTCAATGTGAAGCCTTTAAGGGCACGTTCAGGCCAGATGAGCTGTTCTGTCGGGCAGGAACCTTGTATGTCCAAAACTGTTTACTCTAACAGGGTTAAGGTGTGCGAGGATTATACTCATACTCATACATACGCAAGGGTTTGGTTTAAAATAATAAACAGACAATAACTAAGCCATAAATAAATGCAAACACTTGCAGTTATGTACCTTATCATGATGGTTTAGGAATTCTCATTGATGAATAAACCCATTGTTAATAGCGGTTACAAGGACCGTCATCACTGTTATTCACTTTTACCCTTTTTTTTGGTGGGGGGGGGGGGGGGGGGGGGTGAGCTTCAGCCTCTTAGCAATGACAGACACCCTAGCTCAGGGGTGCCTGGGCCCAACATGCCAGCTGGATAATCCTTGCCTGATAATATAGTGTTTTAGTAACTTTTACATGACACTGACAGGTTTCTGCAGGGTTTTCGCCACCACAAGCGATGCAAAGGTTCATGAAGCGATGGTTTATTAAATGCAAAGATTCATGCGTGGAGAGAGAGAGAGGCAGACGGTTCGGATCGAAAACTGAGAGGGTTTCGAATGAGCAGCATGTACAGCAGCAGGCTTGTATATGGAACAGAGGTGTAGAAATTGGAAACAGCAGCACTTCATATCGGCAGCAGAAAGCGGCTGAAATAAGCAGTTGGAAGCCGTGTCTCTGCTTTAAACGGTGTGTGGTTAAAAACAGGGCGGCTGGGTGTTTACTGCAACGGAGGCCGATTCAGGTATCGAGGCGGCGTACGTTTTCAATCACAGTAAAACACACTGCCCCCAGTTCATTAAATACAAATAAAGAGTTTCTACTATTGTCTAAGCTCCCCTTGGCACGTGCAATGTATTGTCCTCTGCGGCCAAAACCCCAATCCATCTGGCACCCAAAGAGAGGGCGAAAACAAGCCGTAAAAAACTATCTGACGATTTCTTGTTTGACCCGAGGGCTGTTCGAATCATGTCTGGAAAGCAAACACCAAGCTCAACCACTAGCGGTTAAGGAGTGGCATGGTTCTGTATGCGGTGAGTTTTTAGGCTAACGGGTGGCCCCTTTTTTGCACAGCGAGTTTTAGGAGAAGCACTCAAGCCCGTCCTTAAAATGAAATTCTTCGGGGCACCCGCTGGCCTACTGGTATATGTGGTCTGGTCTAGACACAGGGCCACATTACAGGCTGTCGAGTGTTCGAGTCCCGTTCGTGCATGATGACCTTTGCTGCATGTCTGTTCCCTAGCTTTCTCTTTCTCACCTCTTTGCTGTCATTCTTCACTTGAAACTAACGATAGGCTCAAGTATTTCTTACTATACCTTTAAAGAGGGGGTGCCGTGATTTTTGTATTTTTTCCAATTTTGTACATGTTGAGGTGACAGTATGTAAATAGACCCCTTTGGTATGTTCTTTATGTGCAATGATATCTTCCCTTTGTATTTAGGGTTTCTTCCTGGGGGCTGAACCTTTCCAGTTAAACATGCCAATGAAAAAAAAACTTCAATATAGTGACATCACGTGCTCAGCCCCCCCCTTTATCATGCAACTAAAGCTGTGGGCGTAGCTTCAGTTCAGGTGGATCTCCACCCATCACCACCCACCAGGCAAACCAGGCATACTTAATGAACTGGTGGGGTGGAATCATAATAATGACAGTTTAACAATCACTGAAAAACACAGAAAAAATTCATGGCACTCCATCTTTAAATAAAACATTTGGGTACTTTTTTCCACTGCTGTTATTATTCTGATGAGTGCAGATGGAGCCGGCAGAGAAAACACACAGGTCTTTGCACGCGGGTGCATTTTGATTTGCTCCCCGGGGTGACCTAAAACACCGAAACAAACAGCTCTCACCCGTTGCCCCGGCTAAATAGGAATGGGAGTCGTAAAACATTTACAACATCTCCAGGTTTATACCAAGAGAGAGCGATGACTAGAGTCGGAATACATATATATATACAGCAGCAGTGAAAAGAAACTGGAAGAAAAGTGCCGGGAGGGGAACACTTTTTGCACCTGTACAAATATGTAAGGGATATTTACGGATGCACTGTTTTATTTTTTTAGGGGCACTAGCTCTTCCTATTCAAGGCTTTTTGTGTGTTGGGGGGGGGGGGGGGGGGGGGGATTTTCTTTTTTTGTCCACAATTCGAGGCTGGATTTCGGAAGCGAAACAGGCAAACAGATCGAAAATGACCATTAATCTTCTACATTCTGTAGTTGCTAATTCAGATGATGAATATTTTAACTCTTGAGAGCGCAAACATTAAACCAAATGGACCCTTGCGGGTCCATTTGGTTTAAGGGTTTCTTGTTTACGCTCTCAAAGAGTTACATTTGAATAACCAACTGTCCATCATTTAGCTGGGGAAAACCACTGCTCTATGCCCATAGTTTTCCGCTACAATAAAATATCATATCGTATTTTAAAAAAAACAAAAAGCACTGCATACAGCAGGCCTTGTTGATTTTGAAGGTCCCCAAAATGAACCAGTAGTTAAAGCGTAATGTCCATTATATTTATATTGGAATGAATGAGCATCCATGAATGAATGTCCATGAATGAGCGTCCACACTGGGGACATACTGGGGACAAGGTCTATTGTGTCTGCATCTGGCTAAATATCATCACGATGGTCCGTGGCTCAATTGCCGAATTAATAATGGACCTTGATATGGTAACAAAACGATTGAAAATCTGCATTTCAGAATAAAGTTTCATGTGGAAACTCACCTGCAGGAACTATGACTCTCCTCTCGTTGGTGGTCATGTTGGGAGGAGGAGCGTTTTTCTCGTCCATGTAGTTTCCATAGTTCATCTGAGATGTGTCGTTGTTGCCCCCCACCAGCTTATTGCATTTACCCACACTACAGTCCACAGGAGACTCCCTGCTTTATGAACACACACACACACACACACACACACACACACACACACACACACACACACACACACACACACACGTTTAGTTGTAAGACCTCAAAATAGCTTTAGTACAAACAGTGATAAGGAAGGATCGGCCCAAATAATACTTGGACCCTGAGTATGGACAGAGTTACGCCATTGCAAACTCCGTTCACTTAGGCCTGATTTACACTGGGCAGCCAAATCCAGAGCCAAATCCAAAGCCAAATCTGAATCAGATCTCACATCACATCGAGCTTGGATTCTGATTCGTTTGAATAAGTCATGTGATCTGTTAGGCCAATCAGATTTCTTTCTTGAAGTGACACAAATCTGATTCGGGATAGATTTGGCTGCCAGTGTAAATCACAAGTCCAATGGCTCTTGTACATAGTCTTTATCTTTATTTTAGATCGTTTTGTAATAATATAGCCTAAACATCAGACGACAGCCCAGCTCCAGTGATTAAAAATCCTTTTATTTTAAACACTTAACAGCGTAGCTTTAACAATTATAAATCCCTTTATTTCAGATTGTATTGTTTTGTAGTACTCATAGGCCTATACAGCTTTTCAGAGACTTTAGTTCTCACTGTGCAATCTTTTAAAACGGATGACATGTTGCACACATGTCACACACGAGGACGGCTCTTACGCCGCCCTCGTTGAAAACATATTTCGAACTCCACTTTGTCCCTCTTTCAGGCTGCGTGAACAGCACTTGAGCCCTCGGTTTTCTGGACCCATCAGTGTCGCCAACATTTCGGCAGGTCCGAGTATTATTTGGGGCGAGCGATATTCAGTATACAGTAGCTTAGCCAGAAAACTATCCCTCTGCAATTGAAAGTGTCCAGGGGCTGGTTGGAATAACGTGTTCCTTCCACGCGCTACGTACAAACAGGGAAACTCCTTCCTTCAGGTGTAAAGAGCAACTTGGGAACTCAAGCATGAGTAGCGCATATAGAGGCCATGATTACTTTAGACAATTGACCCAGGGGTGAAAAATGGGTTACAAAAATAGTGGCATAAAAATACAAGACTAGCTTTACAGTTTTCAGTGAATGGCACACAAGGTTTTTGTGCAATTTCTTGATATTCCTATGTCCCATTGATATTGGCTGGTATACTGAAACAGCAGGTCTGGGGTAGGCCTTGTGGTAGGCCAAAAGCCTACACCACCAGACCTGGGCCTCCTGGGCTTACCAAATAAATAACTATAATAATTATAACAAGCCACCAAGCCACACACACTTCAAACTAGAATGAATGAATAAACATTATCCACCGAGGGTCTAGGCTAAATAATGTGTCAATGTCAGGGTTCTTGACATGAACATGTTTGATACCCACTGAGCTGCCTATAAATTTCGAATGACAACTCCTGCTGCATACAAGGATATCAGATCTAGGCATGGAGGGGAGTCAATGCCCCCCTAAATGCCATGACTGCCTGACCAAACATTTAAAATGATTTGAAACAATTCTACTGCTAGGTAACTAACTACAACTCTCGCACCACTAAACCAACAGTATTTCATCATTGAGTCTGAGTCATCTGAGTAAGACGTTTAGCTTTATGCATGTCTGTTGCAACTTCAACAACAACTGATGCTATTATAAATGCTTATTTGCCTAATATAAGTCCTGTAACTGAAAATGGTATGGGGGCGGCTTCCAGATGAATGGTATGAAGCCATACCATTTTCGACTGCCCCTCCAATTGGGAAAAGTTACATTCGGGCCTGTGTGGAACACAAGACACACACACACACACACACACACACACACACACACACACACACACCTGGATCCGTTCATGTGCTCATACTCTCTCTTGACATTGACCCGGACCGGTTGGTTGATCCACTCTTGCTGCTGTGGGGGTAGGGGGTTGATCTTGTGCGTCTGTCCGTAGTCCTGGGTGCCAGATGCAGTCATATCTGTCTTGGGGAGAGGGGCAGCAGCGGCGTACGGAGGCTCGAATAAGGACTGGTCTTCACTCACGACTGATAGCGCCTCCTGTAGGTCAAAAGAGGAAATATTTAGCATTATTTTTTTTTGTTTTTTGTTTTTTTAGGACAAGAAAACATTAAGACAGGGATGTAAAACTCATATACACAGCGGGCCAAAATAGAACAATCGGTACAAGTTGAGGGCCGGACACACAGGGCACCGGTTTACGAGGATGTACCAGGAAAACGGCAAAAGTAATTATCCTTCAAAAATCATAAATGTCCCTTATTATCAAGATAAATGCAAAGATGAAACTGTGTGCATTCAAAACTGATTGCATTATTAAAGCTCAGTTTCCTGTTCTATGGTCCTCACCAAGCACTCATGCGTCTGTGGTAAAAAGAGAAAGTAAATCAATTGAATTGAGAAAGTAAAACAATTGCTTTCACCCATGGTGTGTGCGATATATCAGAGGGCCAGTTTGAGTAGCAATTAAATATCATCCCGCAGGTTGAAGATAATTCATTTGATTTGGCCTGCGGACCTTTAGTTTGACATATGTGCATTAAGACAAACAGCGAAAGTAAGCTATAGTCAGTATGTCGTCAGCGCTGTCTGTCAGACATCCTGTATCATCCTTATTTTTTTCATATGTGAATGCCCATAAATAGTACAGGAAGTGGCGCATTTATACCTGTATACTGTCTTTATCCGAGGTGCTTTACATAGATCGCGCAATACCTTCACCCACAGAGGAAACCAAGCAAGGGACCAACCCCACAATGAGCCCTTCTCAAAACCCCACCCTTTGGGGGTTTTAAACCCCCAAAACTCAATTTTCCGCCACCGGCTTCGCCGGGCGGCTAGAGTGCCCTCCTGGTTACATTTGAGCACCTGCCCTTGAAACTCTCTGTGCACGCCAGTGCTTGCGGGTCCATTTGGTTTCATTTTTACGCTCAAGAGATCTAGGTTTGCCTCTTATGTTTCCGAAATCCAGCCTGGAATTGTAGATAAAAACAGAAGAAATCTCTGGGTTTTGGGGTCTGTGCGGCTAAAATGTCATCAAAAAGGTGGTCCGTGGCTCAAATGCTGAATAAATAGTGTCCTGGTCCTGGTATGAAAAAGGTTGAAACTTAAAACCACTGCTCTACTAACATGCCTGTTGGACAAAGACAGATTGGAGAGGGACTTAGTGAAGGGCTAATTAGGGGTTCAGTGCCTTGCTCAAGGACACTTCGATACTAACTCTGGGGGAGCGTCGTTTTTAATCATTTTTCCCTGAGCCACTGCCACTCCCATGAATTTGTCACGCAAAAGTGTCGTGCAGGAGTAGAAGTGAGAATATCCTACAAGTGTTTGTTGGTGGTGTTTTGATAACTGTTGTCAGTATCGTAGAAGTCCAACTCCAGTTAAAACTCAGAAGCTTCAGTGGTCACGGCTTCAATCTCTCCTCTCTGTCGGCACACAATCAAAAGCCTGTGATCCTCAAAACTTCAATCTTTTGCGCGTTTCTTGGGTTTTTGTTTACAGCAATTATGTGCAGTTACGTTGTCATATCGCAATCTGCCATCCTAAGTTGTTTGTGTATACAGTGTTCGGGCCTATGTAGCAACGCTGACTTCCTGTTGATGTTAGCGTGACTTAAAATATGCCCACAATACCGTAATGGGCTGCTACATGCAGACCTGGCTCTGACTGATATGTATGGTCTCTGATATTATTGGATATATCTGCCTTTTGGAGAGAAATCAGCTTTTGTTTCCATAGTGGAATATAATTGTTACAGAAGATTGTAAATTATCAATTATAATCGTCTGAAAATATGGCACCCTTTAGAATAAAGTCTGCATTGCTACAGATCAGAATGAAATATTTCAAGTGCAACACCATGCTATAATAAAGCGCAAATAACTTTCCATTCCAAAAATTGTTTTTAATACTTCATATCATATTGTACCATATATGTCCCTCATTATTTCTAATGGTTTGAGCCCCATGACATAACCTATGACATAACTAGTCCTTGTCTTTTCTTTCTGGACTTTGAAAGCCGTTTAGCTACAGTAGCACAATGTCCCGAGGTGGTTGGAGCACTGATATGCACATTATTTAGTCATTATAATACGTACTGATGCTAGATAAAACTGAGGCTTGTTTAAATTCCACGTCAACTTGGAAAAACACCAATGTTGGCCATTGTAAACAAGCACATTTGGACCTGAAGACTGAAGGAGAGGAGGAATTATACAAAGCAGGGTGCATTGATGACATCATTATGAGGCCAAAATCCAACAAGCTGTTTCTGAGAGCAATTTACATTAAAGTTCCTATGATATGAAAGCCTGATTGTTTAAACTTGGTTATTTGTGGGTGTAGAAAACACACATGGGAGGATCAAAAACAAAAAAAGTGGAATTTCATGTTTAAAAGACAACTTTTTTTCTACCAGGTTAAAGGTTAGATTGTTATTAGAGCAAGTGAAAGATGAGTGTTCATTCATTTTGTGCTGCTTTCTTTTGTTTTAGCGATTTTTAGCTATTTTTGGCAGAGAGCGGGGGCATTTGAACAAGTCGATAAATATATAACTTTGTACAACATTTTACAGCGATTATTCCATTACTCAACTCCACTTAAGCGTTGTTTTCTTTCGCAATCCAGACTCCCAGCCACTGGTTCACAAAGTACCCATCCCAGTTATTCTCGGTACTCCTGGTCAAATATGACTCAACCAGTTACCAGTAAAAGGTGCTCAAACTTGTAGAAATGTCTGTGGCTGTGCATGCGTCTCACAATCCGTATTTGAGCATGATATGCCTAAAGACATATTTTATTTAAATGTTTATTTTTTTGCTACATTAAAATGCAGATGTTTTCAAACAAAATAAATAATAGTGAAAATAGCAGACATTGTAATATTCTATCTGCTTTTTCAACAAATACAGCCCATAGCCCACAAGAAACTATTTCTTTTAGAAAAAAGTAATGCGCAGTTGGCTCAACATTGTTTCATTTGACCACTTACACTATCTTCTGGGATCTGGACTCTGGTCTCTATATTAGTGGCACTACTACTACTACTGTTATTGGGCGGAAGGGTTTGGGTGAAAATAGACAGTTCTCACAGCAATATGTAGCTTCTCTATCTGCCATTTTCTGTGAGAAAGACTTCCCCGCAATAGAGAAGTGCAGTCCCACCCCTTTCATGACATCTCCCGTGGCCCAGAAGTAAATTTCTCATTCATTGTCCTCATATAGTCTTTTCAAAAAACAAATTATATAAAAAATGATTATGCCGCAGACAAAGCCAACTCGGGTCGTGACACATCATGACAACAAACACATTTTGGCGTGGGGCTGTTCGAATAATTTGTAAGAAGGAAAAAAAAAACAGCAGGATATAAAACTTTGTTGTCCGTTTTCCTTCTTACAAATGATTCGATTGGCCCAAAACATTATTTTGGGCCAATCTCCATGATTTATCACAACCCAATTTGGCTTTGTCTGGCGTAAATGTCTTCATGTGTTTCAAAATGTTTGAAAAGTCTGAGGAAAATGAATGGGGGAATTAACTTGAGCTGCGGGAAAGGGGCGGGACTGCGGTGCTCTGTAAGGATGCTGGATGCTTTCAATTGCAACATTAAGCGCGATAATTACAATGGCAGAAGGTTAAAATGCCAGCAGGAAAATAACGATTTCATTCAGGTGCGTGCTCACTGCAAACATCGACAAACACAACAGACCAATAAATCGTAGATTTGTAAAGACTGCTACATGTGTGGCAGGAAATGTCTTCACAGATAATGTATAAAACAATGAATATCTTTTGCAAACGGGCCGTGATTAAACATGCCGATACTTCCTTTTTCGTGAGACTTTGTATCAGTACGTGCATAATTGACACAAGACGAGCATATTCATGTGTTTGTGGTCCCGTAAAACTGTCGTGCACGTCCCTGTTTCACTTGCACACCCGCAAATCACCAGACCTTCTGTTTAGCCTTTTTTTTTGTTTTGCGTTTCTAAGCAATTTGGAGCCCCAGGCAAGATTTTCCCTGGGGAGGCAAGATTTTCCCTGGAGACCCTTACCAAATGGACCCGTAAGGCATAGTACCCTCATGGCGCCCCAGGTAACTAACTACCTAGTCTGCCTAATGGTAAAAACGGCCCTGTATGCTGGCAATGTCGCACCCTTCATGAACAGACTCGGAGTAGACCCTTCGCTGGTCCAGGTGACAACGTCTGCGTTCATCGCTGCCCGTTTGAAAGGACCTTTAAGTCCTTTCAGATGGGCAGCGATTATCACGCCTCGTAATTCATTTTCAGTGAGCGGCCTGAATTTTTTGGGGGTGGGTGGGGGGTTAGGGTTACCCCCATTTTTGTTACACGCGGAGAAGCCAAGGGGCCAAGACAACGCAGGTGTATCGACGTGGGGTGGGGGGTGCCAGCGCGAAATTGACGCACGCATGCTCGTTTCGTACACGCATACCCGCAACGGAGCGAGACCTGGATTGTGGTGAGCTACTTTTTTATGCCCATCTGAAAGGATCTTTACATGTCGCCATTTGACACTGCCTTAATAATAATAGAGTTGCATTTTTCTAGCACTTTTCTATGCACTAAGTGCTCTGGTCAATGTGCTTTTTCAACCTTTTTCATACCAGGGCCCACTATTTATGCAGAATTTGAGCCACAGACCACCAGTTGAGTTATTTTAGCCCAACAGACCCAAAACTAAAGAGTTCTTTTGCTTTTGTCCACAATACCAGGCTGGATTTCAGAAACAAAACAGGCAAAACATACAGATCAAAATGACCATTAATCTTCTACATTCTCTAGTTAGAAACCAAATGGACCCACAAGGGTCCATTGGGTTTCATGTTTACGCTCTCAAAGAGTTACATCTGGTTAACCAACTGTCCATCATTTAGCCTGGGGACCACCTGGAACCCTCGGTTCTACCGGTTGGAAACCACTGGTTTACAATGGTTCATTCATTCATTCACGGGCAGGTGAAGCGGTCAATACCAGCACCCTCACTTCTCACAATCGCACGCCAACGGTGGCAACCACTGGAGGAGAGGGGCAGGTTCAGTGCCTTGCCCAACGACACCTCGACACATATAGACACTAGCGGGATCATTGGACGACCTGCTCTACCTCCCAAGTCGCCCCAAGAAATGGTACCTCCTTCAGACTGCCTTCACCTGCATGGCATGGCTGGCACCAGGGCTTACACGTTTAGAGACGGGCATGCTGACCTGCCTGGCTGGGACTGGGATGGAAATGTTGAACAGACCGACAGATCCACCCCAGACTGAGGGCGCTATATACTTTTAGCCCCCTCCTGTTTTTGTTTTTTCCCCACTTCACTAAATATCATCACTGAAAATAGCTGATCTACAAGCTGGCAAGTGGCAACGCATCTCAGTGCAACAAATTCTGAGCATGGATACCTCGGATATTAGGGACAAGTGGCAAATCATCATCTGAGCCAAAACGGTGTTGGTTCCATCAACGACAGTAATGCTATGACAAAAGATGTTTGCTGGATACCTTTTATCGCTGATGAAAAATAGAATTAAAAGTAACCCATGGCATGATGACAAAAACTAATACAACAAATAAAGGCTAGACTGAAATGTTAAAAGTGACTCTAGCGGAAAAGAGATGCAATATAAGTAAGAAAAACACTAATACAAGCTTGTAGAGCCATTACAATCACTATTCGAGGCCCACCAAAGTATGCATAGTTATCGGCTAAAACTAGACTAACATTGAGTCATTCCAGGTGACTACAGTATAATATAAACTATTCAGGAAACGGTGACCAAAACTAGAATGAAAATTTGCTCTCCAGATGGAACCCAGGCTCAGTTAGGGTATTAAAAAAAGCTCATAGCGCGCCACGAGCTTGTAGGTCTGCTATTTTGAAAAATCGTGGAAATGTGTTGCAAATCGAATATATTATTTCAGAAGCAAACTAACCCAAAGCTAGCAATTTTCAGAACTAACTAGAAACTAGAATCTAGTGTCAGAAACTAGAATCTAGCGTCAGAAACTAAAATATAGCGCCAGAAACTAGAATCTAGTGTCAGAAACTAGAATCTTGCGCTATAACTAGAATCTAGCATCAGAAACTAGAATCTAACGCAATAAACTATAGAATCTAGCACAATTGACTAGAATCTAGTGTCAGAAACTAGTGTTGGAAACTAGAATCTAGTCGGGACAAAAATGGATTAAGTGGTGCAACCAAACTCAAATTGCGAATTCTTGATTAAATCTAAACTAAGGCCAGGCCCTACTTTGACTATAAAACTAATCCCAGAATGTGCTGTCCAGACCAACACTGGACCCAGAGCTGTGCTACAGCATGGGTCATGCCCTGCTCCCAGTCACTGTCTCTGTCTCGTCTAGACGTTGGGCTTCCCTCCTCGGAGCAGCACAACGCACAGCTGAAGACTCAACAGAAGCACAAGGTCACAGTCTACACTGACCCCTCCGCGGCAGCTCAGCTGGAGCAATGTACGGTTATTAAAGAAAACAAACGCAGCCACTCTGGGCTTGGCCGAGACACTGCTGTAGCTCCCCATGCAATGCATGCACACAATACTCTTCCTTCTGATGTCTTCTGACGAAGCAATGCATGGATTACAACGTTATACTAGCGGGATCACAGATCAAACATGCTGATCTACAATACAAGACATTTGAGACGAATGCCTGTGTCGTGTCACAATGCTCCGACATGCGATGTGGTGTTTGTTACTTATTGGTGGCCTAAACGGATGCTTCATAATCACAAGTCATTCTTTTTAGTTAGTGATCCATCGGTCAAATAAGAAGATGGCTTTAAGATTGAATATCAAGTGAAATCATTACATTTATAGCCTTGTGTCAGGGATTGGGGTTATATTTGACACACATCTGTGTTCAATACGGCCTGATGGAGCGGCTTAGACCGAGACGAGGCCTAATCCCTATAAAGATTGAAAGGTTTTCGTTCCATAATGCCATATATCTGTTTTTGGGGAGGGATCATTATAATGGTAGTTGATATGCAATGGATCAAAATTTTCAAATTTCCATTTTAGTATCTAGTATAGTATGGAATTGATGAAGCCTCTGAGTGAAAGCCCAGATTGGACGTCTCAAAGGAAGGTTTTCCTTTGAGACGTCCACGCTGGGGCTTTTATTCTGTGCCAGTGCATTTTGTAAGACGGAGTTTGTCATAGTTTTTTAAATAATGGAAACCGTGACCATTTTTTGTTTATTGAAACAATAGCAACCGTCGACACTGACGCAACCGGTCCTGCGAGCACACTTGTTTGAATATTTGATGGTATTCTGAAAGACAACAACCCGTACGAGGCAGAGTGAGAGAAAATTATACATAATACTATATCGAAGCTAGATCATATTGATATGGGGGATCCGCATGGGAACAGTGTATAGCTCCGATGTGGATCTTGGACTCCATGTGCCCTGCTGCGTCATGCACTCATCTCTGACGTACGACTCCAAACTAAATTGCCCCCCTAAATGCCCAGTGTGCCCCACCAAACACGATGGCATGCAAAACAACCCAAGATATTCCAAATTAAAGTGCCTACATTTAAAATGTTTTGATACACTATTACTGCTACTGACTAACTACAGCTGTGTCACCACTAACCAACACAATTTCATCATTAAAAACAGAAAACTCTCTGAGTCAGACCTTTATCTTTATGCATGCTGCATGTCTGTTGCAACTTCTGTTGCAACTAACCGCAATGCACATTATAGTAAGGTACTGTCTTTATTCAGAAAGGTGCCTGGCAGTGGCATCATTGATGGGGATTAGTCTAATCTAATAGAAATTGCAGGCTCTCTATTCCTGGAAAGTTTAGCATGGTATAGTCTCTGTTTAACAACCAGCCACACTTTCTCTTCTTTCACTCCGATCAGTGATTTTCAACCTGTTTCATTTCAAGGCCCAGTATTTATTCAGCTTTCGAGCCACGTACCGCCATTTGCCTCTCACACATTTTGTTGGCAAACTATCAAAATAACAATTATTCTACATTCTCTAACTGTGTGGACTTGACGTGCCTGTGCTGATAAATGTCATTGAGCGAGCTTCACCCTTTAGCATTTAGCGAGATGGCCATCGTTATCATATGAGAAGCTGCAAATTGAATATTGCGTTCACGATTGACACATTCTGACCATGATATTTCATGAAGCGGAACAATTTGAGTCCCACGTGTCATTGGTCACAGTGGGGAAACCTCACATTCCACTCTATTCCGGCAGGAACCGATCTACCGATCAGGGGCGGATGTAACATTTCCAATTTGGGGGGCAGGAGATTGCAAAGAGGTTGAAAAGTGGTGATGTTGTCGTCCACGGACCATTCTGAAATACTCTTACCTCACAACAAATGGAATTTGTTACAAAATAAATGAATTGGTTAACAGCAAATGCGGTGTATTTTAACTTTAGATAGTAGTATAAAATGTGCTGGTATGTTGAACATTGCCTTAACTATGGACAATGACTGTGAAGTTCTAAAATGATTTAAGCTAGACAGAGCAGTCAAATTGTTTGTACTGTAACTTCAACAAGGCAATAAGAACTCGATATCGCCGCGCTTGGGTACAGGGCAGGGAATCCTCAGTCGAACGACTTGCATAACCTATACAATTCTATTCACTTCAAATCAATACCTGGATGTAACATTTCCCAATTGGGGGCAGGAAATGAAAATGGTATGGGTGCGACTTCATAGCCTTCATCGGCTTATAGTATATACAGGACTTATATTAGGCAAGTAAGCATCAATACTATCAAACACGCAGCATGCATAGAGTTTTCTCTTCTGAAAGATGAAATGGTGTTGCTTTAGTGGTGTGACAATTCTAGTTAGTTAGTAGCATAGTGTTTCAAATTATTTTAAATTTGGGTTGTGTGCATTCCATCATGTTTGGTGGGGCAGTCAGGGCATTTAGGGGGGCATTGCCACACATGCCTAGATCCGGCCCTGGCGAAAATAGATGTGCCCATAACATGATTGTAAAGTAGTCCCTGTAATCCAATGTTGTCAATCCATGACATGCAATTGCAATTTAGATATCTGTGACAAGTGGCAAGAAAGTAACTTCTCTAGACATTGCTATAGAAACATTTTTGGACTTTCCAGCGATTCCATCACCAAGGCCATCATATAGCACTGGCAAATGAGCAAGTATTCCCGTCTATCTGAGTGGCCCACACCAGCTAGCCTGGACGATAAAGCATGCTATAGAGAAGACAGAATGTCTTTGGCACTGTCTCGATAAGGGAAAAGCAAGCTATTGACTGTTGCAACGTTACATCTACTGTGACACTATCAGCTTGCGCAATAGCATTGTTGATTGGCGTGTGGCATGTGCCTATCAAGATCATTCAAGAGAGGCTCTTTTTTTAAAAATAGGAGTGCCCATGGCTGCTCTCGCATCAACAGACTGTTGTGCCAATTTGGTATTGTTTTCAAGCCCAGTATCTGTGGCGAACACACACGCACAGGCTGCCAACGGGGAAGGCTGAGATAAAGGAGAAAGATCCAGTCAGTTGATCTCATGACGTTTTCTTTTTTTTTTAACCTTTCTCATTTCCTATAGACCAGGGGTTTTCAACTTTTTTGACACCAGGGACCACCATTTATTCAGCATTTGAGCCACGGACCACCATTTGATGACATTTTAGTCCCAAAGACCTAAAACTAAAGAATTATTTTGGTTTTGTTGACAATTCCAGGCTGGATTTTGCAAACAAAATATTGTAGACTTCTTAATTAAATAGTGCTAATTGACATGATGAATATTTTAAATCTTGAGTGTGAAAATCAAATCAAGTCCATTTGGTTTCATTTTTACACTCTCAAGAGTTACATTTGGTTAATCAACTTTCCATCATTTAGTTGGGGGGCCACCTGGAACCCCTGCTATAGACAGTAAAGTTCTAAGTGATGGTTTAACAAATGTAAAAGTACAGACGTAACCAAATTGTAATAGTTATTGATGACTATTTGTGGTGCACTGCACACACACACACACACACACACACACACACACACACACACACACACTGACCCAACTTAATTTCATTAACGTATTTCAAAGCAAAAGAGACTTGATGTTTAAGATCAATGTTGTCAGAGAATAGTTAAAGGGATAGTTCAGCAACTACCCATTAAAGGGCAGTATATCACCAAAAGGCTTTTTAACAGTTGATTTATAACAAAAGTGGTCCAGTTGTTATTTTGTGAAAACACTCCTTAATGGCTGTTTACCCTACCCCAAAATAAGCTTAGGATTGAGCTAATGGGTGTTGTTCAAATTCACCTATTTACATTACTCCAAAATGCCTTTTTTTGTTCTATATATTGTCAATCCACCATGTCACTAGTGTGTTGACGCTCACACTTTCACTCTCACTTTTGGTTCAGCAGTGATTCAGCTGTCTCAAAAGGTACATGTGGGCATGACACACAGTTTGTGGCTGAACCACTGCTGAACTGAAAGTGAAAGTACGAGTGTCAGTACACTATTGACATGGTGGAGAGACAATATATATGGCAAAAAATGCATTTTGGAGTAATGTTAATGGGTAAATTTGAACAACACACATTAACTCAATTCTAAGCGTTATTTTGGGGTATGGGAAACAGCCATTAAGGAGTGTTTTCACAAAATAACAACTGGACCACTTTTTGGGAAATAAATTGACTGCAAATAAAGTTAAGAAAGCATTTTGGTGTGGAATTCTCCTTTAATACAGTGGTGTCAACTGTATTAATTTTTAAAGATATTTCCATTGGGAAAAAGCACTCTTATTCAGGCCAATGGGGTAATACAGCTGCAACCACTTAAAAAAAATCTGAACTATCCCTTTAAGAGCATTGTGTGCCACCTGCCACCTGGGGGAGGGAGAGGAGAGGAGGGGGCACCTCTGTTGTTGTGTGTGTGTGCGCCTTCCCAAATGCGTCACAACAACAACACCACAAACTGGACGTGTGTGCGCGCGCGCGTGAGAGAGAGAGAGAGAGCTCAGCAGTCCAGACTGCACGTGTACAGTGTATGTGCATCTGGTTGGCGTTCAGTTCACACACACCCATCCCGCAGGAGCGATTCATAGGGGGTGCATTCCTGTCTTTTGTTTGAGGAGGAAAAGGAAACCTGTCAGGAAAAGATTGTGAAGAACAGGAAACTTCTCATGACTGGAGAGCCTTTCCTCTTTGGCCTCGGCTCATGGCCTGAACTGAATACAGTTTTGACCACCAGTCATTTATAAAACGCAACAGAGAGAAATGGATTACATGGCTTGTCACCGCGTGTTGATGTTGACTGAACTGAGGCCCTGGCTGGCCCCGTTCTTAGAGTCCATGAGACACATCGGAGTCACGTCCTCCTCCTCCTTCCAATAGATATAAAAGCAATTAGACGGCGCAGCAGCGGTTACGAGAAAGAATGAGGGAATTTAAGTGACTTATTCAGCCAGCCTGCCATTTTTGTCTCGCCAACGTTTACACTCTCTCTTCTAAAAAGTTACACCATGCACCACACCCCAGCCGCCACAGACCCACCACTTTAAATTTCCAAAAGAAAACAAGCTCCCTTCTTTTTTTCCCCCTCAACAACAATAACCCCCGAATACAGATGTGACATTCTTTGTAAGCCAGTGGGGTTTTCAACCAGTGGTCCGGGGACAACCAGTGGTCCTTGAGAAAGTGGTCCCTAGGCTAAATGATGGAAAGTTGGATAACCAGGTGTAACTCTTTGAGAGCGTAAAAATGAAACCAAATGGACCCGAGTTAAAATATTTATCAGACGAATTAGCCCCCAAGTATATAGAGAACTCGTCTCCCCAAATCCAGCCTGGAATTGCGGACCAAAAACAAAATAAATCTTTAGTTTTGGGAGGTCTGCGTGTCTAAAATGTTATCAAGTGGTGGTTCAAATTCTGAATGAATACTGAGCCCTGGTATAAAAAAGGTTGAAAACCATGTGTAAGTCTGCACTTGTTGGCTATGGCAGACAGTAACTGAGGCCATATCGCGCTATGAAATAATGGGGAGGAGGAGGGGGCTTGCCATTCAACATCTGGTGGCTACAGGCAGCCACGATGCATCTGGAATTTCACTGTCGTGCAGGGGGACAGTAGCCAGGGCTAATATAGACCAGCTCTCTAGTCCTGACTGTAACATGCCATTTCGAAATGGCTGTTTAACTACGTACAGCGTAAAGTGGCCAAAGCCAAGGTATGATTGTGAGGGTTTGTGGTTTGGAGTGTTGCAAAGCAAGCAGGAGTTATACCATATCGCTCTACAATTTCCAAACGACCGTTTTGCTAAGAAAAGTATATGACATTAAGTGTAGACATTTAACTGATTTTTTCTGAATAGCAGGTTAGTTTTGGTTATTGGAAAAATATGTATAAAAGAGAAAGAAAGAAAGACAGACAGAAGAAAACTAAACGTCACATGTGTAGGCCTATGTTAAATATATGAAGCCCTGGTTTTCAAGCAGTGGTCCGGGGACCACCAGTGGTCCTTCAGAAGGTTCCAGGTGATCCCCAGGCTAACTGATGGAGGATTGATGCGGTAACCAAACGGACTCTTGAGAGTTGTTGCATTATAGTTAAACACCAGTATTGTTTATTTTACCATAAGTCCTACACAATTATGGAGAGAATAGCCTACTTATTATTTATTCGTTTGCCAACAACACAATCAAAGCTCAAGCTCTCAAACGGTGGTCCGTGGCTAAGGTTGAAAACTATTTTTTGTTTTTAGACTCACGACATCCCTGGACGCAGCCGGCCGGGCATAGTGCCACAGCACTGTTGCGCAGCATCGACACATCATGAGCCGATCTAACGGTACACGCATGCACCCGACAATAATGAATGGTGTTGCTCAATCGCAGCCACAACAGCAGCCAGTCCCAAATCCAACGAAAGCATATACCTAACAAAAAACGAATCGTCGTGGCGAAAATGTAAAAACGTAGACCTGACTTAGTTAGTCGCGTACGTGTGGCGCATAGACATATTGTCTAAGCCAAAATAGCCAGAGCTCCGTTATATGTGACATTCCAGACGTGCGTAATTGTGCGCCCGATCGGTCCTAGAAAAAAAGAGAAAATCCCAAACGTGACATATTTAGCCCCACGAATCCAAACGGCGGCGGTTTCCTCACAATAGCGGAGTTTGTCGCTGTAGTATATATAAGGGAGGAAGGGGAAACTTTGAAAGAAAAGAGGAAAAGAAGAAGGAAATCTGGTTACCGCTCTCCGACCGAAAGAAAAAGCCGCTCATTGTCGTCAGATTGGAGGTTCCAGCTCAACACAGACACACAGCAGGCACACACCGAGCCCTGCTTTCTTAAAAAAAAAAGGAGGCGCAACTCTGAAAAAGCAATCTCTCATAAAAAAAAACCTCCTACACCCCGGCGATCGCCACTCTCCACCCTTACCTTAATAGTTCCGTCCATTTTGCGCAATTTTCAGCGGACCCCGACAATATTCCAAACATGACACGCTCCTGAATTAATTCCAGCCCCCGATATGTCGCGGTAGAGAGGGAGAGAAAGAGACAGTTTACCGGATGGTTTTTCCCCCCTCTCTCTCTAAATTTGGGAAGTGAAGTCACTGCCGTTGAGAAGGAAGCTGTGTGTCACTGAAAAGGCAAAGCCCTGCCTTCATCGCGGCGGCGGCACCAAAAAAAGCAGGATACTGTCCCAAAGAGATAAGCAGGCCAAACAATCGGAGTGCTCGCTCCCTCCGATCCCGCCGTGATGTTTTTCCTCGGAAATATTTACAGGATGGCTGACTGGCGGTGCTGGTGGTGCGCTATGCGCCGCAGCCATTGCTCTTGTTCTGGCGTACGTTGTACGCTGTTGGAGAGTGTTGTTTTGTTGCGCGGTGGTTGTGTCGCTCTCCGAAGAAGTAAAAGCAGCATCGTGGAATCACATCGGCGGGTTTGTTTGGGCTTTTCTTTTTGCGATATTTTATCGTAAATTTAATTAGTTTGTTGGGGCTGAGGGGGCCGGGATTCCTGGATAGTAATGTGATTCCGTGGTGTTTTTAGAGTGCGCTTTTGGCTCACGCCTACACAGACTATAGCCTACACTCTACGCTACACCACACAGTCACCACCACATCTGGCCATGCCCTCCTCCTTCCATCCCTCCACAGTAAAACTCAGTGCGAATTGTGAACTGCGTTCCGTTTTATACCGCGTGAAAATAGAAATGAAATAAATTTCACTTTCAACGTGTCTACACAGTGTAACTTTAAAAGGGAATTCCACACCCAGTGTCAACATGTTACTGTTATTAATGTATACTAATAGGCTATACTGCACTCTGTTGACTGTTGAGTGCCAACTTGCACTGCACACATGGCCCTACTTGTGCGCGAGCGGAGTGAGCAACCACCAGAGCACCAAGTAGCCTATACCCCGATGACACCTCTGGGAGCTACTCGTGAAATACTATTTATTAATTACATCATCACCTGACTAGCCAATCAAAGTTTAAAAAAAAAAATCGCTACACCAACCAGTCGCAGACCGAAAGCAGTAGGCTACTCCCACAATAAATATTATTTGGTTCCACCACTTTTTTTTTTTTTTCAGACAATTTCTACAAAATACAAAGTGGGGTGACTTTTTATTATTTCCACACAGAGGTAATGACAGGAAACTGTTGAAAATGAGTGGAAATCCCCTTTAAATCAAGGAGAGGAGAGAAGTGTTGAACTACCTGGCCATGTGGCTGTGAGGTGAGGATTTGTTGCAACCTTGTCTTTTTGTTCTAATAGCTTTGCAAGCTGATGTGACGTTTTCCTGAAACACCATTAATAAAACTCCAAGCATGCGGCGCCCGTCTTCTTCTGGACTTTAAAAGTCTATCTAGCCCTACTGACAGTCTGCTGTGCATGTGTGCGTATATATGCGAGGAGTAGGCCTATGGCTGAATGCTGAATGGATGGAATGTATATTCTCCCCCCAAAAAAATATGGCGCACACATAGGAAACAGAAAGGAGTTGGAACATAAATAGACTGGATGGTTATGGATTATATTGCTTCCATTTGGAAAGAGACTATTTTTCACAGGAAATCACCTATCATATGGGTGTGTGTGTGCGTGTAAGCCATATGTCACTCAGTGTGTCAAACTCAAGGCTTGGGGGCCAAATCAGGCTCGTGAATTAATTAACTTCAGTACACAGAATGATTACCATAAGAACTGTTGGACTGCACACACTATGATGAGGAATGAATGCAACTAATTGATTTATTTTCTCAACTCAGTTGTTTGTTAAGCCTACTGCTTGGTGAGAATGGGTTTTAAAGCTTGGCGTTTTAATGCATGCAGTTTCATCCTTGAAGGATGAATTTGGGAGGAAATTTACTTTTTTAACGGTTTCCCTGCATGGTACATCCTCGTAAACCAGCGCCCTATGTGTTGAAACAGATGTCTGGACGCACATCAGGCCCTCGACTTGTACCATTTTTTCTATTTTGGCCCACTGTGGATTTGAGTTTGACATCCCTGTGTACTAGCTATTATGTTATTGTTTGTTGTTGGTGGTGGTTGTTGTTGTTATAGCTATTGATAACAATATTGTGACTGTTCTGAGGCATATAGAGGGAAGAAGCGAGGCCTGCATTCTATATTATAGCTCCAAGGGCTGTGTCTGACTTTTGCCACGAAACAAAACTCCCTGTGCATGCAGTCCCCACCCCCACAAAACCATGGTATTTTCCCCCTTTCTTTCTTTCCTCTCTCTTCTACCTTACGAAATTGCCCTCATCAATTCAAGCACAATTTTAGCCGCAGTTGCGAGACACAGAGCCAGCTCTGAACGTGACCGTGCAGACCAATGTCTCTCTCTCTCTCTCTCTCTCTCTCTCTCTCTCTCTCTCTCTCTCTCTCTCTCTCTCTCTCTCTGCAGCCTAGACTAGTGACCAAACAGACTGACAGACGTGCATGCATGCCGGCCTGTCTGCTTCAGACTCGGGGGTCTGTTTTGGGGGTAGAAGCCCCCCCTGAGACCACCACATCTGGATCCTGCTAGGGGTCAAGGCTTCTCCTGCCTCAGGCTACAGTTCAGGCTCGCGTAATTAAGGGAGACACCTTGTTTAACTCTGTAGTGACCGGTTCGTTCTGTACGGATTCCAATGCTCTCTGGTGCATGTTTTCATATATAGTATGACCATAGCAGCAGCTCTTTCTGTTGGGTGGTAACTTATGCCTGCCGCGACTATTGAAGCTGTGGAGGGTACAACAAAAACTCTGTACTTTAGTAAACATTTAAAAAATCCTAGTGCTATTTCTGCATGGTTTTATCCGCTTAGATCACATATGTCAAACTTAAGGCCACAGGGGCCAAGTCAGGCCTGTGAATGAATTGTCTTTGGCCCGGCGGGATGATATTTAGTCTATTAGAACTGGCCTTTTGATATATTGCACATCATGAAATAAATACAATCAATTGTTTTACTCCCTCAACTCGATTTGATTTACTTTGTCATGTCACCTATGAGACGTCTTTGTGTTGAAACACAGTCCCGCCTTCGACTTGTACTGACTGACAATTTTGGCCCGCTGTGTATTGGAGTTTGACAATCCTGGCTTATACAGTAGATTTTGTATTGACATGCATTTTCCTTAAACATAGGCATTTTCTGCAAAATGTTTTCAAACAATCATTACTGATTGAATGATTTTTATGCAAATCTGAATAGCTCCACACTCACAGGTCCAACGTTATACCGTATACGTCACAGATTCACCCGCGCAGTGAACACATCACACCCTCAACCGTATAACAACGTCGGTTAGGTAACTGGAGGAGGGTGTGGTGTTGGTGGTGGGCTGTGGGGGTCCACGGAACTGCCATGACCATAATGAATACAGCGGGTAACAAACATTTTGGAAGGCCAATAAACAGATGCAAGTTGGTTTACACAGTGGAACCACAGAACATCTGGCTTGACACTGACTGCTAGACAGGCAGACATTTCTTCTCTCCTCCTCCCCTGCATGGCTAATACCACGAGTCAGCCAGCCAGTAGCTTCTCTGTCTGTCTGTCTGTCTGTCTGTCTGTCTGTCTGTCTGTCTGTCTGTCTGTCTGTCTGTCTGTCTGTCTGTCTGTCTGTCTGTCTGTCTGTCTCCCAGGGACATGAAGAGAGTATGGGGCAGGGGCTGACATAAGAGGGCACTTTGGGGGCAAAACTATAGCGAAAATGGCAGATCTAAAAGCTCTCGAGATCTGACTACGAGAGCTTGTAGATCAGCTATATTTTCGGGGCCAACACAGAACTCTTTAGCTATAGTGGATATGCGTTGTATAACCCACACAACATGGCTTTCTATAGAAACTTCACTCAAGGACATTAGAAAAAAAAACTCCTGAATGGTGCCTTCAGGCAGCATATGGCATGGATGGGAAAAGAAAGAAGTGGCGTTTGCATTTATTTCACCCCAGTAAATGTTGCAATTATGCTCTGGAAAAGGCAGTTGTTGTTTTATATACAGAAGGATAAGAGGGCAGGGGCTGCTGCAAAGCACCCTTTGGTGTCTGTATGTGCGCGCGTCCCTGCTGTCTGCCTATACCAAGGCACAGCGCCAACAGTGGGCGGACACCAACGACTGAGGTTACGGTTCATCATTGTTATACAATTGTTTGGCCTGTCGTTTCTCATCTTAATTATTGTTTGTTTTACGGGAGGTCTGCATGCTACAAGACAAGTAGCCCAAATGTTGAACTCTCCCAGAAGTATTTATTGATTATGACATTTTAGATTTAAAATCAATAGCATAAAGCAACACAACAATTAGGATGGCCACAGTTTACGTGCAGGATTTTTAAAAACTTATGGTTTTAATTATGCCAATAATTATTGAATTAGGCTACTGTCGCGATTTTTTTTTTTCGCATTCCAGACACATGTCGCAATTGTTTCCAGTGGGAACCCGATAGTAGGCCTATAGCAGCCTCGTCCACTGAATTGTGTGACAGGCTTGTATTATTCTAAGCAAATTCCACGGTCGGTATTGATCATTAAACCTTTCTCTATAGAGTTCTGGTAAAGTCCCTAATATTCCTTCTCACAGAACGAAGGCAGGCAACAAGACAGCCTAAGTCAAAATAGTAGAGGGCGAAAAGTGGAGTCTGCTGCTCTGCGCATATGAGCACGAACTGTCTGGCCCCTTGCTTGAGGCCATAATTAATTTGAGATTTATTTTTATTGGAGAGCTGCAGTCTCGCCTGGCCTTAACCAAACAAAACCAAACGCTGGGCTATGTGGATTCGGCTGAATGAAGCAGAATATTTCTTTAGATTTTCTATTGAGGGCCCTGCCCCTGCCTATAGTGCCTGCCTGGGCCGCATTCTGACCAATATTGTCCCGTTTTAAATTATGGAGATTTTTTTGCACGCAAAATGCCTCGTACAAGCTGTGATATTTACGATGATTTATGCCAGACCATTTGAATATCTGGCTGCAACAAAATGACAGATTGGCAATTTTTCCCCCATCCACAACGCATTTCTGTGGAAAGTATTCAAGATCCCAATTTGAGAGACTGCAAAAGCATTATATAAAAGGCCGCCTTGTGCATTGACTATTAGGGCCTAGTATCCTCTTATTTGGGCAGCAGCGAGAACTCATTTCAAAGCATATTTTCTCCTAAAACATTCCTCGCCATTGAACTCTCTCAAAACAAATCGGGAATTGTTCACGGCCCAACAGCAGGGGCGGATCTAGGCATGGGCATGGGGAGGGGGGCAATGCCCCCCCTATAAATGCCCAGTCTGCCCCACCTAACATGATGGCATGCAAAACAGCCCAAGATATTAACTACAGCTGTGCATGGCACCACTAAACCAACAGCATTTCATAATTGAAAACAGAAAACTCTCTGAGTCAGACCTTTAGCTTTATGCATGCTGTGACTGTTGCAACTTCAACAACAACTGATGTTATTATTGATGCTTATACTTGCCCAATAAAAGTCCTGGCTGTAACTGAAAATGGTGCGAAGCGACACGGGCGATGAAGCCGCCCCCATACCATTTTATCCTGCCCCCCAATTGGGAAATTTTACATCCGCCCCTGCCTAACAGTCTGTGGCCCTGCGCTGAGCTGAAACTCAAGTCCCCGCAGTGGCACAAACGCAGTGTGACTGCAATGAAAAGACTCCTTATGCAAAGGGGGCAATAAGTCTTCAAAACATAACAAGTCCCCCTTTGGAAAAATACGTTAGATTATGATTTTATTATGAATGGCTCGGCTGCAGCACAATGGCTCATTTTCTAGGAAGAAATAGGTCCTCTTCTTGACTTGCAGGTGACACACAGAAAGAAAATAGCACTAGTAGGGCTATCTCTGTCGATTATATTCCCGGGTGTTAATTTAAAGGGGAAGTCCACCCATTTTCAACATTTTAATATGTCATTAATATAGGCTACCTTAAAGATATTTTGTGGTGATCATAAAAAAGTTCCCCCATTTCTGTATTTCCTAAAAATGGAGGTCTGAAAAAAATCATTAACATGTGTAACAAGTGAAATACATCTGATGACATCATCAAGATGTATTTCACCATGTTAATGATTTTTTTTTTTTTTTTCAGACCCCTTTTTCCTGAGATGGTACAAAAGGTTCTGAGAGGGTATGTGGTTCACATTTGAATCCTCTCAGGAAATTTTTGAAAATGGGTGGAATTTCCCTTTAACTTAACTCTGGGAGGGGGGAAAAAGACACTGAAATACTCTGGATTTTGCAGTGTAGGTCATGTAGGATAGGCCTATATACCCTAGGGCTTCCTGCCAGTATCAACAGACTCTGAGCTTTATTTGTTCTGCTAAGAATCTTCGAAATTCGTGGTTTTCAGAATCCATCTTCTGACAAAAGGCCTCAACCAGCTGAGCATGAATTCTATACTCCAAACGATCCTATATGCAATGGGACTTATAACGTGAAAAACAGATGTCCGCTATTTGCCGTGTTTACATTCCACAGACTGAAAAAATAAGGGAGAAAAAAAGATTGCAATAAAAGAGAAAAAAATGTATATTTAAAAAGAAATCCTCCACGATGTAAAAAAAATATATATATGATAATGAGCTCTGACAACCTCTGGGCCAGTGGACAGAAATCCACTGATCTTGACACCTTGCCTAGAGTAACATTTCAACAAGCTGATTGCAAACAAACACTTTAAACATGACACACGGGCCTATAGGCCTAGCCAACAATGACAAAACAAAAACATTTATCTCAAAGCATAAACGGTTAGGAAACAGGAAAGACCGTTATGCTATTATTACATAAAAGAGGGGAGGGGGGAAAAATCACACCCGAATTACACTCACTTTTTTATCCAGCCTAGTGAGGCAATCAAATCCTATAGAGTGGTTTTCAACCTTTTTGACACCAGTGCCCACCACTTGATCTTATTTTTTCTAGCCCCACAGACCCCCAAAACTAAAGATTTCTTTTGCTTTTATCCACAATACCAGGCTGGATTTGGGAAACAAAACACTCAAACATACAGATCAAAATGACCATTAATCTTCAACATTCTCTGGTTGTCTAGACTTGGGCTATAATTTAAATGATGAATATTTTAACTCTTGAGAGTGTAAACATGAAGCTTCATGTTTACGCTCTCAAAGAGTTAAATCTGGTTAACCAACTTCATTTATAGCCTGGGGACCACCTGGCTGGAATCCTCTTAGGGACAACTGGTGGTCCCCGGACCACCGGTTGAAAACCCTACCCACAAGCTTCATAGCATCGCGATAGGAGGGGCTATAACCCAGTCTCATGAGGTTTAGGCGTATGGACGGACGTGCCATTTCCATACTCACCTAGAAATCCATGCATATTATACTAAAATGAATCCGTGCTTATTATACTAGCATTATACTTCACTGAAAATGACGGAGCGGCGCCGTCTCTGCCGACCATATGCCGCCTCTACTGTATATAAAGCCCCCCAAACAAACAAGTGAGTAGAGGACAGGGCCTACACATTACCTGATGGAAGAGCTGTCTTACCTTGACGTAAGACGACGTGTCAGGGACAGTCTGAAACATGTTCACGTGACAGACAGCCAGGCCCCGATCAGCGCACTGCAGCACACTGCGTTCACTGGGCCCTGTGTGGAGCGGAGTAATATATGAATGGAATAGTACATTAACCGATCTCCTAACCTGCTTCTATATACCGTTAAATGGAGTTCTGAAGAAAAAAAAAGAAACATTACCACAATCGCACCTTGATGATGTCACAACGTTAAAGGGGACTTCCACCCATTTTCAAAAATCTCCTGAAAGTGTACAAATGGACCCAAATGGACCCTGGTGGCGGGTCCATTTGGTTCCATTTGTACACTTTCAGGAAGAAAGGGTTCTTGATGGCATCATCAAGTTGTGTTTCACATTTCACATTTATTTTTTTCAGACCTCCATTTCCAGGAAAAACATGTCCCCACAACATCTCTAAGGTATATTAATGACATAGTAAAATGTTAAAAATGGGTGGAACCACCCTTTAATGATGCCCCCCCCCCTCCCCAACTCCATAACAGAACCATCCTGTTGGAAGTGGATTTCTATTATAATAATGTATAAAATGTTAAAAAAAAAAAATAGATGGAATTCCTCTTTATTGCAATGTAGCATTTTTATCATCTATACAAAATAGCTAATAATTGTCAATATTCATGGTTTTCATAATAGCAAATTAAACAAAAGTGTGCCTTTAATTCTTCCAGAAGACCGAATTGTCTTAAGTCTTGGTATAATGGTGGCCTCAGAATGTAGACTAAAATATGACCTGCAGATTTCCGCCCACTCTAAAGGCCAACATATAAGGTCTACTGGGATATCTATAGCCTACTATTTTAGCCAGATGTTTTCGTCCTTGAGTTTTTACTGGTGAAGTGAAAACTCTACATGCCTATGATTTTTTTAAAACGCTTTTTAAATTATATAACTTACTGTCTGAAGCATGCAGTGTTCTCCTGAGGGGGTATCATTTATTATTATAGCTTTTCGGGACATATAGGCCTATAGAGTAGCCTATATTGGCAATCGGAACCGTCCATAGCCTAATTGCAATGTTTATTGCAGGCCTAAAACGAAATCGAAAGAATTAAGTATCAGATATCGTTTTTTGTTTTTGTTTTGTCTAGGCTATAGTCTGTTCTGTGGATGACCCCGTTAAAACATGAACATAATGTACCTATAGTAGGCTATAGCCTCGCAACACAATACAGGAGAGGAGTGCTTCGTGGTTTTAATATGCATACTGTAGCGGTCCATGCTTCCATCAAAAAATAAAAGATAAAAGGTCACATTTGGTTCACTGTGAGGTGGACGCATCAGCATTCGATTGTATTCGATCAACATTTTTTTTTTCATGGCAACCATAGCCTAGATACATGGACCTTGATTTTGTCCCTGTCACTATTATACTGCCTACTTATACTTTGACTTGCCCCCCTAAAAATCGGGCAGGGCAGCAGCTATATAGTGAGCTCAACTCTATCCATCCATCCCAACCCCCATCCTCCCTGCCTTAAAGCTTACAGCCACATATTGAAGCACTTTTCTCTTTAATAAGTGCAGCTTACAAAGTCTAGGGTGAAAGGGCAGTAAGGGGACGGTGTCTTTAGCCCCCTTCCTTCAGTACCGCAATTATCACCAAACATTCCTACTATCTAGAAAATTACATTAGGGCTATAGGGTTGATTAAACGAACACACAGGGAAAACACACCAGAAAAAACGCAGTTCATTTAACTCAAGAGTAAAAATTGTCCCTAAGAGTGAACCTGTATTGTTAAAGCATTATTGTATTGCACACAATAAGTGTAATATGCTATTCTTTCGAACTGTTTTAAGCCTACATTGCCGTGCAGCTTACTTGCCAATAAAGAAACATGTGGGCCGCGCAACAATGTCGAAAGTTATGCATACAGTAGGTAGCCTAAAGATGGGAGAACATTATTGGTGATGGGCAATGACCAACTGAAGCATATAGCATGAATCCTAATATAGGCCGTATAGGCTACATTACAATATCCACACACTAAAAAAGAAAATACCAAACCAAAATACAAAACGGCTCGCTGCAGATGCACATGACTAGTGGGTTTAATTGGACCACAATTATTTATAGTGCAATAATTCCATGTTTCGCTGAAGTGCTCCTATAAGCTACTACACACAATAATACGCCCCATCCCCAAATCACGCATGATAAATGATCCAGGGAGGATTATGAACGTGGTGCACGATTTATAATTGTGGCCTGGTGGTGATGGTGGTGGTGGGGTGCAGGGGAGAGGAGAGGAGGGGGTACCACTGTTTTCGTCTCTTTTTTTTCGGCCCCCTGCCCTGCTGCAGGCAAAAACGTTGCATGAGGCTCCTCGCCTCATAAAGTTTCCCAAATGCATCCAATTTCTAAACGGTAAAAGAGCATAGAATTCCGCCATCTGCAGCCAATTAGGGCGACCATGGAGGAGAGAGAGAGGGAGAGAGAGAGAGGAGTGCTTGAATAAGTGCGTGGACCTTCCTCCCAGACAGCCCGTGGGCTGCGAGCCTCTAGTGTTACATTTTAAGCATCTTACCTTGCACGACATGAAGCCGCGCTGTTATCCATCATAAATGAGACAGAGACAGGGAAAGAGAGAAAGTGGGCTGATTTCACTAGTATAGAATCTATGCAGGGTGTTTTCTTTTTCTTGTCTCTCATTTATTTCGACCCCTGCCCCTATAAAGTTGCACATAACTGAGGAAACAACGGCATCGATGCGAGCGGGCATGCATGCAGTGAAGGTGAAACAATTAAATGAACATTTTTGGGGGAATTCCTTTAAATGTTCATTTTTCTGAGAGTGCACAAATTGAACCAAATGGACCCGTTAGGGTCCATTTGGTTCACATTTGTGCACTTTCAGGAAAATTTTGAAAATGGGTGGAATTTCCCTTTATTATTATGCAAAAAAAAAATCGCGGCGTATAAACAACGAGGTAAATACGAAATCGCGTTGCTACACCTATAAGCCAATTTGTGTTTTTACAATAAACCAGCGTAATATCATGACACGACCATGAATAGTTACCTATTCCAACAGGCTGATGTCAGTTCATAGCGTTTCGGTATCGCCTGGAACTGGTCCAAGCAAGCCTTTTATACGAGGGGGTCCGTGAAAAGACTTTGCACCCACACGAAAACAACGGATGATTTATGATGTTTCCATGCATGCACATACATGCATCAACAACACCGCGAAATATAGCCTACTGATCGAACGACGAGTCACCCAAGAATCCAAACGGTACATTTTCTCCCCTGCGCCACTCACCTGTCGTCGTCGTGGTTACAACGATCGGCCGCCGCTGTTCGTTTTCGATTCAATTATTCCGCAATTTAGAGAAAAACAATTAAGCCCCGCGTCTAAACGTAAAGTCGTCACCTAAGATGACAGTAAGTTATTTGGAAAGGCGCTGCGTAAAGGAGTGTATGAATGGAGAGAGAACGGCCAGCCAGCACAGCCAATGAGAGTCCTGTGTGTGTGTGTGTGTGTGTGTGTGTGTGTGTGTGTGTGTGTGTGTGTGTGTGTGTGTGTGTGTGTGTGTGTGTGTGTGTGTGTGTGTGTGTGTGTGTGTGTGTGTGTGTGTGTGTGTGTGTGTGTGTGTGTGTGTGTGTGTGTGTGTGTGTGTGTGAGAGAGAGAGAGAGAATTAGAAGTCCACTGAACCGTGAAATAAGAGGAAAAACGACACAAGCTGTAAAGGGCGCCGTAAATCAACGAAAAGGTGTTTTTAAAGAGAAAATACAAACATGTTTTCTTTTCTTCCCTTTTAAACAATGTTTTAAAATGAAACGGCGTATATAGGATAAGGTTTAATTGAAGTACTAGATGGCCATGCATGGCGCATGCACCTGCTAAAACAGAATGATGGTTTTGTTCATTTAATATAGTCACATTATAGGAATATGTTAGTGTGGGATACAGTGATCAAGGACATCGATATAATACAAAATATCGAATAATGCTGCGAGAATGAAATGCAAACAAGACTTGGAATTTGGAAGACAAGGTTATTACTTTGATAATAAGGATCGGAGACAATTGAGTAATGCAAGTATTTGCATGGGTCTTTATTGAGACAAATAGCCCTATTCGGAATATCTATTCCCAACGATTTGTGAATTATAGGTAAGCCAAACCTATAATTCACAAGTCGTTGGGAATAGACACAGGCATTAATTATGTTATGCATATTCACTAATCACTAAGCGCTATTAGGCGCCATTAATGTTGTAATAACCAGTCGGGACGGGTCGCCATATAACAGGGGTTTTCAGCAGGTGGAAATGAGAGGATTCCAGATGGTCCCCAGGCCAAATGATGGAAAGTTGGTTAATCAGATGGAACTCTTTCCATCTGTTTACGCTTTCAAGAGTTAAAATATCCATCCTCTGAATTAGCCCAAGAGAATGGAAGATTAATGGTCATTTGATCTGTATGTTTGCACTGTTTTGTTTCTCAAATCCAGCCTGGTATTGTGGACAGAAGCAAAATAAATCTTTAGTTTTGGGGTCTGTGGGGTTAAAATGTCTCCAAATGGTGGTCCTCCGTGGCTCAAATGCTGAATAAATAGTGGTCCCCGGTGTGAAAAAAAGGTTGAAAACCACTGCCATATAGGAATTTGCGGTACAGAAACACACACACGTGACAGGAGGATCTGCGCTTCGTGGCCCCTGCGCCGTGACAGAGACACGCGTCTCCAGTGGCTCTGTCTTTTCCTGTTCTGTTGACCCCACTCAGTTCACTAACTTCATTTCCTACACACACACACACACACACACACACACACACACACACACACACACACACACACACACACACACACACACACACACACACACACACACACACACACACACACACACACACACACAGCAGCCCCTCACTCAGAGGATGTGGGATAATTCACGGAGAGGAAAGCTGCCCATCCGTGACATTTTATTGCCTCATCATCCAGGTTGCCATGTTTCACGCAGTCAGAGTCAACCTGTAATAAAATAGAGACATGCACCTTCCCTTGCATAAAGGTGTATAGGCTGCTAGAGCCCGATCGATATATCAACCGATATATTGGCAGGTATTGGTGATATTTGATATATGCCTGGAACAGAAAAAACGACAGAAAATGGAATTATTTCACAAAAGTAAATGGTCAATGTCATATGCGTGAAAAGGAAAATAAAATGAAAAATTTCAAATGTATTTTTTATTATTTTAATTCATTACTATAAGCATTGGTCAAAACATCTGTAACATCGATGTAGTTCTTTCCAAAAATCAGTATCGACATCGGCCCCAAAAATATGGCATCGGTCGGGCTCTAGTATGTACCTGTAAGGATATAGGCCTAAGATGAAACTATTCAGGCTGTTACTTGGCCTCACTTTCTGAACCCACCCCACCCCTGCCCACTATGACAGTCTGGTTTGGCCTAGAGTTGGCGACAGGGTACAGCATCTTGCAGTGGGTCTGATCATATACACCATGCACCAAAATAACCAAATACTTCCTTAATGTCAACGAAGTCTAGCCACCCAAGCCATGTGCAACCCAGATTTGGCACAAATCTGGGGCCTTAACTCCATTAGATCCTATTATGCCACCAAAATATTGAACGCCCTACCAACAGTCATTAAGGCATGTGAAGTGATTTGAAATTCATGGTGTAGTACCAGCCTGGTGCACTAGGGGCCCCCAAAAGTAGCTACACTATGTGAACCTGCTGCTCTCTCCTGATTGGAGGAGAATTGTGGTGACCTGGGGAACTTTTATTAGCTCCTCTGCTAACGTGGGGGAGGGGAAACTCCATATGTGGTTTCCACACCTTATAATAGAGCATTTTAACAGAAAAAAAATATTTTTTGGGTGATATCTGACAAAAGTGAAATCACTTCCCCTACCTTTAAGGCATGTGAATCCCCCTTACTCATTCATATGTGCTCTCAAAGGGCACATCTGAATGAGGGCTGCAATTCGAAACTGCCCTCTGTAAAAAAAAAAAGAAAAAGAAAAAAAATCCCCAACCCCTTCCCCCTTTGTATATTTTTCTTTTACCCTTTACCTCCACTATGATTTGCTGGTTCTATAGCTTTACAGGAGTGAATGTTTGTACATCTCTAAATGATCTCATTCATTCATTCATTCATTCATTCATTCATTCATTCATTCATTCATTCATTCATTCATTCATTCATTCAACAATGTGAAGAACTGTAGAATGTTTTTTTGGTGGGGGGGGGGGGGCTGGGTTGCAGGTGAAAATAAATGGTATGAGGGCAGCTTCACCGTACCCGCACCCATACCATTTTCTTTTTCTTTTTTTTTAGTTCCGTGACTCACAATATTTATATATTTTACAGGACTTATGTTAGGCAAGTAAGCATCAATAATAACATCAGTTGTTGTTGAAGTTCCAACAGCTAAAGGTCTGACTCAGAGAGTTTTCTGTTTTGAATGAAGAAATGCTGTTGGTTTAGTGGTGCCACAATTGTAACTACTGTATACTTAATAGCAGTAGTGGTGTTTCAAATCATTTTAAATATAAGGACATTTCTTTGAAATGTGGGCCGTTTTGCATGCTATCATGTTTGGTGGGGCAGTAAGGGCATTTAGGGGGGCATTGCCCACACACCCATGCCCTGAGTATAAGGCAGACTATTATCCCCACATCAGGGGCAAAATGTTCTCTAGTCAAATCGTGGCCCTTCATAATTTGCTAGACGTTCTGTTTGTTACAGCCACATCCTAATGCAATGATTAAGAACAACAACATCCCTGGTTGGTGTTCCAACGCGAAACAAAGGGCGGAAATCCTAACGTCCGTTTTGTGAAAAATGGCATTCATGCGCCTGCTGTGTTGCCTTCCTCAGGATACTGTACACCAAGTTTTCTAACACGTTTGAACACCAACTTCTTTTTTTTCTTTTTGCAGTCCAGTAATGTGTTATGTATCGTTCCCAATACTATACAAACTATGTTGGTCTGGTTTGGTCTAAGCCTTAAAAATATACAGTATATACAAAGAGAGAACGAAGAGAGAGGGAGAGAAGGGGGGGGATATATATATAACCCAACATTCCAAAGTCCATGACGCATGCATGGGGTGGCCCTGTGGGTAGGTTTGGTATAGCCTTGTTTCAGAGGACCCCAAAATGTTTGCATAAATGTATATACTGTAGTGCATGCAGGGACACGATATAGGATTTCTTTTGAAAATAAGTAGCCTACAGATCTACACAAGCTGAGAAGGCATCACATTTTGGATTACAGCTTTTGGGTATTTTCACATAGACGTATGGGGTCAACAACTTGAAGCCATATTAGGTCGTTTTACTGCACTGAGGGGGGGGGGGGGGGGGGGGGAACTGAGGAGGGTCTGTGGTTGGTAGTGGAAGAGGAACAGCCTGTCGTGTCGCCTGCAGCTAGAAGTTCAGGGTTTGATTCCCACTGCAGGGGTGTGCTCTTTCTTAGTGCCATGGATGGTCCTTTCTCTGCCTGTTTGCATGTTCTTCTTGTGCCATATGCACCTGCGGACATCAGGCCCGGATGTAACATTCCCCAATTGGGGGGGAGGGGCAGGCGAAAATGGTATGGAAAATGGTATCGCGCCAGGGGCGATGAAGCCGCACCCATACCATTATCGGCTATAGGACTTACTGTATATTATGCTAGTAAGCACCAATAATAACATCAGTTGTTGTTGAAGTCGTAACAGACACGGAGCATGCATAAAGCTAAAGGTCTGACTCAGAGAGTTTTCTGTTTTGAATGGTGTTGGTTTAGTGGTGCGGCAATTGTAGTTAGTTGGTTATTAGCATATTGTTTTGAGTTGTTTTTAGATTGTTTTGCATGCCATCATGTTTCCATCCCTGGCGGACATCTTAACAGTATCAATCTAAAAACAGCCCAAACCCAGTAGATTAAGCATTTAGCATCTTACTCAAGGACACTTCGACACTATAGCTCTGGGGGATCTACTTTCTCCCTTTAAAAACATAATTTATTAACGCTCAAGTGTATTCAGACTGTTGAACATTATGTGCATATTCATCGCATGTGTTTTTGTTATTCGCTGCAAATACAATTTTTCTGAGGTTCAGTGTCCAATGGTGACTTTATTACCCCTTCAGGCAAACTCTGATGGCCAAGAGCAATAAAAGTCAGGAAATACAAATATTACAGGGGAAACAGGAATACACAAATACAAATGCACTACATACATGGGCAGCACACGCGCATACGAACGGTGCACACGCACAGATGGTGTGTATGGATGGATTCGTATGTTTTAAGCTTGGTTCATCTTAATCATGCTCCTTCAGTATAAGCTTTTTGCCATCAATAGTTTACCATAAACAAGGGTCGGCCTCTCCCCACTGCTAGGGGTGTGTTAACATTTCAGAGCTGCCCAGCCTCTCACGGGATTTCACCCCTCAAAAAAAAAAAAGAAAATGCTTGTATTTGAGATGATGTGGGCAACATACAGACATCTGTGATTACATCGCCTGGCTTAAATGAAGCCCCTCACTCTGAACTGTAATGAGTTATTTATTTAGTCAAAGGGGCTACCGAGAGAGAGAGATGATCTGGAGATGGAGATAGTAGGTCCCATTCCAACCCCCTCCTCCTTTCTGCTCCTCCTTGGGGACAGAGAAAATGGGACCATGGCTGGCACCAGGGAAGGCAGGGCAAAGGAGAATATGAAATCTTTTCACGCTATAGTAGCTCCAGGCCAGTCAAAGCCAGACGCAGAACAGTATGAAGAAGAATCCAGAGAGTTCCAGGGATGGTGGAAAAATCCCACATGCATTTATGTGCTTTGTATGTGTTTGTTTTGTTGAGTTGGTTTGCACGACAACATACTGTAGAGTCTGATAAGGAGACAGTGAATGAGCAGTTAATGAGCAGTTGCTATCATCTTAGTTAGTCAGATGAGTCATGAAACTCTTCTATTTATAGTATATTTTCACCTCAATACTGAATTGCTGCTCAACATGATTTAATCCTTAAACTGAATTTCTGTTGTTGTAGATGGCTGATGGCATCTACTTGACAAAAATGTACCATAGCCTACGGTTTGTCCAGTACCAATTTACCTCAGAAATTCAATAAAGGATCTGGAAAACAACAACACATTTGATAAATGGATCTGTCATATTTAGATTTAGATTCAACACTCAGACTCTACCACTCTCCTAGTAAGGTGAAATCCAGTCACAATCATCGACCACATCGCAACTACGTTGCATCCTCTAGCGACCAGATCACATTATGTTTAGGGTTATTAATAATTTAACGAACCCTTCTCAAAACCACACCCTTTAGTCGCTGTCCAATGCCAATCCAAATAGTTCTGTTGCTGTTGCTATGCAGCTTTCCTGGTCAAGCTTTCCTCTTCTAAGGACAAATTGGGGAGGGACTTGAAGTGAAGTGCTCATTCGGTTTGGTTAGGTTTAGAGATATGGTTATTAATCCGGCAGTGCTTCGTGCTTGGAGTTATGTTTAGGCTTATGGTTTAGTGCTTATGATCTCCCCTGCCCTATAAACTAGTCACTAGCACGTATAGCCGCTGCTTAGCTTGGCTCAGCCCTGAATCAGCACCTTAAAAATACTAGCTTATTTTTTCCCTGTGATTCAAGGACTGGCTTCCCTGCCTTTGGGGACGTTTGTGCGGGTTGGAAATCCAATCCCAGCACCTGATTGGCCAACAGCCCTGTCACTCACTTCGTTCACAACGTCGTCTGCTTTCCCAATATTCATAGGGGTTCATATGAACCAATCACAGTGAAGAATGCTGCTTTGACCACGCCCATCCCATAAACTGCTGTGGTAGAGAGAGACTTCGGTCTGAATAATGAAGTGAAACGAAATGACGATTCAGACTGAGGTCAGCCTGGCCGCAGCTGTGACAGTCAAGTAATAACGACCCGTATAAGAAACTGATCGCAACCACGTTGCGACCACGTTGATGGTCGCCGGCCGCTTTTGCAGCCTCTCCCCATGCAGTGACCTGTACATACAGTACGTGTAAAGAACTACTACTGAACTTCAGGAAAAGGGAGTTGCTCTCCTCCTAGGTTTAGCCATTATGATTCACTGCATATCTTATTAAATGCCACGACCGGGCCACTCCAACAAAAAGTGGCCCACACAGCGCGCACAGACAGCAGCCCGCTCGCGTGTGTCGTAATAATTAGCAGGGGGGAAGTATTAAATTAAAGCAAGGCAGTCTTTTTTTTACGAGGCAACTGTTTATGAAGGTAATAGCATCCCTATAAATTAACGACCTCCCGATGCCTCCCGATGTGTTGCCACTCATCGGGTTCCAGTAGTCAAAGCGGTCTGATATGTCCACTGCGTGACCCCGGCCATTTAGTCTCTGGTATTCTGGCCCTGGAGGGAACTCAAGGCGGGAGCTTGGGAGAGAGAGAGAGAGAGAGTCTATGTTTGCGGAGCGACATGTGGTGTCGAGACAAAATGCTCGCTCCCATTACACACAATATGTTCTGGTATGCACTTAATCAAAAGCACTGTGCGTACGTGCGTGTGTGTGTGCTGTGCATGTCTGCGTATGCGTGCGTGTCTGTCTGTCTGTCTGTCTGTCTGTCTATGCGTGCGCGCACACCCGGCGGCACAGATGTGCATGTGCTTGTCTGTGCGTTCTGTTATGCATCTGCACACGTGTCCCTAAATATATGCTTTTCACGATGCCACAAAATACCTTGGACGCTGCTCCTTTTTAGGCAGGCATCTAAATTGATTCCACAACTCCACCACCGCCACCGACTCTCACAGCTCTCTCGCAAGAGAAAATGGCATGGGTGCGGCTTCATCGCCCGTGTCATACCATTTTCAGTTATTGGGCTTTTATTAGGCAAGTAAAGCATTATTAATAACATCAGTTGTTGAAGTTGCAACATGCACACAGCATGCGTAAAGCTAAAGGTCTGACTCAGAGCGTTTTTCTGTTTTCAATGATGAAATGCTGTTGGTTTAGTGGAGCCACAACTGTAGTTAGGTAGTAGCAGTAGTTGTGTTTCAAATCATTTTAAATGTAAGCAACTTTAATTTGAAATATCTTGGGTTGTTTTGCATGCCATCATGTTTAGTGGGGCATTCTGGGTAATTAGGCAAGCATTGCCCCCCCATGCCTAGATTCGCCCTTTTGTGAGAGCCTACTGCACGGGGGACAAGCAATCCTCGACCGCGACACCCGTTCTGACGATTTTGCGACTGTTTTGCATAACAGTTGACTTTCCCCAACTAAACCTAAGCCTAACCCCTAACTGTAAATGCCTAATACCCTATCTGTAAAACCTATGCGAAAATCTAACCTCTAACCCTAAACATAGCATCCATAAAACGTATGCATAAACCTAACCTTAACCCTCGACCATTATGCCAACCGTCGGGACTGTTATGCATAGCGGTCGACCGTTACGCCAAGCGGTCGACTGTTACGCAATCCAGCCGTGACTGTGGAACGATAGTAGGGAATTTAAGTTTCCGTCTCTAGGCCTTGGGCACGACGAGAACAGTAGGCGTGGTCCGTCGCAGTTGCAACAGAAGCCCAACATAGTTAAGAAAGCAGGCGGCGCCGGCAGAGTCCACCTCTTCCACTGGCGTCTCTAGTTTCCATGGTGACGCTCCTCTACAGCAAAGCTCTCGTCCACGTTGTTAACACAACACCAAAAGCCGTGTTCTGCCGTCCGATGAGAGGGTAGGACGGCCGCGAGGGTTATATATCGAGGCGAGCACAGAGCGATTCATTACTGGCGTCGGAGGTCGGACATTCTACCAATCTTAAATAGGTTAATGACGGTTTTGCATGACAAAGCACTCGCGACGGGCGTAGCAGTCGAGGATTACTTTCGCCCTTATACAAAATAGTAGCACTTATCCCGTGCATACATGTCTAAGTGAAGGGACACACCCTATAGTAGCCACTATAGTCCACGACCAGAACCACTCCATGGAAACCTGAAGGTGCTCACCTTACACATTAAATCAATCTAAGAAAGCCCCCGTGGAGGATTCATCCCTAGCGTGAGCACTAGCATTGCAGCATGAAATAAAGCCCCCGAAATTGACTACTCTTGCAAAAAAAAAAAAAAAAAAACGAGAAAAGCACCAAGAGAGAGAGCTAGGAGGAGGAAAGCATGCACTGCCATTTAGAAGGCCTAAATCATCATCCCCCTGCACCGTAAATCCACTGACCGCTCATCATTCAGCAGCATTTTAAAAAGCCCTTAAAGAAAAACACTGGGCTGAAATGAATCTGCTGTCACCTCTCATTTGGGTCTGGCCCCGTCGGCTCAATAAGAAAAGTGTTGTTCCCTGGATGGAAGGGGTTTGCTGAGCCCTGGGCTGAGCTCTCAGGTTTTGGGTTTTACCCCCTTGTCCCGCATTCTCAAGGCTTTTTTTTTAAACGTCGGGGCCAGAGTCTCCATCCCCCCCCCCCTTTCTCTCTCCCTCTCTCTCTCTCTCTCTCCCCCCCAGACATGTCTGACAGCCTGAACTCGATGTGGGCTGCTCACCAGACTACAAAAATCATTCATCTGTGCCTTCAGACGGTCAAATCTGGAACTAATAAAGGGGACCCTTACTTGCCTATTGATCCCATTCGCAGGCGCATGTCGTTGCCAGATGCGACCACTGGAGGGCTCTCTGGGTCCAAGCTATAGTATAGTAGTGGTGGTGGTGGTGGTGGTGGCTCTCTTTTGAGGTTTGTGGTACCCCGTCAGAACAAATTGGCACCACATATTGGAGGCAGCAGCTCCAGCCTCTCATTAGCATAGTTGATATTGATGAAGTGTGAAAGGCTCAACTGATGCAGGGTGACAGTTAAAAAAAAAGATGGCTGGCCCTATAAATGATTTATCCATTTTGTTCCTAATCGGTCATGATCATCACAACTATATGAGTGTCAAGAGGTCCTTTACTGTGGGTGTATTGAACTATGGATATAGAGACTCTGTGTGTGTGTGTGTGTGTGTGTGTGTGTGTGTGTGTGTGTGTGTGTGTGTGTGTGTGTGTGTGTGTGTGTGTGTGTGTGTGTGTGTGTGTGTGTGTGTGTGTGTGTGTGTGTGTGTGTGTGTGTGTGTGTGTGCGTGCGTGCCACACTACATATTTGGTTGCTGACCCAGAGTCTTTGGAGTCCATGTCAGGACTCTAATGCCTGTCAAATAACTGCATTTCTGTCTTGCATCATTCCAAGTAGGCAGTAGATGCTGTAAAGGCCCCTCAGGCATCTCTCTAGTTTCAACGTGAGTTACTTCAGTTACTTAAGTTTGCACTTAGAGTGCAAACTTGCACACTGCGCGCAAGTAGGCCATGGCCTACTTGTGCGTGAGCGGAGAGAGTATAATACTCATGACTTTAGTTATAGATGTCTCTTACGTCACCATTACGTCATCCCGTAAAGTGGCCAATAGGAGTAGACGGACCATGCACCACCGACCACCGTATGGAGAACTCCATACCTGGGAAGTGGACAGTGTAACTTGCACAGTGTCTTACCTGTAAGAATTTGTCCTGTGGTTGTCAAGGGTACAGTATTTCCCCTCTGCTAGCTTCCTCTGCTCGCACACAAGTAGACCATGGCCTACTTGCCGAGCTGCGTTTGCTTCCGCGTTCGCACATTGTTATACTGTAGGTGTAAATAGCACATTGACAAGCAACTCTGAGGTTGTAGGACGGCCATTTTCTATTGTTTTTCCAAAACATCTTTTTGAATATTTTTTTATGATAAAACTAAAGTCACTTCCAATTCCAATTCACTGGAGCCCCCTGTGCTCGGTAAAGATTAACATGTTTGTTTCCTACTTTGGCACGCACTTGTTTGAAGTTCAGCAGGTCCAGAGTGCTTTAATGAAGCTAAAGGACAACAATGGCAGAAGAAACGCCATCCCCCCATCACCCCCCCTCCTCACCCTCCTCTCCTCTGCCCGCCTCGGGGCACAAACAAACGTGTGAAACAGGAAACATGTGCAGTATAGATGAACTGGTGCCGACCCAAGGCATGCAAGGCAAGACGCTGCTGGGCATTGTGTGTGTCGTACTGCACCCGACATAGCCATAAAAACAAAATAAGCGAGGAGAGGGGGGAAAAAAACCTGCAGTACAGTAGGTAGAATTGAAAATGGCCACAGGAGCAACAAGAAACCTCCTCACAAGGGGGGAGAGAGAGGGAGAGGGAGAGAGCAGTGTTGCCAACTGCCAAAATCCCAAATGCACTAGTGGCACTTCCAAAATGCTCTAGAATGCGCTAGAGCAGTGGTTTTCAACCATTTTCATACTAGGGCCCACTATTTATTCGGCATTTTAGCCACGGACCTGCACCATTTGATGTTGAGTCTATAGTCTCTCAGACTAATTTATGAGAAATAACTGGTGAAACGTTGGTCAAAACAGCATTCTTCTACCTTTTCTAAATGTGTAGATTCTTGAAAATTAGGTAATTCAGATGTTTACATATAATTCAACTCTTGAGAGCGTAAAATGAAACCAAATGGACCCGGGTTTCGTTTTACGCTCTCAAGAGTTACAGATCTGTAAGGGTCCATTTGGTTACCAATGGTCCTTTCTAGGAAGGAAGGAGGAATCTATCTTAGGAGGAAAAATCGTGAAAAACGAGGGCTTGATCTCTGGTGCCTCAACCATTTTTGCCTGTCAACTCACTAGCAAAAAAGCACTAGATTTTCCGCCAGGAGTTTTTCCACTAGGGTCTGGGAAAAAGCTGAATATAGCCTAGCGACAAATGCACCAAGTTGGCAACACTGAGGGAGAGGGTGAGAGAGAGCACAGTAGAAACAACAGCCACAGTGACTTTTAGGGTTGTATTTATGTGAGGGTAAGGGCACTACCCCAAACGCCTGGGCAAAAACCGCAGCATTCCACTCCGGCTCTTAAAGAGACAGGGCGACACTGTCATCATGGGTATTTGGGGAGTAAAGTGTTAACACATGTTGAGCCGAGGTGGTGGTGGTGTGTGTTTTGCAAGTAGTAGTATAGCCTGAGCCACGGGTTCTTCTCACTTCACTGGAGCTGTATGTGGTTCTCAAGGTGGGGTCTGGGAGGGGGGTCCCTCAACTATAGTCTAAATGATAGTTTGTAACCAAGTGGGCCCTTATCAGCTGTTTGTGTCAAACTAGTAACTAAACCTCTGAATTACATTAACATTGATTTTACAATATAAATGTGGGTCCAAGAAATGGAAGATGCCTTTAAAAGGTGGTCTGTAGCTAACACATGCAGGTGTCCTTGAAATTACTAGTAGGCCCTAGTTCTAGAGCAGTGGTTTTCAACCAGTGGTCCTTGAGATGGTTCCAGGTGGTCCCCATGAAGTTGGTTAACCAGATGAAAAGTTGGTCAACCGCAGATGTAACTCTTGAGAGCGTAAAAATGAAACCAAATGTATCCTTGCGGGTCCATTTGGTTTCATGTTTACACTCGCAAGAGTTAAAATATTCATCATGTGAATTAGCCCAGTCTACACAACTAGAAGATTAATGGACCTGGTCATTTTGATAGGCCTATGTAATCCAGCCTGGTATTGTGGACAAAATAAATCGTTAGTTTATTGTAAATGTAAATGACCTCAAATGGTGGTCCGTGGCTCAAATACTGAATAAATAGTGGGCCCTGGTATGAAAAAGGTTGAAAACCAGTATCCAGTAGGTGGCCATGCGAGTTGACTCTGATTTGACAGAAGGCAGACAGCCATGTCAAGTATTGTAGTGTACCTCTGTGTTTTGAAAACCCTTTATATTTTTCAATGAAACTGACACCGTGTTATACTATTTCCAAATAAAACCCAGCTTCACACTTATAGAGGGCCGAGGCCGAGCGTTTATCAGAGTACAAGCAGGCCGTTTGGGTCTCTGGATAGTGTTAGAGCCTGATGTTTGAATGGCAGTAGTTAATGCACTGCTGTAGCTGCAGTACCCGGATCTGAAGATAGAGGGCACCCTTGGGCTTTGAAAATAATACGAGGAACAATAATATGAAAAGTGCTAAGTTATGAGCTGTTTTCACACACACACACACACACACACACACACACACACACACACACACACACACACACACACACACACACACACACACACACACACACACACACACACACACACACACACACACACACACACACACACACTAAAGTTGGTGTACAATAAATCTATTTGGCCAATGGTCATGGTAAATATAAGTCCAATATACGAGTAGCCTACATTTTCAGACATGCATTGTTATTTATTTGTTTTTACATTTTGTAGCAACATGAATTTAGCATAAACTATAATTGTGTAGTGGACTGAAGTGGCGAACTAGGACTGGTATGTTGCAAAATGCAAGGAGAGTAAAATTACTATTTCAAAATGTGACAGAAAGAGTAACTGTGGGCCAGCATTACCTTGAAAGTATTAAGATAATAATTACTCTATGCAACGCATTACATTACAACGCCTGCATGGATTTGCATGCTCATTCTTTGCTATTTCAACAGGAGAGGATGCAGGTTTTAAGCCAAGGGAAGGGACAATATTGTGATGTCACTTCCATTGGACTCTTTAACCTGCATATAGGCCTCGATTGGGCTTTTTGAGATTAATCCAAATTGCCACAGCCTGAGGTCTATTAGATAATAATGTTAACAGAAAAAACCCCAAATCACAGCAGTCTCAAAGTACCTTGTGCTAATTTCTACGTTAAAAACTTTATGTACTTTATGTGTGCGATATTCATTAACGGAGAGACAGAAGGACAGACAGACAGATAGACAGACAGTGTGTGTGTGTGTGTGGGGGGGGGGGGGGTAGATGATGAGAGGCACAGATTAATTACATGCAGACTGTCTGGAGAGAAAAAAAAGCATTACTCTGAGTCTCTGACACCACAGATAACGAGAGAGAAAGAGAGAGAGCGGGGGGGGGGGGGGGGGGGGGGTTATAATACGAAACTCTGAGATGGTTATAGCTGGTCGGCTGGGACAGGTATGGGGAGGAAATCAGGGCCAGATTTAGCCAGCCCTACTAGGGTGGGCTGGAAGAATGGCAGGGTGCAGGGCAACTCCAAAGTTTTTCAGTGCTTTACTGAAAGTGGTGGTGCAGTGGCTTACAACCTTTTTGACACCAGGGCCCACTATTTATTCGGCATTTGAGCCACAGACCACCATTTAATGACATTTTAGCCCCACAGACCCCAAAACTATAAAGATTTATTTTGTTGGGGAAGCAAAACAGTCAAACATAGGCTACAGATAAAAAATGACCATTCATCTTCTATGTACATGCTGTAGTTGTGCAGACTTGGGCTAATTCAAATGATGAATATTTTAACTCTTTGAGAGCGTAATAATGAAACCAAATGAACCCCCAAGGGTCCATTTGGTTTCTTTTTCTTTCTTTTTTTTTCTTTTTTTTTTTTACATCTGATTAACCAACTCCATCATTTAACCTGGGGACCACCTGGAACTGTCTTATCCCGGACCACTGGTTGAAAACCACTGATATTAGGATGCACGTTTTGGTGCACGTTTTGCTCTGCCCACCCCTGCCCCCCTCTAGATCCCTGAGAGGAAATAAGAGAAAAGCAGCGTGTGTGTGTGTGTGCGTGTGCGCGTGCGTGCGTGTGCGTGTGCGTGTGTGTGTGTGCGCGTGCGTGCGTGCGTGTGTGTGTGTGTGTGTGTGGGAGTCAGTGTATGGAACGATAACGTGGAGATGGTACATTTGAGAGGGCAAGGAGACGAGATGCTATATAGGAAGGATGAAAATAAAAGAGGGAGGTTGGGAGGGAGGAGGAGGGGGCAGCAGCAGCGAAGGAAGGAGGGGGAGGACTGGAGGAGGAAGAGAGGGAGAGAGAGAGCACACGCAGGCTGTTTCCTCAGCGCAGAGAGGGAGAGAGAGAGAGAGGAGAATCACGGCACAGGATGGACTTTACATCCTTAAAACATCAACCGGGCTCTAAAAATAACCCGGGATCTGCATGTCGAGGCGAGGGAGGGAGCGTTGGAGTTAGGAGGAGTAGGTGGGTGGGTGGGCGGTGCGGGGAAGGGGTATGCTTGGGAAGAAAGAGGAAAGAGAGAGAGAGAGAAGAAGGGGGAAAAGAGAAGAAAAGAAAAGGGTTGAACAGAAACATTATCCTTGGCAGACAGAATGAGACAGGTTTTGTGTGTGCGTGCTTGCGTTTGCGTGTGTGTGTGTGTGCGGGAGGGGGGGGGGTGGAGGAGTGTGACAGAGTGATCAGAAACGCCTAAGTTAAGTAAACGATCTGACGATCTCCCTCTTAATTAATTACAGTCCTCTAGGACTATACGGGAGCACACATTCCCATGACCTTCTGAGGACCACAACAGGCCCGGGTGTAACATTTCCCAATTGGGGGGCAGGCGAAAATGGCATGAGGGCAGCTTCATGAAGCCGTCTCCATACCATTTTCATTTGAATAATTGAGTACTGTGACCCACAACATTTATATCCTGTACACGACTTATATTAGGCAAGTAGGCCTAAGCATCAATTATAAAAGTTGTTGTTGAATCTAAAGGTCTGACTCCCCTGCTGTGGTGTTATACAGTGGCAATACAAGTTCCATCAGCAAGAGTGTTGAGTGATTATCACCGCTTGGTGGTACTTACCTCATAATAACTTGCGTGAGCTTAGCAGGTGCAAGTAAGGCGATGGTGCGGTGGTCGGTGTCTGGTGGTCCCTCAGGGTACTCCGATTGGCCGGTTTAGGTGATGTAGGAATGGTGACATACGTAAGAGACCTTTATAACTAATTTCATGAGTATTAGTTCACTAGGCCAACCTTTTTGACACCAGGGCCCGCTATTTATTCAGCATTTAAGCCACAAAACACCATTTGAGGACATTCCCACCCCCCACAGACCCAAAACTAAAGATTTCTCTTGCTTTTGTCCACAATACCAGGCTGGATTTGGGAAACAAAACGGTCAAACCTACAGATCAAAATGACCATTAATCTTCTACATTCTCTAGTTGTGTAGACTTGGGCTAATTCAGATGATGACTATATATATTTTAACTCTTGAGAGTGAAAACATGAATGTTTACGCTCTCAAAGAGTTACACCTGGTTAACCAGTTTTCCATCATTTAGCCTGGGGACCACGTGGAACCCTAGTGCTGATCTAGTAGTTCTCATGGCCTATGGAAGGTTTTGAACCATCCGATCCGCTTTATTCACAAAGCATGTTTAAAGCAACCACACGTGTTCTAACAAAGTGCTGCATGTACACTCAAAACTACTCAAAAAACTACGAAATACCCAAGGGCAACCCTGCAACAATACATAATCAATCAACAGGGCGACATAAAGCCATAATGCAGTGGAAACAGCCAACTCTTAGTCAGCATGCTCCAACGCCAAGGGGTTTCCAAACATGATTTAAACACAGGCAAAGAACTGGGAAGCTCTGACATGAGGTGGAAGATCGTTCCGCAGCGTGGGCGCTACAGCGGAAAGTGATCCATCTCTCCGGGATTTATTTCAGCTTTGAGTTTGGGATCTTAAGAAGTGACTGATCTGTAGATCTCAGCACCCTCAGGGCTCCATTTTCATAACACACTATAAACCCCTTATCCCTAACTTGTTTGTCTTTTTTTTTACTATTTTGAAAAAACTTTCATAATAATTCAACGTGCCAATCTATTGACACATTGTTAGCTTGTAGACACGCCATTCTAACTATCGAAAAATGTTTTTAAAATATTTTTAAAAGGGATAAGGGGTTTACCGGTGATGAAAAGCTAGGCCCTAGCCTTTGGGAGGAACAAATGGACAACAAAACGCTGAGTGACGTTGAATACGTTTGCGTGTTGTAAGTAATTACAGTATGTATCATTTTTTTAACTCATTAAAGTGGAGTTAGTCATATAAAAAGGCATGCGCATTTGACATTAAATGGCACAGTTGAATACTTACGTAATACTTGCAAACGTAATACTCAATGACCCCCTGGAGGCTTCATTTGTTTCGCACAAACATTTCCCTACTGGGTATAATTCAAAAGGGTGAGAGATCTAAACTGCAGAGGTCAAAGCTCACATACCACATTGTTCCTCGAAAGGAGATGCATGTGCAATCGTGTATCCTGTCTATTAGGTCAAACCGGGCATAAGTTACAGTATATAGGGCCTATATAACTTATGCCCGGTTTGACCTAATAGAGACAGGATATACAGATACATACAATATATGGTATAGCCTATATTATAGGCTATACCATATACCAAGTACCATAAACACCATGTTTTGTGTTTGAGCGTTAAGGACTAATAACAAAAAATGCTCAAGGGATATCACTTCTTGTAAATGTATCTGACAAAACCACGTTCAGTCAAAAATCAGCCTCCGGCTCCCACTAGTATGAGCTGGTCATTTTGAAAGATGCCCATAAGTCCAAAAAGTGTGGGCAGCCCTTTTAAAAACTAGTGTTTTAAAAGGGTAGTTTTAGTGATCAAAATGTCACTAACCTGGGGGGGGTCAGGGGTAGTTCCAGAGGGTCCCCAGCTAAATGAGGTTTTTGGAAATGGACCTGTACCAAATGGACCCGTAAGGGATACCAAATGGACCCGTAAGGGTCCATTTGGTATCATTTTACAGTCTCAAGAGTTAAATTATATTTAAACATCTGAATTACTGAATTTTCAAGAATGTACACAATTAGAAATGTAGAAGAATTGTGACCAACCTTTTGCCAGTTATCTCTCCTAAATTGTGGACTCAAACTTAAAAATCCTGGGTTTTGGGTCTGAGAGATTAAACTGGTGGGCCCTAGTATGATAAAGGTTGAAAACCACTGATCTGAAGCCATTTCCAAATGTCAAAATGTAAAAAAAAACAAAAAAGACAAGAAAACACAATTGCAAAACAGTTCAAATAAGTAGAATACATCTTACAACTCTCTTGGGAGCCAATGGACCATTATCAGAGTCATCCACATTAGGTGAGGAAAGGGGACGTGGCTCCCACTGTGAGAATCAGTTGTTCAAATGCGACATTTCCTGAAACTCTCCTGTCACAGCGCTGACTTTTATATATGACATAACTGTGGAAACAGTAAGCCAATATAGTTACTACTTGGTCTGTTGGGCACCGTCCTGGATGACAAAATTACTTTTTATGCCAAAAAAAAGGACTGCATAGTCTGCACAAAAAAGGCAGTTGCTAATCGGAGAGTATTTTTCCCTGGGAACGTTGAGGGTTTTCACAGTGACAGATTGCTATTGAAAATGTTTCATTCAACATTTATTGAGTCATTTTGAACTTTCGCAATGATTTATTAGCTTGGCAAACCCCCGCGTGGCCAGCAAAAAATAGGCCGGGAAACACTGTTAAACGTTGCCAATGGAGTGAATAGACCACTTGGGCCATGTTTATCAAGATAGAGCCACTAAAAGGACAGAAATATAATTCTGGCGGACGTTCAACACATTATTCAGTAAAAAAGCCAGCACATTCACAGACCAATGGTGGCAAGCTTAAAAAACAGTGCTATATATCACCAAAATTGTTTCTTTGGCTTGTTTTTGGTGCTTTTTTGGCAGCATTTCACAAAGGTGCTACAGGTATATGGCACTAACAACAGGTTCTATATAGAACCATGCTTGGTGCTATATGGCACGAACAACAGCTGATTGGCCGGCAGCCCTGCCACTCAACAGTGTCATACAACAAACCTGGCTCCTCCAATGCTTCCTTATAAGCGTCAGGTTTTATAAACATCCTCCTCCAACATATATTACTGCTTTTATATTACTGCTTTTGTTCACATGCTAGTAACGCTCGTCGGCTGTGTTGGTTTGGTTGACAACTAAGCTACAAAATTCAAACCCTGCACACATTTTTGTCACCACCGTAAGGTGGTGACTATGTTTCACCCCCTGTCCGTCTGTCCGTTCACATGTCTGTCCGTGCAAATGTCTGTCCAACCAGGACTCGTCACTTATGGAACTGAAACTGTGACGAATCTGAACTAAAAGCACTAACTAGACTTCACCATGCATGCAGCGTTGCTTCCCGGCTGGTGATGCCCATGCAGCCTTCTTGGCAGGCAGCGCTGCATTGGCTCACATGCAGGGAGACATGCGGTATGATGACAGTCAGTGTGTTCCCTCTGTCTATATCATACCTGGGCATTATGCGGCCCGGGGACCAAATGTGGGCCTTTGGCTTACTCTAACCGGCCCGTGAAAGGGTACTGTGGTTTTCAACCATTGGTCCGAGGTCCACCAGTGGTTCTTGAGAGAGTTCCAGTTAAATATGGAAAGTTGGTTAAAATTGCTCAAATTCTGAATAAATAGAGGGCCCTGGTGTCAAAATGGTTGTTCTTTACACTTAAATGAAATGACACACTTAAATACACTGAAATGAAATTAATTTTACGTAGACTTTAATTCAGCCTTTAGTCTTGGCCCTCCACAATATTTTATGTATCTCATTTGGCCCCATGGGAAAAATAATTCCCCACCCCTGGTCTATATCCTTCTCTCTCTCTCCCTCTCTCCACACAGTATCAACCCAGCTCGCTCGCCCGCCGCTACACCTCCAACATAGGTCCCCATCCAACGTTTTGTTCACACTGATAGCGACATAAGTGCTACTGGTTGACCTGTCTGCTCCGCTCAGATCATCTGGGCTGTGATCTGAGGCGGGGGTTTGTAGCAGGGGGGCTTATCAGACGATGAGAGGGAAGAGGGGGCCGCCTGTCAGAAGCAGCTTTTCACCAGAGCCTGTCTTATGTCCTGCATGTTCTTCTTCTCTCCTCCATGTGTCTGTTTTTTGCATCCCCTTTTAGCCCTGCATGGTGTCTTTGTCAATATGATCCTATATCAGTGGTTTTTAACCTTTTTGATCCCAGGGACCACAATTTATTCAGCATTTGAGCCACGGACCACCATTTGAGGACACTTTAGCCCACATACCCCAGAACTAAAGATTTCTGTTGCTTTTGTCCACAATTCCAGGCTGGATTTCGGAAACAAAACAGTCAAACATATACATGTACAGATCAAAATGACCATTAATCTACAATCTCTAGTTGTGTAAACTTGGGCTAATTCAGATGATGAATATTTTAACTCTTGAGAGGCAAAAACATAAAAAATACATTTGGTTCCATGATCTATTAGAAAAGCAAAAAAGAAAAACACTTTCTTTAATATTTTATTTATGCTAATTAATTATTTAATTATAATAATAAAAAAGGTGATATCTTTTAATATAATGAATGTACATGTTCTATGTTCTAATAATCACAAAAATATATTTATTGCAGTAATTTTACACACCTTTATTAGGGTTAAAGACTAAAGGTCAAAGGTTAAAAATCATTAAAAATCGCACTAAGTCCAGAGATTCATTGAAGAGGTTAATTGCAGCCTCTGTGGGAGCTATTGTTATGCAAATATCATGACCAATTTCAATTAAATACTAAACACCTGTGTAGCTTCGCGCCACGGGCGATGAAGCTGCACCCATACCAGGGCGGCTTCATCGCCACACCCATACCATTTTCGGTTATAGGACTTATATTAGGCAAGTAAAGCATCAACAATAACATCAGTTGTTGTTGAAGTTGCAACAGACACGCAGCATGCATAAAGCTAAATGTCCCGACTGAGAGAAGTTTCTGTTTCCAATGCTGTTGGTTTAGTGGTGCCACAATTGTAGTTAGTAGCATAGTGTTTCAAATTTGACTTATAAGCGCTTTACTTTGAAATATCTTTGACAATGTGGGTTGTTTGTATGGCATCATGTTCGGTGGGGCAGTCAGGGCATTTAGTGCATGGGGCATTGCCCCCCCCCATGCCCATGCCCATGCCTAGATCCGCCCTGATGAGTATAGTAGTCTTCTCTCTCTTTCTCTCGATTCCTTTACGTTTCTGTCCCTCTCCTTGGTGCATTCTTCACCTCCTCCTAGTCCTAGCCTCTCCTCCCGATCTCCTCCTCTCTCTCCCTCTGCCAGCTTCCCTCTCACACTCCTTTAATGAGAGCGTGTTACATCGGCATTCAGCCGCCCCCCCCCCCCCCCCCCCCCCCCCCCCCATCCTGCTAATTACACAGGCAGCATGTAACTCTGGAACGCTAATGAAGAGGAATGGTGGAGCCAGAGACACTGTGCTGTGGAGGGAGAGGAGGAGGGGTACCGGCAGGCTTGTTTACATTGGTGCCTGGCCAATGGCTTATCAAGAAGGGCATGCTGGACTCAGCATCGCCCCCCTCCCTCCCCCCTCCTCCTCCCCTCCTCCACCACAACCCCTTCCTTCCACCCCCCCTCCTCCTCACCACCCTCTCATCTCTCTCTCTCTCTCTGCGTTGTCTCTCATCGTTCTGTTTGAAAAGTTCACTAACTGGTGTGTGACTGCACTGCGTTGGACTTAAACGGTGCGAGAGATAGAGATAGGGGCCTGGTGTCTTTGGCTGTTTTAAAACTCATTAAATCCATAAATTCACATTGCTTTCTACGGGGCTGTCAGGGGCCTCTAAGTGTGTTTCTCTCTTTCCAAAACGTTAGCCCACTTTATGTGAGAGGTGCAGGGAAGTGGCATTAGTTTAGAGAAGCTTCAATTTTTGCAAGCCGCCCAGACCATAATTCAGCGTATAGCGTTGAACAAAGCATCACTCTTCTCTACTCACTGATGGTGTGATCGCTGCAGTTGGAAGAACAGTGCACTTTAGTTTGAACTGAACTGACACACACACACACACACACACACACACACACACACACACACACACACACACACACACACACACACACACACACACACACACACACACACACACACACACACACACTGGACTCGACCAAGGAGAATAGGCGAGAGATAGACCTAGGCAGGCTCCCAACTTCCCAGCGTGCGATTTCGGAGGAACTCGTTCTGTCAGGAGGCACGGTCAGAACAGAAGATCGCTGTCCGGTACCATCCCTCATGAAACGCTTCGAGAAACAACACAAACCATCTGGAGGCGATACAACAGTGCGCGTACTATCAACCTCCGTCGAATACTGAGGATGTTTGTCTGATTTACTAGGCCCTATTTAGGCCTGTTTGGACAACTTGGCTGAGGGATTGGTGTTTTAATTAAAGATAATATCGAGGGCTAATATCACCCTCTCCAGACCTCTGCGCCTCTCACAGCCAACGTGCTGCAAACAAAGTCGCCAAAGTTCTCTCTACGCGAGGTGGGGAGAGTTCACAGTCGTGCTACGAAACACTGATGGATGGATGGATGGATGCTGAACTCTGTTAGAGAACACTGGTGAACTCTGCTGCACTCTCCCTTTTCACACCCAAGGGTCACCATTAGGGATGTCCCAATACTGTATTGGTTTCAGAAAAGTATCAGTATTGGCACTCATTTGTCATTGTCAGACCATTCGGTATTGGTAGGTATTGGATAGGTGTTGACACTATGGCACGAGTTGCCCAAGTGCACATTTAAGTGATGAGTCTGCTATTCTAGTCTATATTATCCTGCTATTTGATGGACTGCATATAAGATCTCTCTCTTGTATTATTATTATTATTATTTTTTCCTGGTATCGGTATGGACTAACACAGAAATTGTGATCGATATCGGATCGGAATTGAAAGCGCTAAAGCGGTCTTGAGGTGAGGTTAGGCGTTTTAGCCAATCACAGCACAGCAGTCCCCAGCAGATTCATAACAAGCCAATAGAGTGGAGGTGAGGTGGAGTTAGATTTCTTTTTTTAAACAAATCTGTTTACAAAGTGTTTGTTCACACTAAAGTTGCCTCTATTACCTTTAATCAGCTCATTGGCCATAGACATTATCATGCGATGGACTACGTTGTATAAATTAAGCTTACGCCTCAATAGCGTTGCAGGGCTGTTTTTTATGAGGACCCGAAGCCCATATTGACATTGTCATAAAATATTACATCCTCGCTTTATTCATCAGATGCCTGCTTTAATCTATAAATACCGCGGGCAGGGAATAAAACAGGGTTTTCAACAGCAGAAAAGATTAGACTCATACCTCTCTCCTCCTCTTCTCCTTTTCTTCTCACTGAGCACCACCACCACCACCAGTTTCGGAAACGCTGAGGCCCAAAATAGACATTAGCCTCATAAAGGCCTCCTTCTTTGTAGTTCAGGCTGTACAGCAACAACATCTGTGGGGCAGTTTCTTTTGGGAAGGGGGGGGTTGGGGGGATTGGGGGGGTGGGGGCAGATTCGGGCAGGCTATCAAAGAGAGAAGCGATCTCCTGTGAGAAGGGGGTGGGTGGAGGACTTATATTTTCTACATCTCTCTCTCTCTCTCTCTCTCTCTCTCTCTCTCTCTCTCTCTCTCTCTCTCTCTCTCTCTCTCTTTCTTTCTGTCTTCAGCGAGGGAGGAAAAAAAAGAGGAATAATCGAATCCGTGGCAATCAGGACGATGCTAATAAAAGACCATTAATATCACCTGTCAGTGCTATCTTTGGAAAGGTTTGAAATGAGAAAATTAGCGAAAAGGGTTTCACTGTCTGGGCCGGCTTAACCCCCACAAAGCACCAGAGGTGGGGACGGAGAAGTAGTTGACAGAGGACTGTCGTCAATATGTCAAGATAAAGACAAATCAAAGGTTTTTATCTTGGAGGACACTTTATGAAAAGAGCTATACCATCCCCCCTGTTTTCTATGCCTAAAAGCACTTATCGTCTTGGTTTAACATTTTACGATCATTTTAGTTACACCATCATACAGATTATTCATTTAAAGGGGAATTCCACCCATTTTATTATTTCTTTCTGAGAGTGTACAAATAACACTCGGATCAGCCAAAGTGTTGCGACATTGAGAGATCAGAAAACTGAGCTCTCGGGAGGGCTGTTGCAGCCTGAAAGAGGGACAAAAGAGGGACATTTCCAAACTTTTCCTGAGAAAAAAAGGTCCTAAAAGAAAAATCATTAATATGGTGAAACACAACTTGATGATCCCATCAAGTTTCACCATGATATTTTTTCCCCCAGATCTCCATTTCTAGGAAACACAGAACGGGGGAAACCTTTTTCTATCATGTCCACACAACATCTCTAAGGTATATTAATGCCATCTTAAAATGTTGAAAATGGATGGAATTCTCCTTTAATAAATGGCTGCTCCATTGCACACAACGTTTCTCAATTTCGCAGTACCTTCACTCATGGTTTAGTGCAGCATCGTCACTCCTCAACAGATGGTATGAATTTCGAATATGAACTCTGCATGACTCCGCTTTGACCACTTTGATTCAGGGGTTAAGCTATCCCTTTAAGACTGTAAAAAAAAAAGGCCCGATGCCTCAAGAAGAAGAAGAAGAATCCTAAGCAAGGAGGGGTGACATTGAAAACTGTCCACTGATGAAAAACTCCTTTATCTAGCTCCAAATATTTAAGAAAGAGTGATCAAAGAAATCCAGAGGTGGGAGTAATGTTAGCCTCAGCCCTGGTGTCCACTGGCTGGGACATCCTTACTACAAAGAACATCTTTGTGGAAAGTTAACTTCACAGGTACCGTTAATAACAACTAGGTGTCTTGAATGATTTAAAAAAAACATCAGGTTAATCACAGCTTAAAAATGAATTTAATCTTGATTAATCACCATTTGAACTATGTCCAAAATATGTGGTTGTCAACCTTTGTGATCCTTTGAGGCCCCACAGACCCACAACTATAAAGACTTATTTTGCTTTTGTCCAAAATCCCAGGCTGGATTTTCACAAACAAAACAGGCAAACATACAGTAAATCAAAATGACCATTCTTGTAGACTTCTTAATTACATGTAAGTGGGCTAATTCAGATGATGAATATTTTAACTCTTGAGAGTGTAAACATGGAACATCCATTTGGCTTCATTTTTACGCTCTTGAGAGTTACATCTGGCTAACCAACTTTTCATCTCGTTAACCAACTTAGCTGGGGACCACCTGGAACCTTCTCAAGGACCACTGGTGGTCCCTGGACAACATGTTGAAAACCATTGCTGTATAGGATTTGAAAAATTAAAAAAAGAAAAAGAATTTGTGGAAAATTATACCTTTTTATTTTTTGGAATATGTATCAAAATAGGTGATATACAAGCCCACAATGCCTGCAGATCCCTCAAGCTATGCGCTATAGAGCTGAGCAGTCCCGCCCCTCTTGTAACATCGCCCTTGTTCCAGAAATGGATTCCTCATTGATTTTCCGCACAGACTTTTCGGAAAGGATCTATACAAAGACAATTATGCCACAGTCAAAGCCAAACTCTTTCTTTTTCGTTATTCTTCTTAGAAATTATTTGATTGTCCCAAAACATTGTGTGTGTTGTCTGATTTGTTGAGACCCAGTTTGGCTTTATATCGATCATTTTCGAAAAGTCTATAAGGAAAATGAATGGGGAATCGATTTCTGGAACAAGGACGACGTCACAAGGGGGCGGGACTGCTCAGCTCTATGGCTCTGGTTACAGAGAGACACACATCTGTCACCGTAAAACTGTGCTTCAATGAGACAAGTCGATTGAGTCGGTGTGCACTGCACATGCATTAATTGTGTTAAAATTGTGTTTAATCAGATTAACAAAATGAATTAATGCCATTATTTTCTACAGCCTTACTAAAAACCTAAATACCGGTATGTTGTTTACAAAGTGGCTCTGCAGGAGGCTAGCAGACTATAGGAGGGTCCTGTGTGTCTTTCTGTGTATGTGTCTGTAGTTTGGAGCTAATATTAGAAACCACCATTTAGTGTACATCAGTCGTTCCGACTACATGGCTTCCGCAAGTGGTTAGGGTTAGGAGTATCACAGTATCAGTATTGGCGTTTGAGCGCATTGGAATGGGAGTAGGCTCCATCCGAAAACCCCTAAGTTTTACCTGCAATGTCTAACATCCCTGTGTAAAGTGAGTGGCCTATCCAGGCGTTGAGCGAGTGACGTCACTCTAAGCACTAAACACTCGGCGTTGTCGATTGGAAACAGGCAACAGCGTGTCTTTCCCATTTAGAAAAACGAAAAAGACGACGCAAAGCACACATGTTACTATATCACCGAGGGTGTGTTGACTAAGGTGATGAGAAGGAGGTCCATTAATATCTCCTGCTGTTCCATGACGGATGGGCTCCACCGGCGCTGATGATGGCAAGGTGTTCACTATCTGTTTTAATGCAAAGCATGAGACTGTAGCTGAGACAGAGCTTACGCGTCCGACAGAAGGGGGGATGGGGGTGTATGTATGGCACCTTTACGCGGAGGTGAAAGGCGTATATATATCGGGGGCGGCACAGAGATGAGAGTGTAAGTTCATGCGGAGCAGAAGTGTATCGAAGAGGGCCCCCTTCATGCCTTTGAACTGGCAGAGCCCTTGCCCCTCCCCGGTCTAATTGAAACAGCATTGCGCGGGGGGCATCATCGTCGGCTTCAGATCTGGTTCGTATTCGACGCTGCCTTATTCAATTTGGTCCCATCGCCGAGCCGCGGCGCCCCGTGCTCTTCTCTCCACATGGCAATAAGTCATATCCTCCACCTTTTGCCCCTGGACGTGTTGCCCATCTGCACCGGCCCCTGGGAAGCTCATCATGCAGGCAGGGCACCTGAAGGGCCCCCTCCCCCTCCTCCTCCTCTCTATCGGGGTTGGGAGGAGGTTTCAGAGGGTGGAGTGGTGGGACCGCCCCCCATCTGCGTGTCGGCCTGCCAATGTGATGCTCATGTTGCTTCTTCACGCCTCTCACCTTGGACTTCAACACCAAGCCCCCGCCCCGCTTTTATGCCCTACGTTCACGCACGCACGCACGTGCGCGCGCGCACACACACACACACACACACACACACATGTGCATGCACTTTGCAGACACCCCCGTGGCTCAGACAAGATTTACTTTTAAGAGCGGTGGCTGTCAGAGGGAACGGACCGTGCAATTTCTAATTCAAACAAATGTTGAACCGAGGTCAGGGGGAATTATCACGGAGCCACAAGGTGTTTCAGATGAGTTGCGAGTGTTGAGAGTGTGTGAAGAGGCATGAGACTGAGACAGAGTGGAGAGGGGTGGGGCAACCCTATCTCAGGTAAAAAAAAAAAAAAAAAAAAAAAAACGCATAAATGAATGCAATTGACATTACATAGATAAGGTTCTAGATAATAATCAAACTAAAAGTCTGTTCATATCATACTGAAGCTAGTTCAGCACTCAGTAGAGTGCAAACTAGGCCATAGAGAGCAAAGTAGGCCGGAGCAGGCTAAAGCCCTGTTCATACTCTCTCCAACGTCCCAACTTTTCTCCGGAAAGTATTTTTTACTTTCCGAAAAATTCTTGAATCACCGTTCTTGTTCGGGAAAGGCGAGACTGTCTCGATAGATTAAACACTGCTGACATAATTGGGGGTTCGAGGGCTAATTAGTATCATTTTGGGGGTCCGTGACATGGAAGGGGTACGATGTCCGAGGTACGATATAGACGCAGAATAGTATAAAACCCAAACTCATCTGGCCCGAATGTGGGTTTGTGATGTTTTATGAAAACCACGCATCCATTCGGTAAGTCAGTACGAACGGACTTACCGATTTCACTGGGGACTTATACTACCGACAAGTACTCTATGAACGCAACGGCTGTGTGTCAATCCGTGCTATTTCAACAGCTTGAGGTGAAAGCAGGCTGGGGAGGGAGGGAATGAGAGAGAGAGAGAAAGAGAGAGAGAGAGAGAGAGAGAGAGAGAGAGAGAGAGAACGCCGTAAACAGAATAAAAGAGAAGGGGAACGAGCAGAAAGAGAGTCGGAGCAAAAAAAAAAGCGTGAGAGTGGCAGGCGGGGAGCTCTTCGCTACCGTAAAATAAATAAACAAATAAGGCGATAAATAAACAAATTGACAGATAAATCTCTCGACATCCATACCTGCATATCGCGGCCCCCATCAGACCTGCATGCAGGTATAGCAGCTGCAGATCTGGTGGCCAATGGGGCAAAACATCTTCTAATTTCGCACAAGAGTGGTCAACGTTTACGTCGTTTCAGTCAGGACCGTAATCAGTGGCACACACACAGACAGACCCACATGCGCATGCACGCGCGCGCACACACACACACACACACACACACACACACACACACACACACACGCATACAGAGCATGCATGGGGTTGTGTGCATGCCACAGCTGTTGTAGCAAGATACAAAATTACAAATATTCAGGAAGAAATGCCATAGACTTGAGTGAAGTCGTACATACAAACCTTTACACTGTAGCCTACAACGTGTTTGTTCAGGGTCGGTGCCAGGTGTTGGCTTTGCCACATATCTAGGCCTATATACTTGTTGTTAGGTCATAATGTTGTCAGAAATGTTGCGACATTGAGGGGTCAGATAACTGAGCTCTCGGGAGGGCTGTTGTTGCAGCCTGCAAAGAGGGACAAAAGAGGGACATTTCCAATTTTTTTTCCTGAGAGTGTCCAAATGGAACCAAATGAACCCGCTAGGTCCAGGAAAAAAGGTGACAAAGTAAAATCATGAATATGGTGAAACACGACTTGATGATAGACTGCCAGTTTGCGACAGTGCAACTCTACTCAGGGCCGGCGAGTATTATTTGGGTCCAGCCTTGTTCCCCCACTTACCCTTTGGTACCTTTGGTAAAATCAGCCTGTTAAAAACGAAGGGCTATGCACTGTAGGCTATTCCTCCAACTGACAGCAGAGCTGCACTGGGCATGCTCAGAAACTGCATGCACAGAAGTGTAAACACAGAATGCCACGCTTTGACACGTTGTCGACACTAATAGTTAGTCCATGCATGGAAATATATGGAATATTCAATGGCCTTTATGCAGCCAAACACTTCCTGGTTGTGCTGGCAGTAAGGGATCCTTCCTGTCGGCAGACTCCCATTCACTGTGCATGTATTGGTTGTGATTTTGTATGAATAAAGTTCACTTCCTTAAACCACACTATTTCATTTGATAATACCATTTCCTAGTTCTTCATAGTTTGTTTTATTTGTGGTGTGCTATTGACATGATCACATGATATGAAATGTCTAAAATCTTCAGTTAAAATCATGAGTACTTCATGGATTTCTCCAAGTGTTGCCATGTCCGCTTTTTATAAGCAACCTTTTTCAGTAAATCTGCTTGCAAGTAATGACAGTTTACTAGGTAGATTTTTAAGGCTTGTTCCATATCTGTGATTCTGCTCAAATGAACAATGAGTCAAAGAGCCCCCATGTTCCATGCATCTGTGCACACAGATCCCCATCTGTAATTTTTTTGTGCCCAGCCAGGTTTTTATTTTTCATCTGTATAAAACAAGAATTATTTTGGAAAATATCAAATCTATCAGATCACAGTGGCACACTTTGAGCTTTCTCAAGTAGCTGCCAATATATGGTCTTAGAGTATAATGCATAGTATGTAATGTACAGTAGATGTATAGCTCATGATTGACTGATTGCTTATCTCTCTCACACAATCTGGCAACACCGGAGCAAGTGCATTGTTCCAGATTGTGTGAGAGAAATAAGCAACCATGGTCTATGACATGGGGTTTCAACTGATTGTGAACCAGGGACCACCAACCTGACTTAGAATCAACACGGGGACCACCACAGTTACCCTAAATCCATTCTGTTACTTCATTCAACCTAGAGAGAAAATATCCGCACTTATAGTTCCCAAGTTTTTTTTTTTTTTCATTTCAGAGTTTCATAGAGAAATGAAATAAAAGAAAACTCATGAACTATATGCGAGTGCGGATATTTTCTCTCTACATTGATCTGCAAGAATCTGCACCATCAGCCATTGAGAATACAAGTTGGACTCTGAGTAGAGTGCGCCTACCTAACGATATACAGTAGCCTAATGATAGTGTAGACATATGGCATTATTATTCCCACAGTGATGTAGGCTAATTATGATAAAATCAGGCAAACTTTCTTGAGATTCTAACACCCATTTCTGTGGATTTTTCTTATCCTCAATCAGACTTTCAGTAACTGACAAGGTTGGCATGCTTACTGTACATTGCACAAAGCTTTAGTGTGCTGTTCTATGGAAGAAAAAATTGAATACCTTTCAGGACCACAAGTGGTCCATGGAACACCAATTGAAAATACCTGGACCTGGACTATGAAAACCAAATGAGCTACTATATTACTCTTTAAGACTTTCTTTAAGGCTCTTTAAGACAAGAACTTGAGATTTGTTTTTCATCTGGGGTTTGTGATCCAGGGACATGGGATCCTTTATGAAAATGTTTGAGGAGAATCACAGGTTTAAGCAACATTAGGGAACAGGCTTAAATAAAACATGCAGCTAGTACCATTATTTTCAAGCAACTTTACTGAAAAGGCTTGCTTATAAAAAGTGGATATGGCAACACATGGATAAATCCATGAAAAACTCCCGGTTTTAACTGAAGATTTTAGACATTTCTTACTCATGTGATCATGTCAATAGCACACCACAAATAATACAAACTATGAAGAACTAGGAAATGGTATTATCAAATGAAATAGTGTGGTTTAAGGAAGTGAACTTTATTCATACAAATTCACAACCAATACATGCAAAGTGAATGGGAGTCTGCCGACAGGAAGGATCCCTTACTGCCAGCACAACCAGGAAGTGTTTGGCTGCATAAAGGCCATTGGCTCTATCATCTGGGTTGTTTTTCACTTTAACTCAAAGGTAGGAAGAAGCCTTTCAATCTACTGCAGCTGTGAAGTGACAATTGACAACCTTAGGATACAGGAAGGAATCCCGGTTACATCCTCCATGTTATTTGATTGTTTGTTTCTTTTATTGACACCTTGAAGAATTGCAGTGCAACTCGATACAAAACTAAGAGCTGACTGTGGACAAACAAATTAACTTATTTACAATGGCATACACCTTGTTCATTTTATCAAAGTTTTAAAGGGGGGAATAACATGAAATTCAACTTTTTTATATTTATTGTATTTTGTGTGTGTCTCAGGTGTTTTCTACCCCTACAAATAAGCAAGTTTGAACAATCAGACGTTCATTTCATATAGGAACTTTACTGGGAATTGTTCTCAGGAACAGTTCATCTGATTTTGGTGATGGCTCATGGTGATGTCATCAATGCACTCTGCTTTGTATAATTCCTCCTCTCCTTCAGTCTTCAGTTCCAAAGTTGCAATTCCTCTTTGCTTACAATGTCCAACTTTGTCCAATTTGACCGTAGACTTTCCAAGTTGGCATAATGATTCAAATATAAAATCTGAAAACAGCGTCCCCACCACCTCAGGACATTGTGGTACTGCAGCTAAACTGTCCAGAAAGAAATGACAAAGACTGGTTATAACAGTGGTGATTGAGGCTCAAATCATTAGAAATAAGCTTGAGGTACATTATATACAATATGATATTAAGTATTAAAAATATTTTTAGGAATGTATGTTATTTACACCTTATAAATTCACTCCTGTAAAGTCAGAAACAGCAGTTCATAGAGTAGGTAAAAGGGAAAAGAAAAATAACTAAGGAGGGGGTAAAGAGCATATACTGGAAATAGTGACTAGAATTAAACAACTGTTTTTTTTTTTTTTTTTTGTAACTGAGCTATATGCATGCATATAGCTATGATAACAGGTAATTCAATTTTTTAGAAGCTGGGAGCAGAAAAGGAAAGCTTGCATGTGTTGCATTGGCTGCAATATCCCGATATAAATCCAGCCTCATAACATGCATGTGCACTCCCAATGCAGTCATATTTATATTGTTAAAGTTAAACCTGGGCACCTGGCGGTGGGAGTCGTGCAGCCGTGCACGGCACGCACGCACCCTACGGGATATTGGCGGGGAGGAAGAGGAAGATCATGGAACTCCACACATAGGATAAATAAATCCTAGCGGATCACCGTACGAGGGAGGGACTAGAGCAGCACTGGGTGCACCAGATTCGTTCCTCTTTGGTTTTGGACTCGGTGAATATAGAGAGCCAGGCAGGTGATACAGACAGACAGACCTGTACGTAGACAGACAGACAGACAGACAGACAAACAGATAGACAGACAGACAGCATCACAGCAGAACAGCACCGACCAGGCAGCTGTCACTCACTGCTATACCGAGCGTAGAGGAAACTTCACTGACCAGCCCTCTGTAGGTGAGTGTTCAGCTCTTTTACGCTGCGTAATTTTTACGCGTAAATTACGCGTGGACTTTTTAAAAAAGATGATAAAACGTTTTTAGTGGTCAAAGGGGAGGAGGAAAAAGAAAACAAAGACATTCTTATGATCCATATTAGACTGTCGCAAATGATTAGACAGCGCTGCTACCGTTCTGAGGTATAGGCTACCGGTACACGTTTAAATTGCTGCGTTTAAAGTTGGGACTTTAACGCGAAGCGCTTTTTTGAATGAGATGCGCGTTTCTTCTTTAAAGTCCGATCTGAGTCGGCGTTTGTTCGATTTTTTCGATTCATTCATTTCATTACATAGCCCCTGCTACATATACTGTAGGCTACAGGTAGTATACTCTATTTGAACAAAACTTTTTGAATGAATGGGCAATCTTCTTCCGTTTACATTTGGCTATAATAATTGTTTCCCCTCCCCATTTTCCGGCGTGAAACTGCTACATTTAATATACAGGATTGGGATGTCCTTTTGATTCATTCATTTATTAAATAAAAGAAAACAAAAATATATTTTTTTCTATAGCCAATTTCAATGTCAAGGCTACCAATGAACGAGCATCATTCTGTTCTGTTAAATACAGTGTGGGTGCTGAAATAACGGTGAGATGGTCTGTGAGATCTGCAGTCTTGTGTGTGTTTTAAAAGCCAGTGCTTCCACCAAGTTGCTTAGTCAGATATAATGTGTTTAGGTCTGGGATCAGTATGCAACATATCATTGCCCACAACTTTATCTCTCTGCCCATTTGTTGCTTTGTACCTCTGTTGATGCTGGACTATGGTGGTGGACTGGTAAACACATGCTGAAAGATAAGAAACGTGAGTGGGAGAGGAGGAGGAGGAGGAGGAGGAGGAGGAGGAGGAGGAGAAGTGAGGGATCATAGATAGGAGGAGGAGGAGGAGGAGGAGGAGAAGTGAATAGTCAGAGGGATCATAGATAGTATGAGGAGGATGGAGGCTCACACTGAGAGAACAAGGGAAGGAGAGGAAGAGAAATAGAGAGAGAGAGAGAGAGAGAGAGAGAGAGAGAGAGAGAGAGAGAGAGAGAGAGAGAGAGAGAGAGAGAGAGAGAGAGAGAGAGAGAGAGAGAGAGAGAGAGAGAGAGAGAGAGAGATGACTGGGAGACTCTCCTTCCAGCTGGCAAGTTTCTGAATGCACTCACTGGACCGAGTGTAACTTGACTGGTGTAAAGTTTGAACCTTTACACCGGTCAGGGGAATTTCACCAATTTTCAACATTTTACCCTGTCATTAATATACCTTAGAGATGTTGTGTGGACAGGATAAAAAGTTCCCCCCATTCTGTGTTTCCTAGAAATGGAGGTCTGAAAAAAAATCATTAACATGGTGAAGCAACTTGTTGACACCATCAAGTTGTGTTTCACCATGTTAATGGTTTTTCCCGATTTGGGCACAATGTTGAAAATGGGTGTAATTCCCCTTTAAAGGGATAGTTCCGATTTTTAAAGTTAAGTTGTATTAAATACCGTCTATTATGGTGTCAACTGTATTAATTGATGACCAGAGTCCCGTGGTGGGAGGTCCGCTCTGGTTTTAGTCAATATTAAGTATTTAGGTCATTTTGTGGGGGTCACTGGGGCCATGCGGTAAAAGTAAATGAATTCACAAAACGTAATTTATATTGTTAAATTATTTCTAAAATAGGACCTCCTTCGTTCATTTTTGACCCCTCCATCACATGGAACTAGTTTTTGGGCATAGCGATGTGCTAATGTTTGCTAATATTTTAGAAATGGTTCAACAATACAAAGGAGGTTAGTTTTTTTTATTCATTTACTTTTACTGTGTGACCCCATTGACCCCGGAACTACTTCATATTTCACCCAAACCAGAGCAGAACTCCCACCACAGGACTCTGTCAATCAATTAATACAGTAGGAAACACTGTTAATGGCAAGTATTTCATACAGCTTGACATGAAAAAAAATCTGAACAATCTCTTTAAAGTTCAATCTTTACACCAGTGGATTTTCAACCTTTTTCACATCACCGTCCATTATTTGATGAGATTTTAGCCTCTCACACTCTTTGGATATATAAGATTCTTCTTCTCAATTCCATGCTATATTGATGTGGTGCCATAGGAGAGATAATGGCCAAGCAATCAAAGTAACAATTCTCTACAGTCTCTAATAATGACAATACTGGAATCTCTTGGAAGATACTGTATATAAAACAGCACCAAATGGACCCGTATTTGGTTTGTTTCATTTTGCGCTACCAAGAGTCCATTTGGTTATCAACTCACCATCAATTAGCTAACCACTGGTATAGAAAACCACTGGTTCACAGGCATAAAAAATTGTGTCATTCTTGTATTTTTTTTTTGTTTTGTTTTTTTGCCCATAATAAAGTTCTTTTTTTAACACAGTTAAAGAACAAAAACAAATCATATGTTCTGTGGGAACGTCACATTTAAAACAGACCCTAGTTATTACCTTATTGGCCTGAATATAAGACATTTTTTCCCCAATGTAAATGTCCTAATAATTGAGTCGTCCTATATTTGGGAATTATATTATTTGACATTCAGTGTTCTTTTGACACTAATGAGTCTTGAAAAATGGGGGTCGACTTATATTCGGGACAATGCGGATTTGGTTATTATTCTTTTAACTTACAAACTAGGCTACACGGTTGACACAACAAGACGTTTTAGTCACATTGTTTCCTAACTAATGAATTCACCGCTGCAAACTGTCTGTCTGTCTGTCTGTCTGTCTGTCTGTCTGTCTGTCTGTCTGTCTGTCTGTCTGTCTGTCTGTCTGTCTGTCTGTCTGTCTGTCTGTCTTCTGCCTGTTTGTCTGTCTGTCTGTTTGTCTGCCTGTCTGCCTGCTTGTCTGCCTGTCTGTCTGTCTGCCATTCTGTATGCCATTCTGTATGTCTGTCTGCCCTTCCCTAAACTCACCCACACACAGATGTTTCGCAAACATATACACTTGTTTCACGTTTTCACACACATGCGAGTGTAAACACTATATGACAGATGGGCGTGTGTGTGTGCCTGTGCGTGTGTGTGTGTGTGTGTGTGTGGTGTGTGTGTGTGTGTGTGTGTGTGTGTGTGTGTGTGTGTGTGTGTGTGTGTGTGTGTGTGTGTGTGTGTGTGTGTGTGTGTGTGTGTGCGTGTGTGTGTGTGTGTGTGTGTGTGTGTGTGGTGCGTGTGCTGATCCGTTTGGCAGGCCCCTGCTCCCTCCTCCGTCCAGTGATGAGTTACTACGTGGATCCAGTTTCTTCCTACCCGACCCTTCACCCCTGTGACCGTCTGGGTGCAGCGGTAAGACCTGCCTCGTAAATCACCCACCATGTTAACAGCTACCTACCACACGCACTGCCCGCCTCGGAGCGTGCCTCCATCTCTGTCTCTCTGTCTCTCTGTCTCTCTTAACTGTGTGTGTGTGTGTGGGGGGGGGGGGGGGTACATGAAGGCTCGCCCCAAATAATACTCGAAAGGTTGAGGGCTGTTGCAGCCTGAAGGAGGCACAAAAAGAAGGACATTTCCAATATTTTCCTGAGAGTGTACAAATGCATTTGTACACACTCCCTCTTTATGGCACGTCGTTTTATGAGCACAAAACGCCGGTCCCGTTGAAAATGAACTAGAAGGCGCAATTTGTTACTGGCGTGTGTGTGTGTGTGTGTGTGTGTGTGTGTGTGTGTGTGTGTGTGTGTGTGTGTGTGTGTGTGTGTGTGTGTGTGTGTGTGTGTGTGTGTGTGTGTGTGTGTGTGTGTGTGTGTGTGTGTGTGTGTGTGTGTACAGGCCATTATACAACTGGGCTATATGTGTCAGCTCATTGTCTTTATACTGTATTTGGCAGCCTGGGCCATGTCCACAGGCTAGTGGTCAGAGGTCTGATGATTTTGGGGTTGCCCAAGTATAAGGCAAAGCAGCTTGCAACATACTGTTCAATCTCCTCCATTATTGGCAGTCGGTGTAGTTGGAGGAGAAGGTGCTTTCTATACCCATGACCTTTTTTCTGTGTAATGACAGACTGTCCAGTGTCCACATTCAGGTGCATGTGTGTTGTGTTGCTTCCTGTACATTTAGTGATCTTAGTTTGAACACTGAAATTGATTGCTCAAGTGTGGGCTTCAAAAGCAACTGAAAGCATTTGGGCCCTTGATAATGTATTTTATAAATGTGGTCTCAAATAAAGAAATTGAAGTGTGTGTGTGTGTGTGTGTGTGTGTGTGTGTGTGTGTGTGTGTGTGTGTGTGTGTGTGTGTGTGTGTGTGTGTGTGTGTGAGAGAGAAGGTTTGAGTGTTCACAAACGCCCATGGATTTCATAACCATGTGGACACCCAAAGGTTGCATCTAAAAACATTGTCTTTGCACACAACGTTCTTTAAACGTTTCGTAGAACATTAGGAAACAACTGTCACAAACGGGAATATACTTTGTTATACAACACAGCAGTACCGCCCAAGCACAATCAGCAGTTGCATGGTGGTTGCGTAATCGCCTATAGCATGGTGTGGAAAAAAGAAAGAAAGAAAAGAAAAGGGTGAGGGAAAAAAAGATGCACTACTTCCCTCTTTGCGAGCGAAATGGTAAATATTCAGATGCAGGCCGCGGCCTTCCTTCCGACCAATCACTGCTAACTGACCGATTGGGGTTCACCGTCACACCAGTCATCACTCCTACAATAACACTTTGGACGCCGATAACACCTCCCCGGTGCTTTGCAAGCCACAGTATTGGTTCTGCTCAAATCAATCAGAGACAGAGAGTTGGGGGGAGGTGGGGGGCATTGCAGGGGCGGATCTAGGCATGGGCATGGGGGGGGGCAATGCCCCCCTACATGCCATTACTGTCCCACCAAACATGACGGATGGCATGGAAACAGCCCAAATTTCAAATATATATTTCAAATTATAGTGCTTCGCGACACGGGTGATGGAAAATGGTATGGGTGCGACTTCATCGCCCGTTTCGCTTCGCGACACGGGCGATGAAGTCGCACCCATACCATTTTCTCCTGCCTCCCCCCCAATTGTAAATGTTACATCCGCCCCTGGGGCATTGGGATTCCTGGCAGGTGAGCCATCTGAAGAGGTAAAAAGGGTAGAAATGTCTCCATTTGTATGCAGAGCGGGGGCCGGCGTATTAGAGACAGAAGCCGAGGTTATATGCAAATCCAACCCCCCTATACCCTCCATCTGCCCACCCCCTCTGATACAACACATCGCGGGGACGCGGCTCCACCAGCCTCCCTAATTGGCTCAGGTGGTGGGGGCTCGCCTTCGGAAATTGAGACGACTGTATATCGGGGCAGACGCGGTCAGAAAGGTGAACCGGGGTCGCGGCAGATATAGCGCCGTTCTTCTGAATTTACATGAATTAACTGAGAGCGGGAAACAGTGCAGAAGAGCACTGTGATTTGTTTTGTTTTTTTCCTGTACCTTATACTCTCTACTCTCCTGTGAATTTCAATGCTATATTTGTTGAGGATTATTCTATCAGTGGAAAAGGAAATAAAGGAAATATCGGTCCACAGGCGAAAGGATAGTCGCGTTGTGTCTTGGAGTCGGATTTGGCTCCACGTGTGCTACGTTATATATAAACGTAGCACATAAACGTAGCAAACGCAGCATGTGTATGTACATACATGTACATACAACGTGAATCAACTTTTTTTAAACAATATTTTATCATATATAGGAAAGTTATTGGTGATGTTCATTTTAGTGCATCCTCCTCCTTCCTATACAAACCCATTATAACCTAAAACTCCATTTTAACCATGAAAACAACCCATCTTTTTTCTGGTGACTGATATTGTCCTCCTACTACGTGAGAGGGCCATGGAATTTCATTTACATTTTTCGTTTATTTTTAAAATACTGTTTTGGATTTTTTTTTTTTTTAAGTGGAATATCCCGTTAACTAAAGGTCTAAAGTGGCTTAATCAAAGCATAGAGGTTTCACAAAACCTCGAACACACATCCGCACGTTATCGTCAGAATCAGCCTTTAAAATTGCAGCATGCATCCATGCATGCCCCCTCCCTGTCTATCTCCTCCTCTCACATGCATGCTGATGGAACTGATATCCAGGGAGTTATAGCAGCAGTACTATTAGGGTGAGAACCACAGCCTATACAGGGCCTCTGTCTCCAGATGCCAGGGCTGGTATGTTAGCTGGTCATAAAGCTGATAAGCATGGCAGAACAGAGCCTTCTTATCGTGCGTCAGTCTGTGTCAGAGAGACAGGGAATCAGTGGATCAATCCCTAGACTTTTAAACCCACAAGCTGGTCGAAGCAGTTCAGCGATCATCCGTCAGTCATCCAGCAGGTTGTGTGTATTTGTTTGTGTTTGTTTTTTTTTTTTTAAATGAAGTCCGAAAATCATGCCATCTCTAAGTCGGGTAAAATAAAAAACTCAGCCAGTGCGTAGACAGTTGATAGTTGGCAACCAAATGGGTCCTGTAACCCTGGAAAGCGTTAAAATGAAACCAAATGGACCCTTTCGGGTCCATTTGGTTTCATTTTATGCTCTCAAGACTTAAAGTATAAGTAAACATCTGTGTGATTAATTTTCAAGAATCTACACATTTCAGAAATGTGGAAGAATTGTTAATTTGCCAATTTTTTTTCAGTTTATCTCTCCTAAATTGTGGACAAAAACGTGAAAATCCTTGCTTTTGGGGTCTGAGAGATTAACCTCAACATCAAATGGTGGACCGTGGTCCGTTCATAATTTCTCAGCAGCACCGGGTTAGATACTGGAGTATAGTGGGCAGGTGTGACAACATGCAGGTGCATTGTTCCCATGAGAGTGTGTGTGTGTGTGTGTGTGTGTGTGTGTGTGTGTGTGTGTGTGTGTGTGTGTGTGTGTGTGTGTGTGTGTGTGTGTGTGTGTGTGTGTGTGTGTGTGTGTGTGTGTGTGTGTGTGTGTGTGTGTGTGTGTGTCTCTCCAGGTGTGTGTGCATTGAGAGAGCATCCATAGGGGACGTTGATGACAGCTTTAACTATTGCATGAATGGCTGTGTGATGTCAGGGCCTTTTACTGAGTCAATCAGATTCGTGTAGAGCAAGATCGTCATTGTGTTTTAAACAATGGCACGTGAAAGAAAGATCGGATTTGGAATTTGCTTTCAGTTGAATGACTATTTTGTCACACTGACGTCACATTAACAGTCAACATTTTGTAGAATTCAAGCATTAAAGGTAATAGAGGCAACTTTTTATATTAAATATAGCTACTGTATAGCTACTGTGTTTGCCTTTTTCTCCTCTACGTCGCTTTTACTTTGATGCTGCAGCTGTTTCCCTGCAGACAGACACTTGCTTCGTCCTGCAGACGGTCCAGAACGTTGTTGTTGTCAACAAATCATGAAAACAAAAGACAGGCAGGCTCAGGAAAGGCGGTGCTAATTTGTGAGGGAGAGGGGGGTTTGTGTGGGGTCACAGAGGTGAGGTGGAGTTAGATTCTGTTTTTAAACAAATCTGTTTCCAAACAGTGCACACGTACACGTACACGTACTAAAGTTGCGTCTATTACCTGTAACGATTTAGTTGTTTATTCCATAAACAAACAGCCACATGTTTAAGCTTTCATTCCCTCCGGAGTTCAGACACTGCGTTGTTGTGAGAGATATTCTCCCTGCCTGTTCACATTAATCGGAAATACAATATCTATTGAGATTTATGTGTTTGTTTTCAGGGGAGTGTCTGGCTTTTTCGACTGGCTATTCTATCGCTTGTATCCACACAGAATGCCCAATCTCTCCCTGTGTGCTTCTCTCAAGTGCTGACTTTAGCCTTCCAGCCTTGCTGTGAGTGAGCAGCCACATATGCAGGGGCGGATGTAGCATGTCCCATATGGGGGGGGCAAAAGAACATGTTGGATAGGCAGGGGAAAATGGTATGGGTGCGGCTTCATCGCCGATGAAGCCGCACCATTTTCAGTTACAGGACTTTTATTAGACAAGTAAAGCATCAATAATACCATCAGTTGTTGTTGAAGTTGTAACAGACACGCAGCATGCATAAAGCTAAAGGTCTGACTCAGAGAGTTTTCTGTTTTCAATGATGAAATGCTGTTGGTTTAGTGGTGCCACAGCTGTAGTTAGTTAGTAGCAGTAGTAGTGTTTCAATTCATTTTAAATATAAGCACTTTAATTTGAAATATCTTGGGTTGTTTTGCATGGCATCGTGTTTGGGGGGCAGACTGGGTATTTAGAGGGGCACTGCCCCCCCCATGTTCATGTCTAGATCTGCCCCTGCACATATGTGGACATTGCTGTGATAAGCAAGCATAAAACAACATGGCAAAGACGGGAACGAGACAAATATAGCTGCTGGGTTTATCTCCAAAGAAAAAAAAAACTAAACAAAAACTCTTTCACTGACAAGAAACCAGCCAAGGTTCAGGCAGGAGTGAAGGTTACTCTGTAATTGGAGGGTTAGTTTTTGATGAATTACATGTATGTTTGCTCATATTTCATTTACTATCTATGTTTGCTTTATTTTCATTTTAGGATTGTTCTATTACATTTACCTGCTTCAAACACAGTAATCCAAGGATGGGAAGAGTATTAAATATTATCAAATAATATTTATTTGATGCTATGATTTTAAAGGAGGAACACACGGTACGTGCTTCCCAGAAAAGGATAAAATGAATATAATGTTAAAGAGTGCTTAATGCTTAATTTCTCTCATCAATAACAATTTACTGTACATTTGTACACAAATTTATATTTGTACACATGAATAACATGAAACTCAACTTAAATCTTTAATTTTTTGGTGTTTTTGGTGCTCCCCGCCCTGTGTGTATTCTATCCCCACAATACAAATTACCAAGTTTGAACAATCAGGCTTTCATCTCATACAGGAAGGTTGAAAGCTTGGCCCAAATAATACTCGGACCAGCTGGAATGTTGCGACATTGAGGCGTCAGAAAAACAAGCTCTTGGGAGGGCTGTTGCAACCTGGAAGAGTGACAGAATAGGGACATTTCCAATGTTTTCCTCAGAAAAAAATGTATTAAAAGAAAAATCATTAACTTGGTGAAACGCAACTTGATGATAGAGCCGCCACTGGACTGGTCCCATGAAGCGAACGGAGTTAGCGATGGCGTAACCCTGTCGATACTCAGGGCTGAGTATTGCGTTGTATTAGCCTTCCTGTTGCCGTCTATACCAGCGGTGGGCAATTATTTTTCCCAAGGGGCCAAATGAGATACATAAAATATTGTGGAGGGCCAAGACTAAAGGCTGAACTAAAGTCGGCGTAATATTAATTTAATTTCAAGATAAAAGCCATTTTGACACCAGGGACCTATTTATTCAGCATTTGAGTCACAGAACACCATTTGATGACATTTTAGCCCCATGCACAGACCCCAAAACTAAAGATTTATTTTGCTTTTGCCCACATTTCCAGGCTGGATTTTGGACATTCTCTAGCTGCGTAGACTTTGGGCTAATTCACATGATGAATATTTTAACTCTTGAGAGTGTATAAATGAAACCAAATGGACCCGCAAGGGTCCATTTGGTTTCATTTTTACGCTCTCAAAGAGTTACATCTGCTCTCCATACTTTCCATATCTAACTGGAACTCTCTCAAGGACCACTAGTGGTCCCGGGCCGGTCAGACTCAGCCAAAGGGCCGCATTTGGCCCCCGGGCCGCATAATGCCCCCAGGTATGGTCTATACACACTGAAATGATCCAAATCGTGGCCCTCCTCGTAACCTCACCTGATGCCTCTTTGTGTTGTGTGTGACTCCAGAGGCAGAGCGGAGGAGGGCTGGCCGCCGTGGGCCCTCACACCCACCTCCTCCACCCTGGGGTGGTCCATCCACAGCAGCAGTACTACCCGTCCCAACCCGCCTACCCGCCGCAGGACGTACCGCTCCAGGAGGTGCCCAACGGGCACGACCTCTGCCCCACAGGTGAGACCACAGCAGGGTGGGTGGGGAGGGAGGCGGGGCGGATTGGCCATCTGGAGAACAGGGAGTTTTCCCGGTGGCCTGCGCCACCTAGTGGCCTGCTGGACAAGATCCAAAAAGTGCACTAGTGGCACTTCCAAAATGCACTAGAATGTAGCTAGATGCTTTGCCTGGAACATACAGATCAAAATGACCATTAATCTTCTACGTTCTCTAGTTGTGTAGACTAAGTTGGGCTAATTCACATGATGAATATTTTAACTCTTGAGGGTGTAAAAATGAAACCAAATGGACCCACGGGTCCATTTGGTTTCATTTTTACGCTCTCAAAGAGTTACATCTGGTTAACCAGCTTTGACTGTTCTGTTTGGGGAAACAGAACAGTCAAACATACAGATCAAAATGAACATTAATCTTCTACATTTTGTAAT
>CM076977.1:39047086-39052086 GCA_039105355.1 Benthosema pterotum
AATTGTATTACTATTAGGGATGTCCCGATACTGTATCGGTATCGGGAAAAGTATCGGATCGGCCCTTTTTTGTCATATCGGTTCATATCGGTATCGGCAATACTGTATCGGCACCAGAAAAGTATCAGTATATGGCCCTCATTCGTCATCATCAGACCATTTCGTTTTGGTAAATATACCAGTATAACCAGAGATCCGACACAGTGGTAAGGGGTTGACACTATGGCAGGTAAATAAATGCTGTAGAATTTGCTTTTGAGTTGCCCAAGTGCACATTTGAGTGAGGAGTGCTCTTCTAGTCTGCTATATCATTCTGCTATTTGGTGGACTTCATATAATATCTTTTTCTTGGGACAATTTAATTGAGTATTAATCTTTTTTTTTCTTAACCGGGCGTTAAAAAAAAAAAAGTGATCGGATCGGGAAATATTGGGATGATCGGCAGATAGTCAAACTCAAATAATATCGGGATCAGATCGGGTGCGGAGCAAAAAATGTGATCGGGACAACCCAATTACTATGCATATGAGGGCTATTCAGGGCTGGAAACATGTGACGATATGATATGATGACGATATGATTTGTAAATCTGACGTAAGTTCAGATTTACAAATGGAGCATACTCCCATTAAAGGCACTATTTTCTGAGCGCTGTATACTGTATGTCTCAAAAGAATCCATTGCTGTCATAACTGTCATAAGCGATACAGAGACACATACGTATGTTCCCCGACAATATTTTTGGACCACAGTTTTGGACCACGACAATGCTTATTTGAGATGATTTTTTTGGAGATGACCCACATGTTATTCTCCGTAGAGGAATTACAGTACTTCTGTGAAAACCAGGGGATAAGCGAATGACCTACTTTATATATTTATGCTTTATAAATTTATAGGGTTGAAAATGCGTCCACTTTGACTTTATTGAGTGTATGTCTACTTGCGCATATATACAGTATATACTGCTGAATCACGTCATGAGTAGGCTTACGGTCTGTAGTACAACATCATGCGAATGCATACGTGCACTCTCTCACACACACACACACACACCACACACACACACACACACACAACACCACACACAACACACACACACACACACACACACACACACACACACACACACACACACACACACACACACACACCCTTCATTGAACATCCTGCAGCGAAGCACGGCCCACATGTTCATTCATTAAATTCACACCCTACACCGCGCTGGTATGTATTGTATTACTTGTATCCTCTCATTCAGTAAAGTAGAGCTTACGCATACACACATACACACACACACACCACACCATCTATCCCAGGCCCACTTGTGTGCTCACTACACACACACACACACAAAGACACACGCACATCCACTCACTCCCAGGCGATTGTGAGCTCACTGTACATTTAAAACATGCGCTCCCATTTAGTACACGCAAACACAGCTGTGATCTGGCACTCAGGGACCATTGGCCTGTGTTTTATTTGATGTGATTTGACAGCTGGACAGTTGGAGGGGTGAGAGTCAGGGGGAGGGGAGAGGAGGGGGTACAGGGGAGGAGTCGGGAGGGAGGGTGGGAGTGGGAGTGCATGGGGGCTCACATCTTGAGGAGTATAGGCAAGGGAAAAAGCGAGTTATATAGGAAAGGAGCGGCACTGTTATAGGAGAGACGATACAGGCCGGATCTAGAGGAGCAGGCTGGCTAGAGCCCGGCAAATCCTACCGTCCAAATCCTACCCACATGATCCTACCCATAAGAGACAATGAAAGCTAATATCAGTGGTTTTCATCAGTGGTCGGGACCCACAGTGTTGAGAGAGGTCCAGGTCGGTCCCCAGCTCAATAAATGGTGGAAAGTTGGTTAACCAGATGTAACTCTTTTAGAGCGTAAACATGAAAACCAAATGGGACCTTTGCCCGTCCATTTGGTTTCATGTTTACGCTCATGTTTCATGTTTACGCAAGTTAAAATATTCATCATGTGATCTCGTTTTGATCATCTTTCTCAAACATACAGATCGAGCCTGTAATCCACCCCAGCGTTTGCATCCAACCTCAAATGCTGTTTGTTGTTATGCACATGTTTCCCAACTCCCCGAACATACTTGTAGATTCATCCTGATTTTACAACGTAGAACAGCACCGAGTGCATCTCATCCACGCCTGTCCATCTATTGTACATGTGACGTGAAGTCATTGACATGTTTTCTTCTCTGCGAACATACTGTACATTCAATTTGCTAACCAGTAATTGTGGGCAAAAGAAGAAATCTTTAGTTTTGGGGTCTGTGGTGCTAAAATGTCCTCAAATGGTGGTGCGTACGTGGCTCAAATGCCGAATAAATAGTGGGCCCTGGTGTCAAAAAGGTTGAAAACCACTGCTTCATATGAAAAACTTTCATGGAGTTGCCCATGCACCCTGCCATTCTGCCAGCCCACCCTAGTAGCGCTGGCTAAATCCGGCCCTGAGGAGGATAGCGAAAAAAGGAGGGTTTAGGTCGGGTGACGCTTGTTGCAGGGGCTTCTGAGATGTTGGAGAACTTTTTTGGGGAGGGGGGTTGGCACTGGTGCTGAGGAGGGGGCGGAGTTTTCCTCTGATGGGGGGAGAGGGGTGGGGGCACGTCCTCACGGGGCCCTGAGCCCAGGCCCGGGCTCACTCATTTTTTATTTTTAAAAGTAAACAGGCGGCCCGCGGGGGTCCAGGGGGTTATGGGAAAAGAGGAAACAGCGATGCTAATCAGCCCGGCGCACACTTCCCCCCTCTCTCCGACAGTAAAACAAAAACAAGACGGGGAGGGGGTTGGGGAGGGGGGGGAGTACGGAAAAGCGACAGACGAGGCTCAGGAGGAGCGGGGACGGACGGACGCACACACATCACTGTGTACTGCCAGCATCATGCACACAAATGCACACACACGCACACAACACACAGAGCAAAACCCAAAGACTTTATTTAACTCTGATACAGAGTGTACGGATGGCTAGTGTGCCTCGGTGGCGCGCTATGGGTTTGTAGATCTGCTATTTTTCAATACTATATAATGCTTAAAACATCAAAACGTACAAAAATGGTTAAAATGAGCACAGAAGATTTTGTCGCCTTGAGATGTTAGATTATTAGACAGGAGGTCTGAAGATTTTTCGAAGTATTATTATGCATTTTCAACTCTTGGTGTTCTAAGAAGCCTGCGATTGAATCTTTATAGCGTCCGTAGTAGGTACTGTAACATTTGTTCTGGGAGTTATTATTAGGACACTGTATCGTTATTGATTAGAACAAAAACAGATAGTGATCACGGAACCATTTTGAGCAGCAATGTCTTTTGGTGTAAGGCATTATGTTGTAAGTTAGCTGTTGAAAATAGCAGATCTACAAGCCCTATGAGTTCGTAGATCTGCTATTTTTGGAAAATCGTGAACATGTGCTGCAAATCTTTGAATATTCAATATCAGTGAACAGTGCTCCTGGGGAGTCTCTGGAACTACATCTTTGCAGGATCGGCAGCCATATCGAGATGATTTGGGGTTTCTTGACGTGAAATATTGCACTTATCTAGATTTTTTTTTTCATAAAACCATCAATATTTACAAGACATTTTATAGAATGATTTCTCAGATCAACATGGGTTAAACCAGGCCTGCCGAAAACGTAGATTGTGATCTACCAGTAGATCACACAGGCCGTGCAGGTAGATCACCAGCACATGGACCCTTATAGATCTGTAACTCTTGAGAGCGTTAAACTGAAGAAAACAGAGAAAATGCCAGCACTCATTAAATGTCCCTTCTAATGTTCTTTATTTACCTCATATAGTGTACAGCAACGAACGCGTTTCGACCTGTGTGGTCTTCCTCAGCCACAACGCTGAGGAAGACCACATAGGTCGAAACACGTTCGTTGCTAAACATCTGAATTACGTAATTTTCAAGAGTCCACACAATTAGAAAATAAGAAGAATAATTGTTATTTTGTTAACGTTTTGCCAGTTTTGCCAGGACAAAAATGTGAAAGTTCCTAGTTCACGAAGTGTCAACTCAAACCTCAAATACTGTTTTCAAACGTCATTAATAACATATACAGGAAAACTTTCCAATTCTCCCCCTCTATTTTTCATTATAAGTGCATTATTCTTGAACACTATAACATTAAGTAACACCATCACCAACTATTTCAAAGCTCAAACTTTCTAGGGGCCTTGAAATGGATTTTCATGATGGAATAATCACATTTCTGATGTGTAGATCTTGTTGAGCCGCTCATTTTGAAAGTAGCTCTCAAGTCAAAAAAGTGTGGGCACAACTGGGTTAAACCTTGGAATGATTGTGATCCTTTATGGCAGAGGTATTCAACCAATGGTCCGGGGACCCCCAGTGGGCCTTGAGAGGGTTCCAGGTGGTCCCCAGGCTAAATAATGGAATGTTGGTTAACCGGGTGTAACTCTTTGAGAGCGTAAGGGTCCATTTGCGTTCATTTTACACTCTCACAAGTTGAAATATTCAGAATTAGCCCAATTCTACACAACTAGAGAATGTACTCTATAGAAGATTAATGGACATTTTGATCTGTATGTTTGACTGTTTTGTTTCCCAAATCCAGCCTGGAATTGTGGACAAAAGCAAAAGAAATCTTGAGTTTTGGGGTCTGTGGGGATAAAATGTCATCAAATTGTGGTCCATGGCACAAATTCTGAAATAAATAGTGCATATGGGCCCTGTATCAAGAAAGTTGAAACCACTGCTTTATGGGCCATCACCCACTAATGTTTTTGGCATTATTTTAAATACTCATTCATTCAACATCTCAGCAAATAAGTATTTGTTTCGATCAATGGAATTACTCAACTTTCTACTCAACTGTAACTCATTTGAACTTTACCTCTACTCATCAGTCTCGTGTGCATGCGTTGCCACACAGACCTCCAGTTCCACAGAAGTGACTCATCACAGTGCTGTCAGCGCCTTTACTGAGAACGCAGTACAGTAGTTCTGAAACTGATGT
>CM076977.1:39054586-39297086 GCA_039105355.1 Benthosema pterotum
TACAGTACATACTGTACAGAGATGGAGAGACACGCGTACGATAGATGTGTAGAAACATGCTCTGTAAACCATAAAACCCTTTTGATCCCAGGGCCCACTATTTTATTCAGCATTCGAGCTGTGGACCACCCCAAACACCAAAGATTTCTTTTGTTTTTGTCGCAATTCAAGGCTGCATTTCGCAAACAAAACAGGCATACGTACATTCTCTAATTATGTTGGGTTCATTCAGATGATGAATATTTCAACTCTTGAGAGTGTAAACGGGTCCATTTGGTTTCATGTTTACGCTCTCAAGAGTTACATATTGACTTTCCATCTTGTAGCTTGGGACCACATGGAACCCTCTCTCAAGGACCACCGGTGGTCCCCGGACCACTGGTATCATGGTAAGAGATTGATTAGATCTGCATGATGACATTTGCAGATATACAGTAGTACAGACAGAATACGCACACACACACACACACACACACACACACACACACACACACACACACACACACACACACACACACACACACACACACACACACACACACACACACACTAAACACACACACACTCCAGTCCATTCCTGGCTGTCTGTCTGTCTGAGCCAAGGCTGTGATCTCAGCAGGAGTGCATGCAGCCTGTGGCATCTTCAGACAGCACTAACAGCCAGTCTAGATGAGACCATGGGGCTCTGGGGCCACAAGGACCCCACTGTTTTACTGATCCGTTCCGTCTTAATTCTCTCAAAGCATGTGCGTGCATGTGTGTGTGTGTGTCTCACGCCTTTGTGTTGGGTGTGTTAAATGAGTCATTCCTTGATGACATGCTAAGTGGAGCTCGGCGGTGCCGCATGTCACCCTCCCTGTCGCCTCACGCACAGTTCAATTTGAATCAAACCAAAAGCCAAAGCAAAGGTCAAAATATAATAAAATCTGCCGCGAATGGCAAAAGTAATTTATATACAGTCGGAAGGTGCAGGAGACACACACACACAAATGCACGCACGCACACACACGTGCGCACGCACACACACAACCTTCTGTTGTGTGCTGTTGTCTTCCATTCTACTGTCGTGCCTTTATATCAGTGGTTTTCAACCTTATTGATACCAGGGCCTATACAGCATTTGAGCCACGGATCACCATCTTAGCCCCAAAACAGACTCCTAAAGGTTTATTTTTGTCTTTGTCCACAATACCAGGCTGGATTTTGGAAACAAAACAGGCAAACATACTGTAGATCTGGTTGAGTTGACTTGGGCTAATTCACATGATGAATTGATGTTGATTAACATCTGGTTAATCAACTTTCCATCATTTGGCCTGGGGACCGCCTGGTATCCTCTCAAGGTCCACTGGTGGTCCCCGGGCCGCCGGTTGAAAACCACTGCTTTATATGGATTGTGAAAGAAATAAAGAAAGAAAGAAAGAGACAGACAGACAGACAGACAGACAGACAGACAGACAGACAGACATGGAGACATGATCTGGTCATAGGCTGCGGTTGCTAACATGCGTGCAGCTATAGCCATTACAACCATGGCAACAGCATTCACCATGCAGGCGATGGAAAAGAGACATTGTTCATCAGGCTCACATGTTGCTGCCGCCTGCTATGGAATATTATGGCAGCATGCAGCCTTGTTAGAACCGGTGCTACACAGTGGCTGCTTGTTGCCCTATTATCAGTATAGGACAAAGTGCAGCCTGTTGCCCTCAAGGAAATGGCTTGATTGGAATCAATCAGCAACAATAGCTGTTTGCTGTGCTCATTTGGTTTATAGGCCGGCCGGGCGCCCGATTGTGGAGAACCTGCGGTTGAACTGTCGCTTTGTGCACGACTAAGACCCTACACCCAAGATTGGCATTGTTGCAATTGTTACATATTTTCGTATGTTGATATGGTACAAGGATCCAGAAATACTGTATGACCTATGGTAGCCTCCATTCGTGATTCTGCACCGATTGTAACATCATCTTATTCTTATGCTTGTGAAACACTCTTCTTGTCTTACCTAATGTTGTTAGGTAAGACAATGATCATTGATCAAAGAATAATGGTGCATTTAAATAATGGTGCATTTATATAGCGTTTATCCAAGGCGCTTTACATAGCTTGTCCATCACATTCACCCATTCACACACATATTCACACACCTATGGCAGTGGAAACCATGCAAGGTACCTACTATAGCACATCAGGAGCAATTAGGGGTTCAGTGTCTTGCTCAAGGACACTTCGACAGTAACTCTGCGGGAGCCCGGGATCGAGCCGGGAACCTTGCGGTTGCCATCCCGTGACTCTACCCCTGAGCCACTGCCACCCAAAGAATGGTTAGGGGACCCTGATATATAAAGTGTTTGAACAGAATCGGTCCATTCGTTGCAGAATGTGCGATTGCGGCCGTTCTACAAACTGTGAATACAATTTTCAATCAGCACAACGACTCGAGGCGCGGCGGGATCCTAAACGTATTCACACGGCATGTTCTTTGGCAACAGTGTTTGTTCCTCTGATTAAAGTAACAACACTGAGCATGAGGCAACATAGTGTTGCCCAAGGCATGCTTTTTTCCCATGCATAGCCTAGACACTGAACATTTCCATTCTCCTCAGCGGCTTACAGTATATATTGTGTCATTCAAATACATTTTAGAAACTGTCACACTCTCTCAAAGCAGTGATGACTCATTTATTAATTTCTACATTTTCTCCAGTTTCTGAATCAAGAAGAGAAACGTCTAGTGAAAGAGGGACATGACTAAATCCCTCCTCCCCTTGTCTGGTGAAAAAAAAAAACGTCTCTTTGACTGCCAGCCCTCTCTGGCCCCAGATATTAGTCAGCAGCGCCCATTAACTTCCTAATGGCCGCCTTCGGGCGACAAAAAGGACCCGGGCTGTCCCTTTTAAGAGCAGACACCAAGCGAGGAGTTCGTTAACAGGAAACAAAGACGGCCAGTCAGAAAATCAGCGACTCTGTCTGTCTGTGATGACCGAATGAATGGAATTCGCGCTGCGAGGTATTCATTCATCCATTCACGCTATAGCCTTCCCTTGTTTCTCCTCCATCATTCATCCACACCCTCAGTCGGTCAGCCTCTGATGCAGGCCCGGATGTAACATTTCCCAAGGGGGGGGGGGGGGGGGGTTATTAGGTGAAAATGGTATGGGGGCGGCTTTAGCGATAAAGTCGCAGCCATAGCATTTTCGGTTACAGGACTTATATTTGGCAGGTAAAGCATCATTAATAACATCAGTTAATAACATCAGTTGTCATCAGTTGTTGAAGTTGCAACAGACACGCAGCATGCATAAAGCTAAAGGTCTGACTCAGAGAGTTTTCTGTTTTCAACTAAGATAACTGTAGTTAGTCGCAGTAGTAGGGTTTCAAATGAGACAAAGCTGAAATCTAGCTATAGCAAGATTTCAGCTTTGTTTCATGTATCTCTCAAGTACAGCTGTAACAGCCAATGGAGAGACTTAAGCTTTGCCTCATTTATGGATCCTAGTATTCATCTTAGGAGACATGAAGAGGCATAGATAGAGATGATTTTAAAATGAGAAATAAACATGATTGCTCAAGAGACGCTTCTGAGCGTAAACTGAGAAGCATTTTTTTCCCTCTGGGTTTGATTTGAAATGTCTTTTAAATTTTTGTCTTGCATGCAATCATGTTTGACGTGGCAGTCAGGGCATTTAGGGGAGGCATCCCCCCATGCCCATCATGCCTAGATCCGGCCCTGCTCCTCCGATGGGGGGCAGCTATTTAGCTCGACCGCAGAAGCCACACCGGGGCTCCTCCTAGCCTGCGTCGTTTCCATTCATCCTCCATCCTCTATCTCGCCCAGCGATAGAGTGAAACCCGATCCAGGGACCAGGGCTAATGGAAGCTGGTTTGAAGGACCAGCCGGTTTTCAAAAATCCAATGCATGATCAATAGCGCCCGGCTCCCCGGGAGTAGCAGCCTCCTCCACCCTCCACCCACCTCCCAGATCCCATTTGGAAATACATACTGCAATACAGCATGCAGGCAGGACAGAAGTATCGTATTGACGGGGCATATTAGGATGCACTGTATTGACTTGCCCTAACAAGGTTACGTCGGATGTGTGTGTGGGTGTGGACTGTGTGGACACTTAGAACTGCAGTGCCCTAGAACAGTGGTTTTCAACCTTTTTGATACCAGGGGCCAGACTATTTATTCAGAATTTGAGCCACGGAGGACCACCGTTTGAGGACATTTTAGCCCCAGACTAGACCCCAAAGCGAAAGATCTCTTTTGCTTTTGTCCACAATTCCAGACTGGATTCGGAAAACATTACAGTCAAACATACATATAAAAACAAGTCTACACCCTCTAGTTGTGTAGACTTGGGGCTAATTCACATAATTTTTAATAGATTTTAACTCTTGAGAGTGTAAACATGAAACATTTTCACGCTTTCAAAGACTTACATCTGGTTAACCAACTTTCCATCATTTAGTTCATCATTCAGTACATTCAGTACTTCATCAATCTTTAGCATGGATTTGCCTGCTCCAGTGTCTCTCTATTTCTGAAACGTTACGTTTTTTATTAAGATAAAAATGTGGCATGTTCCATTCAGAATTGCCATCACAATGGGTTGCCAAGACAGTCTTTTTTCAGTGTGTTGCTAATTGCTGTGGTTATGATGTCCCCAGGGAGAGCTGCTGTACCAGTTTCAGTTTCTCAATCTTCTCTCAGTTAGAGTTGTTTTTTCTTTTTTTTTTTAAATGATACAGTTGAAGTATGTAGTATAACACAAAATGCAAGACAAGAATCTAGAAAAAAGAATTGGTCTGTAAAAAGTATGGCTTTGGTAAGAAAAGATCCAGCATGGTAAACAATGCATATAGCACCTTTATCCAAGGCGCTTTTTCGTAGACTGTGGATCAGGCCCAGATGTAACATTTCCCAAAAGGGGGGGCAGGCAAAAATGGTATGGGGGGCGGCTTGGTATGAAGTCGCACCCATACAATTTTTGGTTACAGGACTTTTATTAGTCAAGTAAAGCATCAATAATAACATCAGTTGTTGTTGAAGTTGCCATCATGTTTGGTGGGGCAGTCAGGGCATTTAGGGGGGCATTGCCCCCCATGCCCATGCCTAGATCCAACCCTGTTGTGTATCGTGTTCACCCGAGGTATACTGACCAGCAGGTCAAGAGCCATTAGGAGCAATGGCTGGATGGATGGTAACCTTGTGTTACCAACTCTTTTATCCCTGAGCAGCTATACCACCAATTAAATGTACATCTTATTGGGGGTGGCTTCTTTGGTAAGAGAAGATCCAGCATGGTTTTGTTTTGACATCTTTATGGATTGCACATTTGGATGTTCAGATCACGAATGTGTCACACTGCAGTTTGTTCTGAGCTTGTAGTTCTGCCTGTCCATGCACCCCACCTAGGCCTACTTTGGGATATGGATGCTGTCATTCAAGTGGTTAAGATGATCCCGATAAAGCAGAGTCCTACTATCTCCTACAACATTGTTCCTTTCAAAGGCCAGAGAGGGCAGCTCTGTAAAAAGTTTTTTTTATTGATCAGCACAAGGTGAACAGGAAATTCTCTGAGGTGTTTATGAGGGCCAGCTACAAGTTATGTGGATGGATGCTTAGACTGGCTGAGTCGGACACAGACACTCCACTGAGCTCTTGAAACTATCTGTAGGTCTTCTAAAAGCTTTTAAGGGCCTTTGATGACACTGATGATCAGTTTTCGTCTGGTAGGCTATTGATCGATTGATTGATTTATTGATTCAAATGTTATCAGATTACAATTGGTACAGTGAGTGCACAGGTCAATACAAATATAGGCTACCATTGTCAGAATAAAACCATAAAAAAGCACTTTTAATTGATTAATTAAGGGTCCTCTGTTTTTAATTCAAAACATTTAAAGCCATGCAGTTAGATGCACATGCAGCACATCTATGCAAAAGAGAATAAATAGGGAAAAATACCCAAAATACCCAATGCAGTCACATTAGTAATGTATCTGGCTATAGGCTAGCGTTTATTTATTGTTGGTATATATATATATATTTTTTTTACCATATAACCGTCTTTCTGGGAACATGGGGAATTTGGAATCATTGTTTGTGATGACGTTGGGGAGGGGGGACGGATTCTCCCAGAACACCCCCCCCCCCCCCTGCGCGCGCGCGCAAGCACGCACACACACGCACACGGGGCAAGAATGCTGCTGCGATTGTGAATCGGCACCACCACCACCACCAGTCTGGCAGTATATTATAGTACACACTACGGTACTACACGCCGCCCCTTCAATGTCGTCGTGCTTGCTCCAGCACAGCCGCTTCAGCGAACAGCAACGCCCAAAACCCAAGATAGAGAGAGGGAGGGAATGAGTGTGTGTGAGAGAGAGAGAGGAAAGAAGAGAGAGAGCGTGTATGTGTGTAACCTACCGGGAGAGAGAGAGAGAGAGCGACAGATATAGAGGGGGAGAGAGAGAGAAGTTTGTAGGAAAATAAATACATATATTTAGCCTATATTTGGTGGCCATCAGATAAAGGACGAAGAAAAGAAAGAAAGAAAGAAAACCCTCCGGGAGTTAAAACATTATTCGCTCGCGGTTGTGTCAGAAGGAAGACGAGATTACGAGATTCTAAATTGTTTCGGAGTATTTTTAGGGAATAAATTATTAAGGGACGACGAGACGAACCAATCGATTGATCTGATGATCATGACGGCAGCCGTCGATATGAAACCGACGTTAACGATCATCAAGGCTGAAAAGATGGACGGTGAGTACTGACTACGGACTGTTAACTTTTTGCTCTGCTTGTTGACTTGTTGTGACACTAGTACACTAGGAACCTACTGTACGAGCACCGCTACGATGTCCTTTATGTGATCGCTCGTAGTAGAAACGCTCGGCTGTGTGTGTGTGTGTGTGTGTGTGTGTGTGTGTGTGTGTGTGTGTGTGTGTGTGTGTGTGTGTGTGTGTGTGTGTGTGTGTGTGTGTGTGTGTGTGTGTGATGGTGACATTAGTCAGTCTGGCAGCTCATCATGTGTGTTCTCCCTGATCCCACACATTTTCGGGATGTCAAGGACAAAAATGACACTAATTAGCTCTGACTACCATTTGAAAACACGTTATAGGGACCCCCATAAGAGATCTAGCAGTGGATCATTCTCACCCCACATTTAATGTCATTAGTATCTCTGGGACCCTCACTTTGTGTTGTCAAATCAATGTTAATTTAACTCAGTGTAACACATGTACAAAGTATACAAGCTGCCATTTAGCTGGGGGACCCCCTGGAACTCCATCAAGGACCCCAGCTGGGGTGGGTGGGGGACCCCAGCTTAGCAACCACTGTAATAGTCACTATAGAGACAGCCTGAATGTTGTAGTACTGTATGTGCCGGCTAGTGCTGACTGTGGTTCCCAAATGTGGCCCAGGGACCCTCCCATTTGGGGTCCTTGAGGGAGTTTCAGTGGTCCCCGGGAGCTGATAGTTTGTAACATTCATTGATTATACATTTTACAATGAAATCGAAATGCCAATGAAAGCGGTTCCATGATGCCTGTCTTTGACATGAAAAGGTTTGGGGACCTACTGCTGGTTTGATTAGAACTGGAACGGGACGTCCTTCCATTAACAGTTGCACCCCCCCCCCCCCCCCCCCCCCCCCCCCCCCCACACACACACACACACACACACACACACACACACACACTGTGGATGGGACAGCACTGACGACACAAAGATTGAATGTACCCCCAGGTCTGGGGAGAGTTGTAGTGGAATACTTGAGAACAGCCTGCTGTATATGTATCAACCTTTTTGATACCAGGGCCCACCATTTCTTCAGCATTTGAGTCACGGACCACCATGTGGGGACAATCTAAACTAAAGATCTCCTCTGCTTTTGTCCACAATGCCAGGCTGGAATTGGGGAAACAAAACAGGCAAACATACACATCAAAATGACCATTAATCTTCTAGCTGTGTAGACTATTTCAGATGATGAATATTTTAACTCTTGAGAGAGTTACATCTGGTTAACCAACTTAGCAGGGGACCACCTGGAACCCCCTCAACGACAACTGCTGGTCCTGGGACCACTGGTTGAAAACCCAGCACTGACTTAAGGCTATATCCCTGACTTAAGGCTATATTCCATGTGCATGAAAACAGTTTTCATGCACATTCAGAATCGTGAACAAACGTTTTCTGCATATGCGTGTTTCTTCTTTGAGGTATGTGTGACACCCCTCCCTCCCCTCCTTTATCTCTGTCATATCATCATACATGGCATTGCTCACTCCAGTCTGGAAGCTCTTATCTATGGCTCTTGTCAGATCTGTAAAGCACGTAAAAAACATCTCTGTCCCTGCCGTGCAGCACTAGCAGTCTACAGACTCTGCAACAGCATGCGTTTGGTTTGGGAGTCAGTCAGGGCACTCTGCCCATGGCAGCCGGCATGGGAGACTGGCACTGATGCCTAGTCATCATCCCTCCTTCCCTCCCTCTTTGTATTCCCCCCTCCTCCTCCTCCTGAGAGTGGTTTATGCCGACTTTCCACAGGGCTGAGTGAGGTGATGAATCTGCAGACTTGAGGCTTGCCTCTCTCTGACCCCACACTGCCTGGAAAAGGCTGGGGTTAGCTGGAGGTGCTGTTAGTTCAGGGAACTGCATGCCCACTTTGTCCACTTTTTCTTTTTTAAATCACCACCTTCTCTTTGACCCCCCTTAATGGGGAACTCCACCCATTTTCAACAATTTAATATGCCGTTAATATACCTTAGAGATGTTGTGTGGACATGATAAAAAGTTCCCCCAATTCTGTATTTCCTAAAAATGGAGGTCTGAAAAAACCATTAACATGGTGAAATACATCTGATGACATCATCAAGATGTATTTCACCATGTTAATGATTTTTCTTTCAGACCCCTTTTTTCTGAGAGGGTACAAATGGAACCAAATGGACCCGCTAGGGTCCATTTGGTTCACATTTGTAACCCTCTCACGATTTTTTTGAAAATGGGTGGAATTCCCCTTAAAAGCGCAAATAACATGGATTCCTAAAATGTTTGTTAATACTTCATATCGTATGGTATATGTCCCCTCAAGCTTATCTCTAATGGTTTTGAGCCTCAATCACCACTGATATACCGAGTCCTTGTCATTTTTTTCTTTCTGGACAGTTTAGCTGCAGTATACCACATTGTCCTGAGGTGGTGGGGGCACTGATATGCAGGATATTTTTATACCAGAGTCATTATAATACTGATGCTAGTTAAACCCAGGCTTGTTTAAATTCCATGTCAACTTGGAAACAGCAAACAACACAGAACAGTTTTCCAGCTCTGTCGCTGGTCCAACACCTTCCATCTTGAGAAGCCATCTCTCTCCTTATCTGTGTGTATCAGCGGCTCCTCTCTCCTTTGAGCTCGCTGGCCTTGTTATGGCTACATGCTACCTTTGAATAATAAGCTTCAGTAGTACTTGTTATAGTTCAGCATTACCAAACCTACACCGTGCAGCCAGGGAGCAGGGGATTGGCTACTGTAATGCATACTGCGCGCTGGAGGTGCACCACCTCTTCTCCTCACCCTGCTGTGTAGACCAGGGGCGGATCTAGGCATGGGCATGGGGGGACAATGCCCCCCTAAATACCCAGTCTGCCCCCCAAACATGATGCCATGCAAAACAACACAAGATATTTCTAATTAAAGTGCTTATATTTAAAATGATTTGAAACACTACTACTGCTACTAACTACAATTTTGGCACCACTAAACCAACAGCATTTCATCATTGAAAACAGAAAACTCTCTGAGTCAGACCTTTAGCTTTATGCATGCTGCGTGTCTGGTGCAACTACAACAACAACTGATGTTATTGTTGATGCTTTACTTGACTAATAAAAGTCCTGTAACCGAAAATGGTAGGTGCCACCCATACCATTTTCTCTTGCCCCTCCAACATGTCCCCCCCCAAATGGGACATATTACATCCGCCCCTGGGGGCGTTAGGCTCCATTGGAACCGACCCGTTGCTTGCGAGGTTGTGCAGCGGCAACTTTTCTGCAATGCGCATGAGTGTAAAACAGGCTCACAGAGAGAATTAACCTCGGAACCAAACCAGAGCCGCTCGGTAAACTGACACCGCGGCTGTAACTTCCCTCACAAGAGGAAAAACAAACAACACAATGAGATTTTGGTCTTCAAAGCACTTGAGCCTCTCTTTCTGTTGTTGGTGGTGGTCGTGTATGCATCCATTTGTGTGCGTGCTGGGAGGGGGTGAGGCATGCCAAATACCCAAAGCATCGTCATTTAGAGTTTTTCAGTATTGGCAAAACCCTTTATTTATTTGTATTGGCTGTTGAATTTTGAAACTCAGAGTATAGCGTGGTCCACTGGGATGGAGCTACAGTATACTTTCACAGCCTCACTGACTTGACGACACTGCGTACAAATACATCGCTCCTCTCTGGCTTTTGTATAGAGTGATGATTAACTGTTTCAGTGACAGACCCAAGACCAAACAGACCAATTCCATCTCGGCTCCCTCTGACATCTCACATGACCGCCGGAGCGCAAAATAATGTCATTGTTGTTTGGCCTCGTTTGGGATGAAATTAAACGTACTAGATCAGTTCATAGCATGCGTGCGCACGTGTATGCGAGTGTGTGAGCGCACACGCGCACGAGAGAGAGAGATGGCCCTCTGACAGCCTCGGTTTGACCCTGCTACAAAGCAAACACACGGACGGCGCAGGCAGGCAGGCAGGGTGTGCGGGAGCTAGCGTTGCGAAATGGTTTTGCAAGACATGCTACGCTTTGGCAACTCTGCTGCAGCTGTCAGCACTTTATTCCCCTTTTTTATACAAGTTTGTGTCTGTGCTTGTGCATGTGTGCTTCAGCAAGGTACCATCTAGACAACTAGTAGTAAAACCAGTGAGTCACACGGCCTTTGGCGTTCGTCCGCATCGCAGGTCAGCGAAGTAAAACGCATCACGTTTCTGTGACGTACGCACTAAGGTAAACTATAAAGTGTGCTAAATAGGGGGTCGGCATGATTCAACTTTTACAATATTTTTAGTATTTTTTGATGCTCCCATGTGTGTTTTCTATCCCCACAAATTATCTAGTTTGAACTATCAGTCTTTCATATCATATAGGGGCTTTAATGTAGCCTGACCTTAGTCATCATTTCGTTTCACTTCATTATTCAGACTGAAGTCCCTCTCTACCACAGCAGTTTCTGGGATGGGCATGGTCAAAGTGGCAGTCTTAACGGTGATTGGTTCATATGAACCCCTTAAGACCCCTAGATGACGTGGGGTCGAAGTGATTGACAGGGCTGTTGGTCAATCAGGTGCTGGGATTGGATTTCCAACCCGTACAAATGGCACCAAAGGCAGGGAAGCCAGTTCTTGAATCACAGGGAAAAATAAGCTAGTATTTTTTAAGGTGCTGATTCAGGGCTGAGCCAGGATAGCTTTAATGTGAATTGCTTTCAGGAACAGCTTGTTTGAGTTTGGCCTCATAATGATGTCATCAATGCACCCTGCTTTGTAGAATTCATCCTCTCCTTCAGTCTCTATTTCCATATTTGCATTTCCACTTTGTATAATGTCCACCATTGTTGATTTTCCATGTTGGCATGCAATTTAAGTAGGGGTGTCCCAATACTTTATTGGTATTGGAAAAAGTATGGGATCGGCCCTTTTTTGGTCATATCAGTATCGGCAATTACTGTACGGGTATCGGAAAAGTATCGGCATCAACGCTTATTTGTCATTATTGAGTCATATTGGTATTGGCAAATATGCCAGTCTGACTGCAGGTCTGACACAGGGGTAAGGGGGTTGACACTATGGTAGTTAAATAAAATGTTGGGCCATGTGGAGTTTGCTTTAGAGTTGCCCAAGTGCACATTTCAGTAAGGAGTCTGCTATTCATTTAGTTCTTTTCATATATATATTCTTCTCTGGTATCGGTATTTGTTATCGGTATCGGCTAACACAGAAATTGTGGTATCGGGATCGAATCGAAATGAAAAAAAGTGGCATCGGGACGTCCCTAAATTTAAGCAAGCCTAGTTTTCGTACAGCCCCTTGTACCGTGTACGTGTGAACACGGCGCGGGACGGGTGGCACGTAGCCCTGTAAAATCTCCCATATAAGGGCAGCCAACATGAGGCATGCCAGTTATGACAAGCAAAGCAGCTCTGTTTGAATCTGATAAGAAATGTGAGGCTCCTCCTCAACCCCCTTTTCCCTCATTCCCTCCTGCTTTCAATCCGTCCATCAATCCCAGCAGGACACATTCCTGTCAGTCACTCATCCCTGACCTACAGGCCTGGTGAACACAGAATGTAAAGAAAAAGGAGGGACAACTCAATGAGACACTTTTGACAGCAATAGACAGGGACTTGTACTAGTGTAAAATGAGCAATATTACCACTCAACAACTTCTGGGCCACTGTTTTAGGTTAAAGTGCAAATGACATGGATTCCTAAAATTGTTTTTAATTAATATGAAAAATTCCTAAAATTGTTTTAATGTCCCTCAAGCTTATTTCTTATGGATTGAGCCTCAATCACCACCACTGATATAACCAGCCCTTAGTACCACAATAGTATAGAGTCATTATATTAGTGATGGTAGATAAAACCATATTGTATATCTCCTTGCAAAAAATGGTGAAAAGCCCCTTTAACACTACAGATGTCCGCGCTTGTACGTTGTCTTTGGATGGCGAGGTGTAGCCTAGGCCTACTTTCCTTCAGAGGGCATATAGGGTTTTTACATAAGCTTCTTCTTGCCACGGCTGGGTTTGTCGGTGTCAGCAGAACCTAACCGGTACAACGCTGTGTAATATATGCCTGTGTGTTTGAGCGCGCGGGGAGGCAGGCAGGCATCGCTCCCTCCCTCCCTCCCCAACGGGCCGCCGCCTCCCCGCCTGGCAGCTGTGCAAACAGCGTATTCGGGGCGATCCAGCCCTCCTCTCTCTGTGATGTGGCTGTCGATCCGTCTGCGTGCAGAACGGGCGGCGCGAACAGGTTCGTTTTTCATGCGATCCGTATACTGTATATACCGCATCGACCTGGTTCTAGCCAGATCAAAACCTTTAATGTCTGTAAGTGAGCGCTGCGTTTTTTGGGTGCCTTATGCGCCTTATATAATGTCATTAGGCAGTGTTTGGACTAGGCCATGCCTACAACAAGCCTGTGTCCTGAATGTGCCTCATACATTCCGCATCTTGCAGCGGCCATATATATACTTGGCTAGTCAAGTGGACGCCTGTTTGTTGTCCACAATGAACTTGTCTGTCTGTCTCGATGATGTCACTCACTTTAACATGAAATCCCCGCATACCCCTAAGCCATTCAGTCAGGCTTCTTTCTTTCATTCATTCTTTCTTTCTTTTTTTTTAGAGAGAAATTCCCTTCATTCACCCCCCCCCCCCCCCCCCCCCCCCCACACACACACACACACATCAGAAAAGGCATCCCATGATATAAACAGAAAACCTTTATGACGAGTGGTTTGTCTCAGGATGCCTGTATTGTGACTACATGCCTTAATTTTGCCTTGTTAAAGCTTAGTCATAAAACGAGGCGTGTTAGCGTCAGATACATCAGTCTGCTAAATGGCAAGCATATGGAGAGAGAGAGAGAGAGGGAGAGAGGGAAAGAGAGATGGGGGCAGAGAGAGCATTCCAAGGTGTGGCCCATATGATGGTGTTTGAAAAGCCCTCGCGTTATGTTTTCTTCCCTTCTTCTCTCTCCTATAAGAATATCTTGGGAAGGTTATTTTGTTATTGTGTTATTTTTTTCTATTATTGTAATTATTCTCCGCGTATTCACCACCACCGTTCCCCCAGAAACATGGCAACCCAAACAAACGGGTAAAAAAAAAAACATCAGGCTCCGGGGGCTGCGCGGAGAACAAAGACGTACCCAAGCTTGAGATTTTTTCTCTCCTTAATTTTTCACATGCTCTTTGAAACCCTCGTCACCCACCCACCCCATTCCTTCCCCTCCTACTCCCTCTCGCTCCTTTTCCCTTTCTTCCTCAGTTTTCCCACTTGATTTCCAACTTTCCTGCCGGCCACATCGAGACGCTTCCCACGTCACCTGTGTCCTTGATGTGGCGTCGATTCTGGAGTGTGCCGAGCATCATCCCCTCGGCCCCTGCCGCCGTCGTTTGTAATCGTTGAGTCACGGAACCAGGCGCCTGCCACGCCACATGCCTGGTCGACTGACTGCCTGCCTGGGTGACTGTTAGGCAGGTTTCTACTGCCACATGCCTCCCTTATACACAGTATCCCACCATTACTCCCACATCACAATGGCTCCAAGCATAGATATACTGTATACGTGCTTGCAGGCTGGATTTCACAAACAATAGCTCATAGTGACCATTAATCTTCCACATTCTCTAGTTGTGTAGACTTGGGCTAATGCAGATGATGAATATTTTAACTCTTGAGAGTCTAAACATGAAACCAAATGGAAACCAAATGAGTTTGGTACGCTCTCAAAGAGTTACACCCGCCCGGTTAACCCGGTTACATCATTTAGCCTGGGGACCAGCTCAAGGACCACTGGTGGTTTTACTCTATTGGCAGCTCCAACAAAAATACTCATAACTCATACAAATCTTGACGAATTTCCAAATGGATTGGTTTATTTTTCGTTATCAATGTGGCTATGATTTAGGATGTTTATTTGATTGATTGTTTTTTTTTTTATATAAAAACGTCACATTAAAGCAAACATGTATGCAGACATCTCTGATGTTTGTAACAAAACAATGCGTTTGAAAATCGGTTGCAGATTGAGCATGTTATGGTTATTTTAAAAGGTCATGGCCATAGACACCATGCATATGTTATGAGTGAGTCAGCTGACTGAACCAATATGGCTGCCATGTAACAACATCACTCTCCATTGGCCAGCAGCATGGCCAATGGCCATCTACCTTTATTATATACTGTATATATGGCTCCAAGCCCATGGCCAATGGCCATCTACCTTTATTATATACTGTATATATGGCTCCAAGCCACCTCAACATTTTCTCACATGAGCGTCGCATCTATTTTGGTCCCCCTTGCTCCTTTGCAAGACCGCTTCACGGTTCCACGTTTGGGAAGCTGTGTTTTCCCCTCTATGTAACGGAAAACCTTTTTGCCTGCTTTAGGAATCAGTTTCAGTCTCGGCCACTGATGTTCAGCTGCCCAGAACAAGGCTTGGGGGGGAGTTGGTCACTTTGTTCACATTGCCGCATGGCCCAGATTTCCTTCCTCCTCCTCGTTTTAATGAATCTGTTGCATATACCACCTGGTTTTAGACTCAGCATAACATGCAGGGCGAGCTGCTTTTGTAATCAGTCATGTGGATGGATGTTCCATGTAGCCGCCAGACTGTATGAATGGCGACCCTGACTCCATCCAAATCGCATTATTAAGGCACACAGACCTGCCGGATCAGAAGCCAGACGACGACAATAAGGAAGAAGAATGCTTTTGTGGGACGAGTGGGAGGTGGGCTTTACGACGTAGGCGAGAGCCAGTCAGTGGCGCTCTCCTTGGACAGACCGGGGACTTCTGTGACGCACGAAAATGTCAAATGGGAGGCACATGTTTTGTTTTCTAGTGTCCATGGGAGAGGTCGTGGGATGAGACTCGTGAGTTTGCTAGCCGTGGAAATAATTTCTGATCGAGAATTTCTAGTGTCAATGTTTTCTTTTGTTAATTAATTAAAGGTAGGGGAAGTGATTTGAAATTCATGGTGTAGTACCAGCCTGGTGCACTAGGGGCCCCCAAAAGTAGCTACACTATGTGAACCTGCTGCTCTCTCCTGATTGGAGGAGAATTGTGGTGACCTGGGGAACTTTTATTAGCTCCTCTGCTAACGTGGGGGAGGGGGAAACTCCATATGTGGTTTCCACACCTTATAATAGAGCATTTTAACAGAAAAAATTTTTTTTGGGGTGATATCTGACAAAAGTGAAATCACTTCCCCTACCTTTAACACATTACGCGTGTTATAGTATGATGCGACAGAGTAGCGTGGAGTACATTCGGAGCATACGCCGAATAATTGTGTCTCTGATCCATGAAAATCAATGGAATAATATGTCTATAGTGCGCTCGTTTCCAGCCAGTGGTCCTGGGACCACCACTGGTCCTTGAGAGCGTTCCAGGTGGTCCCCAGATAAATGATGTAACTCTTTGAGTTCTCTCAAGAGTTGAAATATCCATCATCTGAATTAGCCCAACTATCTACACAACTAGAGATCTAGGTTTGCCTGTTATGTTTCCAAAATCCATCCTGGAATTGTAGATTAAAACAGAATAAATCTTTGGGCTTTGGGTTTACTCAGGGAAGCTGTTAACTGAAATGACTCCTTGGCTCAGACAAATCATAGTCTACTTTAAAAAAAAAATACTGTGCCTTCAATGCTGCCAATGTCTGGAGCAAGAACCAAGGAAAAGATTCCTTAGGTTTGCAGCACCGTACCGTATATAGCCCTACCTTTTGTGGCCTCACCGATATCTGCATATATGCGACTTTAAGAACTAACTGGCTGACTCCTGTATTTCCTTACTACAGTCGATCCCTAAGGGCCTAGTGGGGTCCGCAGCTAACGAGAACTTGGACGTTTTAGCACCGGTTGTTTTCCCTTCCACAAACACCATGTTGCTGATGGGGACATGTTCCTCTAGCTGTCTAATAAATGTTCATTAGGACAGGCTCTTGGATCCGTCTCAGACCTGAGTTTGTTTTATGAGGTTCATTCACACAAAGGCAGGAATGACAAATGGTTAGTAAATGAGCAAGAATTTTTCAAGATACACTAAAGCGTTTTTTACGTCACGAACAGTCACAACTTGAACCGCGTTCCGTGTTCTCCCCCTGAAGTCCAGTCATTCTTTGATGGCGTGAGTCATAGCCAGTCAACCGTGTGTGTGTGTGTGTGTGTGTGTGTGTGTGTGTGGGAGAGAGTGGACAGGGTAGAGCGAGAGTGCCTCTTAAACCATGTGCACAGCAGCACACGTGCATAACAAGTGCGCGTGAACATATACAGTACAGTATGTGCACGCTGCCTGCGTTGCGCACATGTTTGTGAAATCACCTCCATCTCTCGTCGTTGCAAAACAGCCGAGTTGTGTTTTTCCACGTACCGCCCTTATCGATCCGACACTACATCTTTTCAATCAGCGCCTTCAGGCCCAAAAAGCTAAAAGGTCGCTTGTGGTAATCTCCAACATGCATATGAGATCGAGATGAAACGCGGCAGAGAGACAGAGAGTGAGAGAGAGCGAGAGAGAGAGAGAGAGCGGAGATAAGCCAGAGGTTTGATGTTTCCATCAGCCATGTTGGAGCCTCGTACACGCCGAGTACACTTGAGCCTTAAAATAGAACTATAATTCATCTTCTCGAGCTGAAACCATTTCGCCACTCAGGCCACAAGTCATTTTTGGTCACATTAGAGGAACACAAGAAAGCTGTGAGAAGCACATTAGCGATTGTAAAACGGAGGAAGAATGTGCGGCACGCAACATGAAAACAGTGCGGTCTCCAGGGAATTTATTTATCGAGTATCCATCTGTCGCCCATATAGCTCGCCTTCAAACAGGCAGCGAGCGTTTAGCTCTATGATGTATAATTGGAACCAGGGCTTTTTGCAGGACCTAGTCTACGCGTTACATGCTAGGCTTTTGCTAATAATGTGCAGTATCATAGGAAAATGAACAGCACTGAGAATGGATATTCTGCAAACATGTGCAAGTGTATTATTATTCCATCTTCTCCTCTGTGCGTAAACTCACAACTTGTTTTAACCGGAACCTGTGGTTGTGGAATGTTGCAGTTTCGTGATGAAAAAAAAAAAAAAAAAAAAAGAAAAACGAGGCCAGGCCACCGCCGTGTTTTCTGGACAAAAACGCAAAGCGGAGAGTAAACTGTTTGTCAGATGCGCTGTGTGTTTGGGTTAACACCTAAACAGTTTCCTCAGAGCATCAATCTGTTTACCTCAGGCATGGACACACACACACACACACACACACACACACACACACACACACACACACACACACACACACACACACACACACACACACACACACACACACACACGCACAGGCGTTAGCACCACCTGCACTGTCTGACGCACTGCTTGCCTGCTAGGCAACCCCCTTTTTGCAAAGAAAATAGTTATACGTATGTGTGTAGTTATTTATAATGACTTAATTGACCTATGCTCTGTACGTTATATTGAATAATTCGCGACCAGTCGCAGATTACTAAAACTTGCGAAAGCTGTCAGTCCGTCATGCCAACATATACACCTGCCTGCCTGTCACGCCTTGTGACACATTCCATATGGCCATCTCCATATTTGTAGATCATGACACTGGTCGCATCAAACCCTGGATAGCCATATATGGAAAACACTCAATCAAAACCTAGATCTGCATGTATGAAGTCTGAAACCTTCAAAACCTTAGATCTCCATTCTGGCAGCCTGTTCCTCCTCTATGTCGGCCTCTTGACTGATAAACTATCGCCGATTGTTCAGATAAAACGTTGCTGTTGCTGTTCAGCGGAAGGAAGGCTTTTGGTAAGCTACTTGCTGCGTTTAAAGGTATTATTCAGATGGGGAGTGATTAGTTAGTGATTGTGACTGTGCACACACTTTACAGTATATGGCACATATTGATAAAGAGGACTTGGGACTCTACCTAAGCTTTCAGCGTGAATACACCAGAGACAACATTGTTCACCTTCCTGGTGCATGGCGTTCTTCATGGCGGATCAATTCAAACTTCAACCCCTAATGTCATAACCGCACCTGAGACTTTGGCGTAAACATTATGAAAGAGATAATGCACTTTAACATCATACACTAATGCGATTTCAGAGATGGAGACAGAGGCAGGAAGAAAGGCATGAGCTATATGGTGGAGCATTAGTCTCACTTACTGCCTTGCTTCAGAGAGGCCTGCATACAGCTTGGCTGTGGTGTTGATCCTAGAGAGCTCCTTTTTTCTTGTTGCAGCTTTCATGGCCAGAGACAGTTTGTCAGCAGTAGTAGCCTAGCCTCACACAGCCTCTTAACAACACCACAGGCTTGCGCTCGGAGAGGCCGGCCAGAAGACAGCGGTCGGGAAGAGCCCTAAGAATAGATGCTGCTAGTGCTCCACAACGAGGAGAGATGATGGTGGGATAGCCTCAGCTAGGTTTGGATCTAACCTGCTGGCTGGTTCTGATCTTTGGCTCCAGGGTCGGACTGGCTATAGGGTGTACCAGGAGCTCTCCCGGTGGGCTGTGGCCATAGGGGGCCGCTATGTGGTGCTTAAAAAAAGTGCCCCCCTTTTTGGCAGACCTGTATTCTAACTGCACCAGATGAGTAACAGATCAACCCTCTTCTATCTTGGATCCTTGGATCAAAGGGCTGTGTAGGTGTCTATTAGGCTTATATCAGTGGTTTTCAACCTTTTTCATACCAGGGTCCACTATTTATTCAGCATTTGAGCCACAGACCACCATTTTGTGACATTTTAGCCCCACGGACCCCAAAAACCAAAGATTTCTTCTGTTTTATCTTAAATTTCAGGATGGATTTCAAAAACAACAGGCAAACCTAGATCTCTAGTTGTGTGGATTTTGGATAATTCAGATAAATATTTTAACTCTTGAGAGTGTAAAAATGAAACCAAATGGACCCGCAAGGGTCCATTTCGGTCCATTTGCACTCTCAAAGAGTTACATCTGGTTACCAACTGTCATCAATTTCCTGGGCACCACTTGGAACCCTCTCAAGGACCACTGGTTGAAAACCACTGCGTATATTATTATATTATTCATGTTGTGGTGCAAAAGTGTTTGAGCTGACAGAGTTTGTGCTACCCGCACGCTGGTTGTGGTGGGCCGGTATGGGCCGAATTCACGCAAAAAAAAAAAAGACCCGGCTGAATTTTTGTCCCAATCCAGCCCTGTTTGGCCCTGTGGCCAACACCCCTGTGCATGACCGGCCAGCCGGACGGCCGTTCACAGGCCAGCGGTCCGGTTTGGTCCATACATAACAAGCGCGCCGCCCACTGCTTCTATTCCCAGTTTCTTGGCAGCGACACGGAAATCCAAACACCACCCCAGCCGCCTCCAGGCCTTGCCTTCGGCCCCCCGAACAAGCGGCTCTCTTCAAGACCCAGACTACCACTACCCCCTCCTCCTTCTTCTTCTCCACAAGCCCCCCCTCTCCATCCCCACCCCTCACCCCCCCAGTGCGCCAGCCAGCCAGCCAGCCACCACTTTATCACACTGTGCTGTGCTGAATGCTCTCCCTTCATGTTGGCCAGGGTTTATGACCCTAGCACTCTCAGACTGGGGAGGGGGTTGGTGGGTTGGTGGGGAGGGGGGCAAGATAGAGATCTCCATCAAAGACTTTCTCAGATACCCACAGTCACCTCTGGAGAATGGGGAGGGGGGCTGGGGTCCGTCCGTCGCGGGCGGGCGGACCGGTCTGGTTTAAAGACTTTTTTTTTGTTTAGGAGGGGCCAATTAGAACTCCCTGGCAATTAATGGATGCAACCAGACCCACCTCAGTATGACCCCTACCACCACCACCATCACCACTACTACCACTACTGCCCCGATGTGAGGGATGGATCCAAACTTATATGCTGAAACCTAGACCACAACTCAACCCGCAACTCACCTCACTTCCGCGCAGGAAGCAGTAGCTTAGCCACAGGAAATGGACACTTGAATTGATAAATATAGCCCTTCTTCTTACACCAGGCTACTGTATGCAGAGAGAGGGAGACTAAAGGCTCTTACATACTCCAGGATGAAGTGAGTTTCGGTGAAGAGGTTTCATCATTGTGTAGTTTTTGAGGCTTCACCCTGGAGTATGTATGAACTACAGGGTGAAGCCTTAAAAACTACAACGCAGTGAAAACTCTTAACACCTAAACTCACTTTACACACACACACACACACACACACACACACACACACACACACACACACACACACACACACACACACACACACACACACACACACACACAGGCCTCCAAGAAGAGCTTGTATGGTATAGTACAGCGCAGTACAGGACAGTACAGTACAGCGCCACTCAATTGTCTGTTTTTTTTTCTCCTGGCACCTATAATACATGCCCTGAGCCCACAACCACTGTACCCCCTACCCAACGCTCGCTCGCACGCACACGCCTACTCCCCCTCTCTCTCACACACACACAGAGCCCTCTAAACTCTATTAAGGATCTATTTATAGCCAGTGGAGGGGGCCTGATAGAAAGCATATTGTGTCCTGTCGGGGTGGATCTGGTTGCCTGCTCTGTGAGCACCATTGCATCATTCAGAGCAGAGCAGAGCAGAGCGGAGGCAGCAGCAGCGGCTGTAGTTCAGTCTTTATGAATGAACAGCCTCCCTCCCTCCCTCTCTCCCTCCCTCCTATCCTCCGCCACAGGCAGGGAGAAAGATGGCACCCATCCCACCGTGATGTCACGGCCGACACACAAGGAGAGGAATACACAGAGAGAGAGAGAGATCCCATTCATTCTTCTCTCCCCTGTTTTCTTCAATTGTCTTCCACTCTCTTTCCCTCTCTCTCATCTTCCTCCTCTCAATTACTTTAAATTCAATTCAATTCAATTCAAGGGGACTTTATTGGCATGAGAAAACATACGTTTACATTGCCAAAGCAACAAACAATACAACACAACGGTACATGAATACAGGGGTGTTTTTGCCATTAGGTAGACTAGGCACTTGCCTAGGGCGCCATGAGGGGAGGGGGGCGACCACCAGACATGCTTTAAAAGGATCCCAGGCTAATAAGCCTAATATGGATAAATGCATTATGCTTATCCTCTATAACTAGAATCGAACAGTTCAAACACATATAATGTGTTATTTAGTTTAAAAATAGTTCATAATTTTATCCCATTTTTCAGGTGATTGCCTAGGGCTCAAAATTGCTTAGAAACGCCACTGCATGAATACAAATACAATCCATATAACAATGCAATTAACTTAATACAAGGATGTTTTTTTAGGGTGGTTGTGTTGCATCTTTGGTTGTTCTCCTGTCACAGCAGGCAACAAATATCGCTGCTGTGTTTGCACATTGTTGTACCTCCTCCCCCAATAGGTATTTGAGTTTTTTGTCATCAGTAATGTTTTCAAACTCCCCTTGGGGAGTGATCATTGGGAATTATTTGTCTCTGATATCTTGGTACAGTGGACAGTATGTGTCTCTGATGTCTCGGTACAGTGGACAGTATGTGTCTCTGATGTCTCGGTACAGTGGACAGTATGTGTCTCTGATGTCTCGGTATATTGGACAGTATGTGTCTCTGATGTCTCGGTACAGTGGACAGTATGTGTCTCTGATGTTTTGGTGCAGTGGACAGTATGTGTCTCTGATGTCTTGGTGCAGTGGACAGTATGTGTCTCTGATGTCTTGGTACAGTGGACAGTATGTGACTCTGATGTCTCGGTACAGTGGACAGTATGTGTCTCTGATGTCTCGGTACAGTGGACACTGGACAGTATGTGTCTCTGATGTCTCGGTACAGTGGACAGTATGTGTCTCTGATGTCTCGGTACAGTGGACAGTATGTGTCTCTGATGTCTCGGTACAGTGGACGGTATGTGTCTCTGATGTCTCGGTACAGTGGACAGTATGTGTCTCTGATGTCCCGGTACATTGGACAGTATGTGTCTCTGATGTCTTGGTACAGTGGACATTATGTGACTGATGTCCCGGTACAGTGGACAGTATGTGTCTCTGATGTCAGTGGACAGTATGTGTGTCTGATGTCCCGGTACAGTGGACAGTATGTGTCTCTGATGTCTCGGTACAGTGGACAGTATGTGTCTCTGATGTCCCGGTACAGTGGACAGTATGTGTCTCTGATGTCTTGGTACAGTGGACAGGCAGTTATAGGAAGAGTAGCTCAGTCTCTACTTCGTTCTCTCTCATCCTCTCTTCTTTCCCCTCATGCACTTATCTCCGCTACCCCCTCCTCTCTTTCTCTCCCCTCCTCTGCCTCCTCCTCCTTTCCCTTTCTCCCCTGGCTCCCTTGTCCAGTGATGGGTTCACGTTACAACTCGATGACTCACCCCCACGCACGCTGTGGTCACGCACACATACACACACACGCACAGCAATCAGTGCGTGCGTAAGAGTCAGTCACCCCTCACCCAACAGATGAACGCACACACACATGCACACACTCTTCCCCGGCCGCTCCCTCCCACCCCTCACCCGGCCAAGCCCTTCTTGCCCTGCCCTTCCCCATCTATGCATCCATCTATCCATCCATCCAACCACACAGGTCCGGATGTATCATTTCCCAATTGGGGGGGCAGTAGAAAATGGTACCATACCCTTTTCTGTTACAGGACTTTTATTAGACAAGTAAGCATCAATTATCAGACCAGTTGTTGCATGCATAAAGCTAAAGGTCTGAATCGGAAAGTTTTCTGTTTTCTATGATGAAATGGTATTGGTGTAGTGTTGCCACAATGGCAGTAAGCAGTTATCAGCAGTAGAAGTGTTTCAAATCATTTTAAATACTGTATAAGCACCTTCATTCAAACTGTGGGTTGTTTTGCATGGTGTCGTGTTTGGTGGGGGCAGTCAGTCAGGGCATTTAGGGAGGCATTGCCCCTCCCCATGCCCATGCCCAGATCCGGTCCTGCATCCATGCCCTCGCGCTGGAGCTCATGCAGGCTGCTTTAATTTGGTTCATCTGCATGCATGTGTGCGTTGTTGTGTTTCGTTCCGTGTGTCGTTTTAATGACCCCCACCCCCCCATTCCGGCTTGCAGGCCAAGGTGCAGAGCAGAAGTGTTTGTCAGAGGAGGAGGTGATGGTGGATGGGACGGCCCGGGGCCAGGGCGGATCTAGGCATGGGCATGGGGGGGCAATGCCCCCCTAAATGCCCACACTGCTCCACCAAACACGATGGCATGCAAAACAACCCAAGATATTTCAAATTAAAGTGCTTATATTTGAGATGATTTGAAACACAACTACTGCTACTAAGTAAGTACAGTTGTGGCACCACTAAACCAACAGCATTTCATCATTGACAACAGAAAACTCTCTGAGTTAGACCTTTAGCTTTATGCATGCTGCATGTCTGTTGCAACTTCAACAACAGCTGATGTTATTAGTGATGCTTTACTTGACTAATAAAAGTCTTGTAAGCAAAAAAGGTATGGGTGCAATGAAGTCGCCCCCATGCCGTTTTTGCCTGACCCCCCCAATTGGGAAATGTTACATCTGCCCCTGCGCTACGGGGTGGGGGTGGGGGGGGTCGTATTCAGACTGAGAGACTCTCTGAGAGACCTCCCAGGGGGAAGGATATCGTTGTCGCACTCAGCATAACCCGCTTCTTCTGTCCATTACGTTTCGCGATGATGACACGCAGAAGGGAGGGGGAGGGGAGCGGCTGATCAATACCTTTTGCTGTATGCGTTTACGTACGTACGCCTGTGTCTCGTCAATGGCTCTCAGATGATGCTTGATTGATCTCACAATGCGATGTGAACGACATAAGTACGGTATTCCTTCCTATATATTGAATGAATTATTCACTGGCCGAATATGGGGTGTGTTTGGAGTGTACAGGTTTTGATGTCAGATCAGCAATGGAGAAAAAAATGGGTAAAAAAATCGATATGCCAATATATGGCAATTCTTAATGCCATGGTATCAATATCAATTCACCAGGTTCAAAATCGATTCTGGTGATATTTATGTAGGTCCTATTCATTAATGTGTTCATGTCAGAAAGACTGACTGATGTTATCAGGCTGCACTGATGTTCCGTCAATTTTTAAAGGATATCAGGGATCTCCATACTGTATATGGACGTTGTCGCAACATAGGGGGTCATAGGGGCCTTTCTGTGTCTTAAAAGTGTGCCATAAACCTGCGCTGTCCTTTCTCCTTCTGGCCAGGTTCATGGTGGAGGGTGTGTATGTGTAGAGCCCGTGGATCACATTATTAGATAATTGGCACTGGATGTCCGTGATCAAATGTGAAGTGAAGCCTGGTGTTGTTGACATGGTGTCCTAGTGTGCATAAGACGCTTGTGTGGAAGCTTCAGCGCGCGGTGAGTGCGACCATGCTGCTGCTGCTATACGGCTAATGGGACTCGCAGGCTTTGAAACCGTATAGCTCAAGTTGTCAGGACTTCATCATTTGCTATAGAGATTGTCTCGTCTTCTTCTTCATGTGATCCTCTCTGGCTAATGGAGCAGGGGCGGATCTAGGCATGGGCATGGGGGGGGGGGGGGGGGGGGGGGGGGGGGGGGGCAATGCCCTCCTAAATACCCAGTCTGCCCCCCCAAAAACAATTAAAGTCCTTATATTTAAAATGATTTGAAACACTACTACTGCTACTAACTAACTACAGCTGTGGTTCCACTAAACCAACAGCATTTCATCATTGAAAACAGAAAACTCTCTGAGTCAGACCTTTAGCTTTATGCATGCTGCGTGTCTGTTGCAACTTCAACAACAACTGATGTTATTATTGATGCTTTACTTGACTAATTAAAGTCCTGTAACCGAAAATGGCATGGGGGCGGCTTCATCGAAGTGAAGCGACACGGGCGATGAAGCCGCCCCCATACCATTTTCTCCTGCCCCTCCAACATGTTCTCTTGCCCCCCTAAACGGGACATGTTACATCCGCCCCTGTAATGGAGGCGCACTGTACATTAGTGCTCTCTCTCTCTCTCTCTCTCTCTCTCTCTCTCACACACACACACACACACACACACACACACACACACACACACACACACACACACACACACACACACACACACACACATGGCTTTCTGTCATAATGAGCACTCTATGGAAAAACCCGACTTCCCTGTGCAGTGCATGCAACCGATAATAGAACCATTAGGCCTGCTGCTGTATGGCTCCGTGATGATTTGTCTTACATACAAGCTATAGTGTGTCATCATGCACTTCCGAGTGAAGTGCATGACACACTTTGAAATGTAGTGACACCCCTGTGTCACTATAGGTTACACAATGTAATGTGTCATCATCATGCACTATATATATTCACAATATACCGCAAAGAAAATGCATTTTGGAGTGACGGGAATAGGTGAATTTATTTTTGAACAACACCCCCATAGCCTTATTTTAAGTTCATGGTGGACTAGTGCAGTGGTTTTCAACCTTTTTTTTATAACAGGGGCCACTAATTATTCATAATTTGATCAACTAAACTAAAGATTTCTTTTGCTTTTGTGTCCACAATTTCAGGCTGGATTTCGGGGAAAACAGAACAGTCAAACATGCAGATAAAAAATGACAATTAATCTTCTACATTCTCTAGTTGTGTAGACTTGGGCTAATTCAGGTGGTGAATATTTTAAATCTTGAGAGGGTAAACATGAAACCAAATGGACCCGCACGGGTCTCCACCAATAGGAAAGCTATTGGTGGAGAGGTTTGTCTATCACATGCTATGGCTGTGATTGGACTACAGCAGTTTAGGGAAGGGCTTACTGAACGGTCTATTGGGGATATAGTCTACCTCTTCAAAATTATGAACTGGTATATACAGTATCTTTAGATCTTTGTGCACATTGAAATTAAATTACAGTTCACATAACTTTTTTTTTTTTTTTTTACAAAAAGGTGTTTCTCAGTGTTTTGCAGAGCAAATTCAAAACCTAAAATGTATTCATTCAAACGTATTCAAATGTGACAAAAACGATTCAAATGACAACTCAGAGTTTAAAAAGAAAAGCAGGCACGCCAGCAGCCATTTCTCTTGGTAGGTGTGCCTTACACTATAGCTCTGGGTCCGTTGGGGTTTTGACGCGTCTTTGATGGTGGATTTAGAGCTAAAGCAGCTTCAAGACCGGCGTGGGCAAAGCAAAGCAAAGCACGGGGCCGTGTCAGGGGCTGATGAAAGAGTCAGGGGCGCGGGCGGGATGGAGGGAGGGAGGGGCTCACAACTGGTTCGAAAGTGCAGACAAACTCCACCCCATCCATCTCAAATAAACCGGCGCACTTTGCCTTTTTTTTCTTTTACCTTGACATCAAAGCCCCCAGACTGTCTGAGCCCTGGCCCCATCTCGGTTTGCAACCGTTTGCAACACTTAAAGTTCTGCAGTATTGACTCTGAGTGCTGCTTAACAGACTACAGAGACTACAACAGACTAACGCGTACAGACAGCCGCGCTGTCAAGAGGGTGAGATGTACACAACGGAAGCCTGCGCTACCGGTAGTTTCTAGTTTTAAGTATGAAGTGTCCGTGCCAATTTATGCTGCCGGATATTATCTTTACTTCAAGGGGTAACGGTTTCGAAGGCGAAGCTCTTCCTTCTTCGGATGACCAAAGCTGTAGATTTATTGTTATTTTTTGTTTTTTCCACCCCCCTCTGCCCCTTCATCATGAAGTAGTTCATACTATGTACAGGACAGCGTGTTGCTGTTAACGACGGGTTGCAGGGGTCGGATCTAGGCACTAAACACGATGGCATGCAAAACAACAACCCAAGATATTTCAAATTACAGTGCATATATTTAAAATGATTTGAACAACTACTACTGCTACTAACTACAATTGGTCACACCACTCTAGCTTTATGCATGCTGCGTGTCTGTTGCAACTTCAACAACAACTGACGTTATTATTGATGCTTACAGTATACTTGCCTAAAAAAAAGTTCTGTAACCAAAAATGGTATGGGGGTGATAACCATAAGAAGACGTTGCACATTGGCTTCTCTGCCTCGGTACACTACAGCACGGACATCTTATCGGTGAATGAATTGTAAATGGGACGTGGCCCTACCCCTCTGGTGAAACATAAAGGCTGTCACATATCATGTTGCTAATGCACCATTACCAACAACCCCATTTCCATATAATCAAGAAGTTCACAAAAAAGACCGGAGAGGGTGAAAAAGGGAAGAGCGCAGACTAAGGGGGACGACTGTGTTAGGAAGATGGAGAGGAGATGATGGTGTTATTGAGGGCTTAATCAAATCACATTGGGGGAGAAGCTAAAGTAGCGTATGTTCCTCTCATTCAGACCATGTATGTAATGGCTCTGGAGCAGTTTCCATCAGTGGGAGAGAGAGAGAGAGATATTGAGAGGCCTAATTTTGTAAGTCAGCTAGACATGGGTTACATGGCGAACGGAGGACAGCTGCTGTGCATTCCAGACGGGTGTCGAGACGCAGCAGAGCAGTGGAAACGGCCAGGCATGAAGTGTGCGTTGCCCCAGCACTGCTGGCTGCGCCGCTGCTTTGTTGCTGCTGTTGTTGCTGCTGCTGCTGCTGCTGCTGCTGCTGTTGGTGCTGCTGTTGGTGCTGCTGCTTTGCTGCTGCTGTTGGTGCTGCTGCTTTGCTGTTGGTGCTGCTGCTTTGCTGCTGGTGTTGGTGCTGCTGCTGCTGCTTTGCTGCTGCTACTTCTGCTGCTGCTGCTGTTTCTGCTGCTGCTGCTGCTTCTTTTGCTTCTGCTGCTTTGCTGCTGCTACTTCTGCTGCTGCCTGCTTGGCTGCTGCTTCTGCTGGTGCTGCTTCTTCTGCTGCTTCTGCTACTGCCTGTTTCTGCTGCTGCTCTGCTGCTGCTTTTGCTGTTGCTTTTGTTACTGCTGCCGCTTCTGCTGCTGCTGCCCCTGTGGCAGCTCAGCCTGACTCAGCCCACAGTGTAGATGCCAGAACATCTGGATGCCTCTGCGGCGCGGCGGCGGTGGCACAGCTTCACCGTCAGTCTGCCGCGCCCCAGACACCACACCAGCCTTGTCTGCATATAGATCCTATTTTTTTGTATCCGTCCAAAAATGTAGAACAGATTTCGTCCTGACATTGTAGATTCTACAAAACATTCGCACTGAAAGAACATACTGAAAGATTTGTGCAGCATTTTCACATTCTCCCCCCAAAAACAGCAGGCGTTCACGGCTGCTATTTTTCAATGAAAGTTAAAACACCACAAGTACAGTAAAGAATAGTTTAATCTGAATGAATGTGCAGATGAGAAGTGTCACAGCCTGGCACACTATCATCACGTCATCAGCACTGAAAACACATAATTTAAAAAAAAATCTCAAGCTAGATACATTTCACAAAAACAAGTTTGGCAATGGATGTACATTTTTATTACACAAAAAAAAATGTCAGCCTACAAAGAACTAGATCAGCACTCGGTCGGCTGCAAACTTGCACGTTGCACAAGTAGGCCATGGCCTAGTTGTGTGTGAGCAGAGTGGGCTAATACTAATGACCTACATAGCTAACTATGTAGGTCTTTCACTTCAAATTCGTCAAATTACGTCATCACCTACACCGGCCAATCGGAGTACCCCGAGGGACCGCACACCGAACACCGAGAATTGATTGCCTTACTTCATGCTGCAGTTGTTTCCCTGCAGACAGACACTTGCTTCGTCCTGCAGACAGTCCAGAACGTTGTTGTCAACAAATCACAAGAACAAAACATTCGTCGGGCTAACAAATGCGGTGCTAATTTGTGAGAGGGGGCAGAGGGGGGTGGTTGTGTGGGATGAGGCAGCGTTTTAACCAATCACAGCACAGCTCTATCCAGCAGTTTCGTAATGAGCCAATAGAGTGAAGGTGAGGTGGAGTTACAGTAGATTCTGTCTTTAAACAAATCTGTTTCCAAACACAGTGTTTGTAGGCACTAAAGTTGCCTCTATCTTTAAGCTGAAACCAAATTGGCCTTAGATCATTTATAGACAATCTCTGCAGCCAGATATTGAGTGCATCCAGGGGCGGATCGAGGCATAGGCATGGGGGGCAATGCCCCCCTAAATGCCCAGGCTGCCCCACCAAACATGATGGCATGCAAAGCAACCCAAGATATTTCAAATTAAAGTGCTTATATTTGAAATGATTTGAAACACTACTACTGCTACTAACTAACTCCAGCTGTGTCACCACTAAACCAACAGCATTTCATCATTGAAAACAGAAAACTCTCTGAGTAAGACCTTTAGCTTTATGCATGCTGCGTGTCTGTTGCAACTTCAACAACAACTACTGATGTTACTTACGTTGTATTATTGATGTTTTACTTGCCTAATACAAATCAATCCTGTAACCGAAAATGGTATGGGTGCGGCTTCATGCCCCCCCCCCCCCCCCCCCCCCACACACACACACACACACAATTGGGAAATGTTACATCCGCCCCTGAGTGCATCGCTAGTTGCCATGGTGTACCAGTCAGTGAATGATGCAGCGTTATTCCCGGTGAGAGCGAGAGACAGAGGACAGGACTTCTCTCTCTCTCTAACCAGATGAAGACAGAAAGAGAATTAGCATATATGACACACACACAGGCCATGTGTCTCCGCTTTAATCACTTCCACCCGCAGCCGGAGGGCTGATAGACGGGGGATGAGTCACGCCGTTAATAAGTATCGTTATTAATAGACGATGGACGACGCTTGGCTTTTGTTCTGCAAATCAGTGCTGCCATTTCCACTGAGATCCACATTGGATGAATGAAAGAATGGCATTTTTTTGTGCCGTCGAGATTCCACGCGGCGGGGCTATCCTCGTCTCGTCTCTATTTATACGCCTATCTCCGAGCTTTTTTCCTACTCTGCAGTGGCCCATGGATGGAGGGTGAGTGGGTGGGTTGGATGGATGGACATTGGACAGGAGGGGGGTTGCCCACTCCCATGCACATCTAATTAGATCAGCGAGTCATCAGGCACTGTTTAAAGCCATCAAAGAGAGCGTTTGTCTCCCCGCTGGGTGCCCCCTGGCTGTGAGGTGGAGAACACTGAGCCCAGTGTGTGTGTGTGTGTGTGTGTGTGTGTGTGTGTGTGTGTGTGTGTGTGTGTGTGTGTGTGTGTGTGTGTGTGTGTGTGTGTGTGTGTGTGTGTGTGTGTGTGTGTGTGTGTGTGTGTGTGTGTGTGTGTGTGTGTGTGCATTAGTTGGGGAGAGACCCCTTTGCTCAAAGACAAGCCCACCCTCAGTCATCGTTACGCTGCTGCCTCCACCCAGAGCCTTAGTGGGAGAGTTCGGATATTCCCGTTCACTCCTATCCTGGGCGCTGGCGCTGCTGGAGGAGCATATAGAGCCAACAACACCCCATTCACACAACTGACGTTCTCACAATACAGGGCGTCTTGCGAGACTGTCTGCGAGGCTGCAGTTGTGTCCTATTGGGGGTAGGAGTAGCATTAGGAGTATGCAGAAATGCGTTGGACTCAGATATTAAATCCAGCTTTAAAGGTAGGGGAAGTGATTTCACTTTTGTCAGATATCACCCCCAAAAATGTCCTGTTAAAATGCTCTATTATAAGGTGTGCAGACCATATATGGAGTTTCCCCCTCCCCGCATTAGCAGAGGAGCTAATAAAAGTTCCCCAGGTGGAGGGTGAATTCTCCTCCAATCAGGATCGAGCAGCAGGTTCACATAGTGTAGCTACTCTTGGGCGCCCCTAGTGCACCAAGCAGGTACTACACGATGAATTTCAAATCACTTCCCTTATAGCTTTAATTACTTTAAAACCCTTTATTTTAGTTATTCTTTAATAATACTACAACATAAACATTACAGAGACGGTAGTTGTGACTGAACGATACTTTAAAACAGTTGTCGTTTGGCATATCTACCTAAAATAGCTCTTATTTGCGGCGTTCCCGTTGAAAACAATGTATTCCCAACTGCAGTTATAGGACTCAGAGAGGCTCTGTATAGTCACGTGACGACTGGCTGTTCCGCTCTGGTTTCTGACCCCTCAATATCCGAACTCTCCCACTATAAGGCTCTGCCACCACCCACACCACCACCACCACTCACTGACATCACCACCTCATCTTGTGACCCCCTGAACCCTACGTTTGACCCCGTGGCGGTCGGTGGGGTGGGGTCGGGGGGTGACAGTGTCTCCTCTGTTTGCTGATAGGTTCATCGTGGCAGGAGGGCTGCCAGGGGGTCACGGTGTGTCTCTGCTGACCGGGCTGACCCCTCCCCACCCTCCCCACCCTTCTCACTCTCGTTGAATACCACACAGTTTGCCAGATGCAACAACACAACGCGATCCTTCTAATGATTTTTTTCAGAACTCCATTTTTAGGAAATACAGAATCGGGGGAACTTTTTTATCATGTCCACACAACACCTCTAAGGTATATTAACAGTTTTCATGCCATTGAAATAGATCTACGTCTCCCGTTATCATTATGATTTACAGTAACAACTGATGCCGCTGACGTTAACGCTACTGTACGTGACGTAGTTACCGGCGCCGGTTTAATTCGATCCCCATGCTAACAGCAGCTAGCAGCGACCGCATCCACCATTGATAGACAATAACAAGAGACCCACCAAACCGCAACCGGAAGTGTGTGTCGCCAACTAACTTGTCCGTGGGGAAACATGGACCGAAATATGAAATATGAGTTTTTGATGAAAAAAACTGGCACTGGCTACCTCCAAAAATATGAAAAAGGGCTGGCACGGAGAGTGTTAATGACATATTAGAATGTTGAAAATGGGTGGAGTTCCCCTTTAAGCAATAGTGCTCCGTCATCCATGCAAATGTTGTGTTGTGCCCAAAGCATTGGGACGGAGAGAGGAGAAAGTTTGAGTACGGTCAGAGGGGGAAAAAAACCTTAACTTCAAACATAAAGAGTATAGTGGGATTGAGCCTAATTCACCCACTGGTTAACCCGGCCAATGGCAGGAACGGTATCGGAAACGCTGGACACTGGAAAGGCTAATAAGTGAATAAGTGAAGTCCTGCCTTTTCTGATGCATTTTTGTGTGAATGTGTGTGTACATGAATACATTACCGAATCTCAGACGCCGCAGGCATTTGCAAATTGTGTATGTCTGACCATTTGGTTTTTTAGTTTGTTTTTTAAGTGTGCATAGTCATTGTGTTTGCGACAGCTGCCCGTTTAGATTGAATCCAATATCGAGACGAGATGCTTTCTGTCTAGACAGAGAGTAATTGTTGAGACAATTTGTTGGTCAGGCTCAGATACAACCCCCTCCTCCTCCTCCTCTGTGTGTGTCTCAACCTAACACATTCTGTCTCTTTTTCTCTCTCTCTGTGTGTTGATGGACAGATCTGGAATGTGGAGACGTGCCTCTGCTCACTCCAGGGAGTAAAGAGATGATGTCGCAGGCCCTGAAAGCCACCTTCAGCGGCTTCACGAAAGAACAGCAGCGGCTGAGCATCCCCAAAGGTAAAAAGAGGCCTTATCGGTGGCTTGCTTAAAGGGAAATTGCACCCATTTTCAACATTCTACTGCAGGGGTTTTCAACCAGTGGTCCGGGGACCACCAGTGGTCCTTGAGAAGGTTCCAGGTAGTCCCCCAGCTAAGTTGGTTAACCAGAAGTAACTCTTGAGAATGTAAAAATGAAACCAAATGGACCCTGGCGGGTCCATTTGATTTCATTTTTACACTCTCAAGACAAAATATTCATCATGTGAATTAGTCCAAGTCTAGTAGTCTACACAACTAGAAGATTAACGGTCATGGGCAGAAGCAAAAATAAATCTTTAGTTTTGGGGTCTGTGGGGCTAAAATGTCCTCAAATGGTGGTCCGTGGCTCAATTGCTAAATAAATGGTGGTCCCTGGAGTCAAAAAACCCTGTTCTACTGTGTCATTAAAGGCAATAGAGGCAACTTTCAACACGGTGGGACAGTGGTTAGTGCTGCCGCCTCACAGCTAGAAGGTCCTGGGTTCGATTCCTGCTAGGGGCGCTGCTGTGGGTGCTGGTGGCGTGTCTGCTCCTCCGCGTCATCAGTTCATATACCCGAGACGGGTTTGGTTAAAGGGCCTCTCTGTGGGGAGTTTGCATGTTCTTCCTGTGTCCCCTAGGGCAGATACCCTCACAAAAACATGCAGGGGCTCTAAACTGCCTCCCTGTCAGGTGAAAAGAAGGTGACGCAACTCCTCATGCATTGAAGGAAGCATGAGCCAAGTCTGCTGCCTTCCCAGGTTGGCAGAGGGTGTGTAGAGCACAGGATGACATTAGAAATTGGCACTGGGTGAAAAATGGGTATGCAAAATCATGGGATATAAAATAGAGGCAACTTTGGTGTGTACACTGTGTTTGTAAACAGATTTGTAAACAGATTTGATTTTAATAACAGAATCTAACTCCACCTCACCTCCACTCTATTGGCTCATTATGACACTGCTCAAGACTGCTGTGCTGTGATTGGCTAAAACGCTGCCTCAGAAAAAATCTTGAAAATGTAATTCCCCTTTAATGTACGTCAGTAATATTACTGACATGACTGTATAGTACCTTACACGTTTAACAGAAAGCAACCTTGACGCCGACACGTTATAATTTGCTTCCCTGCTCAGCGTCTGCATGGTTCACTAAATAAAGGCATGCCGTTCGGGAAGGGAATTCTCCCAAAAACTAAAGAGAGAGAGGGAGAGACTCCCTCCCGCAAAAAAAATCCAAAATAGCTTTACATTACATACATTTACACCCCCGTCAGACTGACTGAGTCCGACTCCAGTCCAGGATGCAGAGAACGCAGACGTTGGAGACCGACAGACAGTGAAAATAATGAGTTACAGTCCCCTAAATTGAGGGCTGACCGCGGAGCCACCCCGAGCTGCTACGGAAATAGCAGGGCTTTGGCTATTTGTGTACCGTGGCAGTCGCAGTAGAGTTCTAAAAAACGGTTTGTCGTTGAGCGGGGGGCTCTGCTGCCTGCCTGCCTGCCTGCCTGCCTGCCTGCCTGCCTGCCACCTCCTATGTATGTTTACATGGCACCACCGCTAGCGCCGCCATGCTTGCCTGTGACAGCATTTTTCATTGGCTGACGTAGAAACCACATGCGGGGGCAGGCTGTGTGAATGGTGGAATTGAGAACAGTAGCTGTGTCTCCGTATTATCTGGATGCTTTTTCTCACAGTCACAAGAGGATAAACGCGTGCGTGCGGTCGACGGAGATGCTCTAGACGCTAGAGATGTGACCTAGATTCAGACTGTCGAGCAGGTTGTTCTTCCTGGTGTTAACTCGCGGCAATTTTTGATTTTTGATTGTATGCAAAGCGCGTCCTCCTCGCCAAGTACGCCTTTTAACATATTTTTAGAGCACCTTTAATCATATAGTATACACAGTGTAGGGTTGAGTCACTGCACCTTTAATGTTGACGTTGGTCCGCAGCGTTGCATTTGTTTTGGCCAGCCACAATGCATGCAAGCTGTTGTTGAGGCATTTTTAGTCCGTTTTGGGGTTAATCCAGTTCAGATGGCAGTAGATGAACAAAGCAGCCATGTTTAGTGGCTCAATAGCATTTGACCGCACATGTAAAATATTACTTCCACTCGGAGGGAATCGGAGACAGAGGTCTTCTTCTACCTAATAGAATGGTAGTGAATTATTGTAGGCGGAAGTTGGTGCCTCCATGGGTGCTTCAAAACACCACTGAGCAACTTCTACTGCTATGAATAGGACCAGTCTATATCCTTTTATGACTCTGTGTACATTGCAGGACACATTGTGTGGCAGTGTGCACCAGACATTTGGTCCATAGGTTTTTGATGGGGATGAGCAGATATATCAGCCCTACAGATATTATTGGCCGATAAAGGCTTAAATTAATATCGGGAAAAATATTATAAAAATATGACTATTTTTAAGCAGTAAAAGACCATTTACAGATATGTATAGAGCCACACAATCGGAGAAAAAATATATAGGGGACCTTCCTCCAATTATGATCAAGTGGTGGCAGGTCTTGGTGCACATGCTGTTGGTCTGCTGTTTTTTTTTGTTTGTTTGTTTGTTTTTTTCTTTTTTTCTTTTTTTTTTCAAATGACCCAAATCACTGAATGCTCCCATTATTTTCACTTATTATTTTCAATTATTTTTCGCTCTCATATTTTTTGTCCACCACAGAAGCCTGCATATATCGGTATCAGTTGATATCGGTATCGGAAATTAAGAGTTGGACAATATCGGGATATCGGTAAAGAAGTCCATATCGGACAGCTCTAGTTGTTGAGATTAGCGCTAGACAGAGACAGCCCTTCGTTGATGCTGTCGATGCCATGAAGCGTGCATCCGTAGCGATGTGTGTCATTGCAGCTACCGCTGTAGCATGGTGGAAATCGGACCCAGCTCAACTTGAATCGGTAGCTCAGCTACCTTTTCAGCAGCAGGTACAAACGTATGTACATATCACAGGCTTCCATTGACTACGAACGGTAGACGGCAGGGTCGGATTGACCATTGGGCGTACAGGGAGGTCTCCTGGTGGGCCACAACTTGTAGGGGGCCGCTGGTATCATGGTATGATTAAGATTAATTCATTCAGAATTTTAATCCACGGACCACCATTTGATGACATTTTGTCCCCAACAGACCCCAAAACTAAAGATTTATTTTGCTTTTTGGTCCACAATTCCAGGCTGGATTTGGAAAACAAAACAGTCAAACATATGCTACAGATCAAAATGACCATTAATCTTCTACATTTTCTAACTAGACTTGGGCCAATTTAGATGAATATTTTAACTCTTGAGAGCTTAAACATGAAACCAAATGGACCCGCAAGGGTCCATTTGGTTTCATGTTTACGCTCTCAAAGAGTTACATCTGGTTAACCAACTATACCAGGGAGAACAGGTCCATCACACGCTGGTTGTGGTGGGCCGGTCTAGGCCAAATCACGCTAAAAATGTCCGGGCCGATTTTTTCCGCCCAGTCCACCACTGGTAGACGGGTATCTTTGCATCGGCCCGTGTGAACGCAGAATCACACGTGGGAGCGTCACACATCCATCTAGCCGACAAAACGCCCGATATAACGATCACTTTCCTCCCCCTGTCCAGACCCTAGACAGTGGACAGAGAACCACGTGGGAGAGTGGCTCACGTGGACCGTCAACGAGTTCAGCCTGAAGAACGTGGACTTCCACAAGTTCTGCATGAACGGCGCCAGCCTGTGTGCGCTGGGCAAGGAGCGCTTTCTGGACCTGGCGCCCGACTTCGTGGGCGACATCCTCTGGGAACATTTAGAGATGCTTCAGAAAGGTGAGCTACCTGGTGGTTGACTTTTTTGAGTGTTGATTTTAGATTTAAAATGTATTTTTTTTAGAGAGAGAGACAGAGAAAGAGAGCTCAGTGTAACAAAGGCGACAAAATGAATTTGATCAAACTTGACAGTTCAAACTGTATTATAAACTTCATCCCACTGAGTCACCATTGGCAGCCGTTGTGGATGACAATTTTGGAATTATGTTGCACTATTCTTACAATAGTCAATACCCAGCGGTGCTTCATTTCTAATTCAACCGGATGCCACAGCTCACCTCTTGCATTGCGTGTGTGTAATAGTTACATGTGTGTGTAATAGTTACATGTGCGTGTAATTTACATGTGCATGTAATAGTTACATGTGCGTGTAATAGTTACATGTGCGTGTAATGGTTGCGCACGGCCCGGCGGGTCATACTAATAACACTGGCTGTTGTCAAACGTAGTCTAGTAGTAGCCAGCTGTTTCCTCAGATTTCAAAATAATAGTGTTTTTGTTGTTTCTACATGGAGTGTGACCATTCATCCAATGTTTTATTTTGTAATCACATTGGAAATGGAAATAGCTACGACCAGGAAGGAGCGTAATTGACTTGAAAATGAAACTAAAGTAGCAAAATTATGAAAACTGACAATACCTACAGTACAGTCACCGCACACATTAAACTTCCAGATTCGATAATGTGCGTTCCGCACACCACGTTTTTTTTCCATTCTCGATTGGTAACGGGAGCCAAAGAGGAAGACATACTTTTGTTGCCCTGCGGCGGACCATAAATTTTTGATAGCGCTGGATGCGGTTACATGATACATGAAATCAATGGAGGAGGTCACTGATGCTCATTCATTCCATTCTATCTATTTTTCATGAAGAAGACACAAAGCATTTCCCTGGCAATGGCCTGACCTCCAGCTTCCAGGAATCCCGCTATACCTCAGACTACTTTGTCAGTAAGTAGATGTTGTTGAGATGCAGCGGGACAATCACACATTTAATACCATTTATTAATAAAATGTCTCTCCGCATTGCAGGTTAGATCGCATTACTGATGCCTTTTGAAGTACTACTTTTCCCTCTTAAGCCTGATTTGTGCTTAGTCATGTGAAAGTCTTGCCAAAACCAGTATTTCAGATGTTGGACACACTCTGATGTATTAGTATAGGGAGCTAGTCATATATCTCTTCCTTTCTGTATGGAGTGTATGTGCATGCATGACGTGAGTGGCAAAGTGAATTAAAGGGCCTCCACTTTAAATTTAAAATATTATTTATGATATAAACGCTGCCCTTGAATACCTCTTTAGCTCACTGAAGCCTAAACGACTTGAACCACAGTGGGAGGAGGTGGGGACCGATCCATGCACTCCAATGCCTTAAAGTGTGGGCGGTGTTAAAGTTAAAGGAGGAGGAGCTATTCAAATCTGACCCTGAATATTAGGAAAGAATCTGAGACGGACCATTTCTGTCACGGCCATTCAGAAAAATCACAGATTTCTCAAAGATGTGTTTAAAAATACAACGTACATTGGGGAGGCTCAAAACACCAAAAAAAAAACCTCTTTAACACAATTTAACCCATTTCCTGACATTGTGGATTGTGCAAAACATTCACTCTGAGAACATACTGAAAAATTTGTGCTGCAATCTCACATTCTCCCCAAAAATAGCAGGCGTTCATGGCTCATAGCGCGCCACTCTGGCGGGCTATGAGCCGTGAACACCACAAGCACAGTACAGCATGGTTTAATGGCCAGAGAGTATTTAACTTCTGCATAACTTCTGGATATGATGATGATGATGATGATGATGATGATGATGATGATTAGTCTTTTCATGCACATTCATTCTGTCTGGTTTGGGTCCACTCACTGCACTCACTGATGGTTGAGTCAGTGGATAGTCTGAGATGTTAAAATGCTTCAGATGGAAACTCTGGACCCAGATTTAGGAACGATCCCCGTTGCTTCACACAAGGGTTTGTCCGTCTCATCGCCTGGCACATAAACATGTCTTTGACCTGAGTCTCTCGGTGACAACAGAAAAATGAAAACATAAAATTGATCGATGGTGTCACTAACACATTCTAAGCCGTCTCCTGCTGTAATGGACAGTGGGGGGAGGGGGGTATTTTTACGACTATACATGTATCTTTATCAGTCGGCCTGTGTTATTCATCCGTTTATCATGTATGCTGATAGCTACATTATTACTCTGAAATTGAGGCAGCCTGGTTTATGCCAGCAAAAACCTGCGTCAAAGTAAGAGGTAGTTAATTTTACTCCTAATATATATTTTTATGTAAGCCAAAAAAATATGAATATTTAAAGCTTCGTACGATGGCACAGGATTAAAACATGCAAAGTGAAAAATAATGATGATCAAGAAATATATATTTTTACCCGTCTTCATCAAAATAAGTATATCTACAAACCCTCAAGCTTCATGACATGTTGAAAGCCTCTAAAGCTGCTCCCCAAACTGTTCATTTTAGGGACTTTAGGTATTGCTTGTGTACAACAATTGGAGGCTAGCAAGCAACTTATCACTTATTATGTTCCTATTTAAAATGCTGCATGTCATATTTCCTACATATATATCCTACTACCTGCTCACCATGGTTGACCTGTATTATGGTGATTGTACGTTTCAAGTAGCCAATCTGATTGTAGGAGGGAACAAACTGTATACGTGCTTCTAGCCAGCCTATGAGAGGTGCATTTAGCATTTCATGCTCCTGATTGTAATTCTATATATTCAATATTCCAGTATGCTATTTCAGTATATTGACAGCTTAATAATAGCCCTGAAATCGGAAGGCTCAGAGCACCTGATTGTGCTGCTTGATTTTGCGCTGTATCCAGCCAGCAGTGGACCTTCTGAACGGTATATACAAAAAGCTATCAAGGCATTCATGACGGCATACATGTATGCATCATGTATGCCTTTCATTTTTCATTTTGTTTCATTTTACGCTCTCCAGAGTTAAATTATATTTAAACATAGGAATTACTTAATTTTCAAGAATCTACACAATACAAAATGTAGAAGAATTGTTACTCTGACCAAGATTTGGCCAGTTATCTCATAACTTGTGTACCAAAACTTAAAATCCTTAGTTTTGGGTCAGTGAGACAGAACTCAACATCAAATTGTGGTCCGTGGCTCAAATGCTGAATAAACAGTGGGCCCTGGTATCAAAATGGTTAAAAACCACTGCATTAGAGGAAAACAAACTCTGTGGGGTGTAAAAACACCCAAAAACTTGAAAAATATAAAGTTCACGGTGGAGCCCCTTTAATGCTTGAATACCAGAGAGACCACTACTCTTATAATTATGAATTCTAAGAGTATTATAAGAGTTATAATATGATAATCATAAGAGTAGAATACGTGACGGCTCGGCCCAAATAATAGTCGGACCAACGACATTGTTGCGACATTGAGGGGTCAGAAAACTGAGCTCTCGGTAGGGCTGTCTGGGGGCAGCCTGACAAAAGAGGGACATTTCCACAATTTTGTGCAAAAAGTTGTGCAAACCATTTGTTTTTTTCTCCCCTCCCTCTCCTCTTCTCCTCCCCTTTCCAAACCTCCCGTCGTGTCTTCCTCTTCTTCCCTGTGCTCCTTTTCCTCCTCCGTCCATCCAGGCTACGGCATTGAGCACGCCCAGTGCGTCCCGCCGTCCGAGTACTCAGAGCCCGGCTTCATCACAGAGTCCTACCAGACGCTGCACCCCATCAGCTCCGAGGACCTGCTGTCGCTCAAGTACGAGAGCGACTACCCCAACGTCATCCTGCGCGACGCGCCGCTCAACCCGCTGCAGGTGGACTACTTCGCCGTCAAGCAGGAGGTGGTGTCGCCCGACAACATGTGCGTGGGACGCATCAGCAGAGGTGAGGCTGCTTTATTCAACTTTATTTTTGTGCCTAATTTTTGGGCAAATAATACTCAGACCTGCGACATTGCTGCAACATTGAGGGGTCAGAAAACTGAGCTCTCGGGAGGGTCTGCCTGGGGGCAGCCTGAAAGAGGGACAAAAGAGGGACATTTCCATAATTTGTTGTTCAGTTTGACCTACCAGTCTTTGAGATATGGGTTATAGAGTAATGTCTTGCATAAAACAGCGAGTTGAGAAAACAGGCTTGAAAGGTTCACTTCTGTGGCATCTAACATTACACCGAGCTCCAAATTTAGACATTTATTTGATATTTACATGTCAAATTTAGCTCTGATATTTATTTCAGGCATGCTCTAGCATGTGAAGAGACTGACTGTGCTATTAACACACAAATAATATCAGTTTTTCCTCTCTTGAACAGCTAGGCTTCCTGCAATGACTCAACCTCAGTTAGATTCGGTCACAAATGCATCTCATACACAGTAGAGGCTTGGCTAGGGGGTGAAAGAATTGTCAGAGTGAAACATGAACCAAGCCTCACCCATTATCTTCTCTGTGAAGCTGATCAAGCAGCGTTATTATTATTATTTTCGCTCTCTTTTCTCATCTCATGCGTCGAGGTTCTCTGTATAAGGACAGCCAAGGAGGTGTCAACACCCACCCACAGCTAGCGTGGGTGCTCCTTCCTTCTCATGAAACGCCCGTCGCGTTCGCTCTGCCAAACGTACATGGTTGTTTGCTTTCCCACTGATAGTTTAGAGACGAATTAGCAGTGCGGTTTTTACATCTAGGCCCATAAAGCCGGGATTTTGTCTCCCCCAATCCCCCCAGCTGTACAAATGAAGGGGTCTGAGGGCATCAAATAGTTCCACCAACGCATTGCATGCGGAGCCTAGTGTTGCCAACTTGGCGCATTTGTCGCTATGTTTAGCTTTTTTTCCAGACCGCCCTAGCGCCAAAATTAGTGAAAAACTGGTGCTTTTTTTGCTTGTGAGTTGGGGAGAAATTGATTGACAGTCGCCAGAGATAAGCGTACCAACCAAACGCGTACCAACTAAACGGACCCTTTCGGGTCCGTTTGGTTGGTACGCTCTTAAGAGTTAAATCATATGTAACCATCTGAATTTCCTAATTTTCAAGAATCTACACATTTAGAAAATGTAGAAGAATTGCTATTTTGACCAACATTTTGTCAGTTATTTCTCCTAAATTAGGCTGAGAGACTAATCTCAACATCAAACGGTGGTCCTCCATGGCTAAAATGCAGAATAAATTGTGGGCCCTGGCATGAAAATGGTTGAAAACCCACTGCTCTAGCGCATTCTAGTGCATTTTGGAAGTGCCACTGCATTTTGGATTTTGGCGGTTGGCAACACTGGCAGAGCCTCCTTCCAATGCGCCTCAAGGCAGTTTGCCTGCGAGGTAAATGGAAGTCCAATCCGTTGTACATCATAAATTCCATGCTTTCTGGCATCGCGTTGCACTCCAAACCCCCCCACTGACGTGGGAAAGTATTTGTGGCACCGGGCGATAGCGACATGTGGCTTCAATTTGCAGCAATTGAAGATCTCGGCATCATTTTTGAAGGCACGGCATTATCTTCATTCATTTATGACTCTCAATTGAACGACTCTATCTTATCTTTGCTTGCCAAGGCAACCCAAAAATAGCCGCGGCAATTTGCGCAATCGGCGCCCAATTAAGAAGCAAAAACCAAATGGCAGCTGTTTACGAGAAATGGAGTGTGAAATAGAAAAAGATGTTGCATCATACGGCACAATAAAAGCCCTATAGTCGAGGAGACACGGCGTTATTTATCGCTTTGAACTGTGCAAGCTGCTGTCGTAATTTAGTGTTCCATTTCTCGAAAACTACAGTTAACAGATTAAGATAAGTTACAGCTCATCGCGCTGTTTACAGACTGAAAAACGTTGTAGTAGGAAATATGATTGATTACAGTCAGGAACTTGAAACTATGAAACACATTACATTTGAATGGAGACACAACAACACTCTGTATCAGTGCCGTGTTGCTTGCCAGCACTGCAGTCAATATAATTGTCAATTGTAAATGGTGCATTTATAATAGTGCCTTTATCCAAGGCGCTTTACATAAATTGTGCATCGCATTCACAGACCTTAAAAATCTCTTCCCAATATGTCTCTTCCAAGACCTGCTGTATGAACTGGAAAAATGCATGTGTGTGTGACATTTATTTTTTTTAAACAATGTTTTATCATGAAAAGGTTTGGCTAGCACATGTTTTGCTTAAAGGTAATAGAGGGAACATTTTATTATTATTATTATTATTTTATTTTTATTTTTTTTTTTACCAAAAATCACAATAGAGACAAGCATCTAACGCATTCTAGTGCATTTTGGAAGTGCCACTATAATGCATTTTGGATTTTGGCTGTTGGCAACACTGAAACTGAACTGAAACTGACCGCTCTCTCTTCTCTGTCTCTCTCCACCCCTCCATTCCTCCCAACTTCTTTTCCCTCTTCTCTTCCACCTATACCCGGTCCGGTCCTCCTGGTCCGCAGGTAAGCTGGGCGGCCAGGACTCCTTTGAAAGCATCGAGAGCTTTGAGAGCTGCGACCGTCTGACCCAGTCGTGGAGCAGCCAGTCGTCCTTCAGCAGCCTACAGCGGGTGCCGTCCTACGACAGCTTCGACTCGGAGGACTACCCGGCGGGGGGCGGCGCCGGCGGCCTGCACGGACACAAGCCCAAGGGCACCTTCAAGGACTACGTCAGGGAGCGCTCGGACCTCAGCAAGGACAAGCCCGTCATCCCGGCCGCAGCGCTCGCAGGATACACGGGTGAGTTGGACTGTAAAAATGGTAAACGGTTGCATATAGAGCGCCTTTTATCCGAGGAGCTTTACGTGGATTGTGCAGCGGAGCTGGTTTTCAACCAGTGGTCCCGTGGACCACCAGTGGTCCTTGAGAGGGTCCCCAGGTGGTCCCCAGCTAAATGATGGAATGTTGGTTCACCAGGTGTAACTCTTCGAGAGCGTAAACATGAAACCAAACGGACCCGCAAGGGTCCATTTGGTATTCATCTGAATTAACCCATTTAATTAAGAAGTCTACACAACTAGAGAATGTAGAAGGTTAATGGTCATTTTGATCTGTATGTTTCCCTCTTTGTTTGACATTCACATCGTGTGTGCACACGTGTGTGTACATGTGTTTATATATACTCTGTAAAAGTGCCGGGATGTTCACAGCATGTTCCTTTGTACACACGATCTGGTACCTTTTAGTCTTCTGGTGAGGTAGTTGTGTAAGACCTGACACGTGCACGCACACACGCACGCACACACAGACACACAGACGCACACACAGACGCACACACAGACGCACACACACACCCTGCACAAGCACAAATTCAAGCCATCCATTCGTCCCCAGATGTGCACATGACAGGAAACAAACGTAGGTTTTTAGTTGGTATCTTATTTTCTCTGTCCTCTCTCTTTGTTCAGTCTCGAGCGTCTTTATTTCGCCCTAATCTGCGCCCCCCACCCCACCCCCTCACCCCCCTCAGGGTTGTCTTAGCAACGCCGGTGCAACACTGAAATCATGTCTGCCTTTGCACTTTACACGAGAGTCAAATTATCTGTTAAATCTCACATGGCCTTTTTTCTTCTCCCTCCTGCCTGTGCATGTGCTGAAGCAGCATGTTTACGTAGCGCGTTCTCGGCTGTTCAATGAGACGGAGCCTGTACAAAGTTAAAGCGAACAAACTCTCCTAAGCTATTTTTAGGCTCTCGTGGCTTTTGTATAGACAATGGCACATGAAAAAACGGTTGCTATTTTGGAATGCTTCTGGTTTGGTTCGCAGTGTGTGTTGATTTGAACCTTTTATAGCGGGTGTGACGAGAACAATGAGCCCAGTGGAAATCATAAAATAAAGTATCGCAGCAAATAATAATTATTTGTACAAGTAAGATGCACAGTGTGATGTGTGATTTATTCAGCGGTAACTACTCATAACTTGAAATATGTGCGCTATTTTAAATCGATTCCAGCCGGGGCCGGCATGATGAAGACAGTATATTCTGTAACGCACCTGGTCAGCGGAGTCTCACTGGAATTCCAAAGGAGCTTTTGTGGTTCAGAATATCCAGTGCTGAACATGAACTATGTGCCAGTCTTTGGCTTTCTGGTTAAATTCGGACACAGAGGAAAGGAATTCGATCGTGTGTGGAGGACGCTGTCCTGCAACTTAAACGACGGGGTCTTTTGGGACTTTTCGACCCGGGTTAAATTGCTGTCACAAGGCTGTAGAAGGTTGTTCGCGTGGACATGATGCGGGGGAAATTCCGCAGCAAATCATCCAAGGTCAGAAGGCAGAATGCATACCTCAGATCTCCTTACAGAGAACCCCACAGTCGGGGCTTAATTGCATATCTCCAAGGGTATCTGTTCCAACGATGCCTATTGAACAGTTGCCCATTCTCTATGTCGCGTTTTGTCGTCGTTTACATGTAATCAGATATATTAAACAAATAAGAATTCCGGACAGAATGTAATAAATCACACCATGTGAAAGTCATTTGTCATTTTCAATTTGCGGCGTGGAGAGTCTTTTTGGCGTGTGAGGCACCGTGTCGTGCGGCACTCTTTTCTTAGTACTTGACGCACTTTTATAGCAGTTTAAAAACGTTACTTCCGTAATGAACTTATCTTTTATGGAGAACATTTTGTTTCATCCTTTGCCGTTAGCAAAGCCTCTTGTGGGCTGGACAATCTACAGATAAACAACATAAATTATTGTTCTGATACTCTGCGAGTAACCACAACTGGAAGAGAGAGAGAGAGACAGAGAGAGAGAGAGAGAGAGAGAGAGAGAGACAGACAGGGGTGGGTGTAACATATCCCAATTGGGGGGGGGGGGGGGGGGGGGGGGTGCCGCTTCACACCACGGACGATGAAGTCGCCTCCATACCATTTTCAGTTACATGACTTTTATTACGCAGGTAAAGCATCAATAATAACATCAGTTGTTGTTGAAGTTGCAGCAGACAGGCAGCATGCATAAAGCTAAAGGTCTGATTCAGAGAGTTTTCTGTTTTCAATGATTAAATGCTGTTGGTTTAGTGGTGCCGCAGCTGTTGTTAGTTAGTAGCAGTAGTGTTTCACATCATTTTAAATATAAGCACTTTAATTTGAAATATCTTGGGTTGTTTTGCAAGCCATCGTTTTTGGTGGGGCAGACTGGGTATTTAGGGGGGCACCCCCCCCCCCATACCCATGCCTAGATCCGCCCCTGCAGACAGACAGACAGACAGACAGACAGGGACTGAGAGGGGCAGACAGAGGAGACACAGAGAGTGACAGAACATTGGAGAAAAGGGCAGGGGGAACACCATCTCACCTCAGGAAAGAAAAGCAGGTTTAGATAATAATGTCCCAAACCGGTGTTTGACAGGCTCCTTGACAAGCCGGTGTAGCTCCTTTTCCTGTCCCAGGCATGGGGATGACAGGCAGTCAATTGTAGTGAGAGGACAGGAGCCTGATAAGGGACTGGTGTTGTCGGGAGTTAAAGTGAGAGAGAGAGAGAGGTTCCCCTTGTCATCTCTTGAAGTTCCATACAACCCTCCCTGCCCGACAGTGACCGGACTGGAGTGCTATATGAGGCAGCAGGGGCGGATCTAGGCATGGGCAAGGGGGGCAATGCCCCCCTACAGTAAATGCCCAGACTGCCCCACCAAACATGGTGGCATGCAAAACAACCCAAGATATTTCAAATTTAACTGCTTGGTATATTTTATTAAATGATGTGAAACACTACTACTGCTACTAACTAACTACAGCTGTGGCACTACTAAACCAACAGCATTTCATCATTGAAAACAGAAAACTCTCTGAGTCAGACCTTTAGCTTCATGCATGCTGCGTGTCTGTTGCAACTTCAACAACAACTGATGTTATTATTGAAGTTCTGTAACTGAAAATGGTATGGGTGCAGCTTCATCACGATGAAGCCGCCCACCATACCGAAAATGGCATCAGTCGGGGTATTTAAGGGGGCATTGCCCCCCCCCCCCCCCCCCCCTTGCCCATGCCGAAATCTGGCCCTGTGCTGCTGTGCTCATCCGTTGCTGCGGAGACATAGCTTTCTCCAGTGCTCCCTCCTAGCCAGAAGCTGATAGTGCAGGACTGTGGGCGGTGTTGATTTCAACAACATCAAATTAAAGTTTTTTAGTTTTACTCATAGTCTCTCTTGTCTCATCTGAGCATAATGTAATGCTGAATGTATTTTATATTCCGTCAGAGCTTTTTTATACTACTACTACTTGATCCTCACATACTGCATGCACACACGCATGCGCGCGCGTGTGCGCGCGCGCGCACACACACACACACACACACACACACACACTCCATGTTGTATTATGCAGAACTCTCCTAGCCAGCCTGGGGGCAGATCTATAGCAGTGCTATGAATGCAAGACCCTCCACCCTTTCACCACAATGCTACTAGACGACATTTGAATGGGACCATTGTGCACGAGGGTCTCTTGACATTTTTTTTTTAATCCTTATTTTTTTGGAGTACTACCAGCTCAGTAGGCTGGTAAATGGCCATTCATGTAGACTCACTGTTACTGTTGATGACATGATATGGCATGCTGTTGAGACCAATGCTTGAGATCTGTGTGTGTGTGTGTGTGTGTGTGTGTGTGTGTGTGTGTGTGTGTGTGTGTGTGTGTGTGTGTGTGTGTGTGTGTGTGTGTGTGTGTGTGTGTGTGTGTGTGTGTGTGTGTGTGTGTGTGTGTGTGTGTGTGTGTGTGTGTGTGTGTGTGTGTGCGTGCGTGCGTGCGTGCGTGCGTGCGTGCGTGCGTGCGTGCGTGCGTGCGTGCGTGCGTGCGTGCGTGCGTGCGTGCGTGCGTGCGTGCGTGCGTGCGTGCGTGCGTGCGTGCGTGCGTGCGTGCGTGCGTGCGTGCGTGCGTGCGTGCGTGCGTGCATGCGTGCGTGCGTGTGTGCCATTATATACAATCATACAATCGCATAATGTGCTGTGGTTTATGCTTATTCACACTATTGAAAGGTGCTAGTGTACTATGTCAACGGTGCACTTCTTGGTAGAGCTGCACAATTTCATACAAAAAAAAAAGATCTAACAGTAGATCTAGATTCAGACACCGACACTATGCATGTGTCATTTCTGAATTTGAGTAAGAATCGTGCACCAGTAGTTGGCTGTCTGATGCACTTTTGATTTGGGAATTAGTCAAATCGAATACTTTGGTAGTCGAGTAATTTTCGACTAGTCTATTGTGATATATTGACATTGATGTGATTTGATGTGAAATTTGTTTTTCATCCAATAAAATGTGCGATTCTGGGCTTCTTATTGAAACAGTGCCTGCATATTACACTACTGTAACTCACAGTATGACATGAAAAATAAGCAACAACCAACAATCACTGCCATCGCCACAGCACACCATGTGTCTGACATGCTTCTCCAAATCCATGAATGTCTGCTGTAGAAAAATTAAAAAGATATTTTAGCGAATAACGAATAGTGAATTAATAGTCGAATAGTGGTTTGCTAGTCGAATAATCGAATAGTTGAATATTTAGTTAATGCCCTACTTTTGATACTACTTGTGTTTTTGCTACATGAGAGACTTTAAGAGCTTTAATTCAAGCACTTTGATGTTGTCTGTTAAAAGTAAAAAGTACTTGTCTGGCCAGGTGCCACGTTTGTAATGTAGCAACGTTTGGCAATTACAGTCTAAAGACAATGGGGCTGAGAAGAGAATTGTGTAATAATCGTGATCTCAATTCGTGTTTGAGAAAAATCAAGATTTACGTTTGAGTCAGCCAGATCCACGCAGCACTACTATTGAAAGGCACATCCTCTAGTCTAAAGAAGTCTATTTTTGCATAATCCATCTGATGCCAGCATTACTTTTGTTGCCACACTTCCTTTTAGCTAAAGTAAAGTGAGCTCAGAGATAACTTTCTTCACTTAACCCACATTAGCTTTTTTTGTAGATCGTTTTTTCCCCTCTTTCTTTTTTGAGAAAGTGTTGCGTTACACTTTTTACATGTGGGAGGCAACTTCTTCTTCTTCTTGTGCCCCCGCATCGGTTTTTGCTCAGAAGACACATATATGCTGCACTTACTGCACACAGGCAGGTGAGATTTCCACATACAGAACCTGAAAAAAGAAAGAAAGAAAAAAAATTCTGGTGGTTAGTTCAGTGAAAACCACAAGATCAAAGCGCACCACGGTGCATCTAGAGCAGACAGTAACCCGACGTCTCTCTCTCGCGCTCGCTCGCTGGCTGGCCTGCTTTCCTCCCCAGTTTCCACTAAGTGCTTCTAATGTGCAATGAATGCAATAACCTTGAAGTTCAATTCGACCACATTTAGTTCAATTTGCTTAGTCTGCAAAAATGAATCAAATTACTCTTCATGGTTTAAAAGGCATTCCTGAACATTATAAATGGCTTACTGTTTTGTCTCCGAGTCTGAGTGATTAAAATCACTTTTATTCGAGGTTGCCACTGCAAGGTGCATAATGGGCCAGAGTTCTAGTTTATGCATTGTGGATGGAAGGACCGTGCAAGGGCATTGACACCCACACTCACATGCACACACACACTCGCGCACAAGAGTGCCGTAGTGTCCTTGAGCAAGATGCTGAATCCCGAATAGCCCGCAATGTGCAGGTTGTTGCCTTGCATTGCTTATATTTTGGATAAAAGCGCCACATAAATGCGCCACACACACACACACACACACACACACACACACACACACACACACACACACACACACACACACACACACACACACACACACACACACACACACACACACACACACACACACACACACACACACACACACAAACGAGTATGTGTTCAGATCCCCCAACTCTGTCGCTGGAGTAAGAAGACGGCTTATTCTTATTTTTAAACAGATGATTTCATCGGAATAGAATTCGTACAGACAGAAATAATCAGTTGACCGTAGACCTCCGCGCTGTCTAGGGCAACTGGCAGACAAAAGAATACACAATGAATGGAAGTCTTGTGTTTGGGGGGACATTTTTGGTTCCATGGCTATGCCTTGACTGACCCAGATTATAGTAAGTTGAATTCACCTCCTGTTCAGAGACAAAGATTTCCTCAACACCCTAAATCTCTTGTGGACATCAATGTTTTGCTTTTAGATCTAAAATTAATGTCCTTCTCCTGGTTTTTGACTTAAATGTAATTGACTTTCCACAACATATTTACATGTAGCACAACTTATTCAGGCTCTTTTAACTTGCTAACATTACAACAAGGTAATAATGGTAACAGTACCTGTCAAATAATACTCGGCCAATTATCAGTCCAATGGCGGCTGTTTGTCACCATGTTAATGACTTTTCTTTTAGCTCCTTTTGGCTGAGAGTTTCATATTTGTACACTCAGGAAAATATTGGAAATGTCCCTATTTTTGTCCCTCTCTCAGGCTGCAACAGCTCTCCGAGAGCTCAGTTTTCTGACCCTTCAATGTTGCAACATTCCGGCTGGTCAATGTCCGAGTATTATTATACTCAACCCGTGGCAGCCATTCCGGTAGCTGAGTGGTTAGGGAGCCTGCCTGGGGAGCCAGCAACCCCTGCATGGTTTCCCCGGTACGATTCCAGTTTGATGCATGGACCCTGAGCAAGACTCTTATCCTCCTGAATCCCGTAGTAATGGCTGCTCTCTCCTCCTTGTTGTTATTCTATTCTGTGTAGCCAGAGGGGCCTGTCACCTGTGTTAACCTATCACCTACCACCTACCTGCACCCATCTTGACTAACTGGGTGGCCCCATTGTCAGAAACGCCTGTCGTTTGACCCTAAGGTCACTGATGCAATCCCCCCCGTAACAGCAACATGTCTATCAACAGTCAAGTGTCCTCTGAATCCACGGACAAGAAACTAAATTGCTTCTATTCTTGGCTGCCTCATTTGAAAACTAATCCTCTCGCAAAGCTCAGCCGATCTAGAATGACCAAATCGCTGATAGTAACAACTCCCACAGGCAAATTAAAAAGTTATCAAGAGTGAGACCGAATTTCTCTCTTTCGTGCAAATATTTCTTTCTCACATCTGCACTTTCTGGGGTCGTTTCCTAGCCCCTCTCTCCGTTGCTAAACCAGATTTTGGACCTTTTTTGTTTTGTTTTAGGTGACCACACGACTACACTGTAGTCCAGTGGTTCTCAACCAGTGGTCCTTGAGAGGTTTCCAGGTGGTCCCCAGCTAACTTGGTTAACCAGATAAAAAAAGACGTAACTCTTGAGAGCATAAAAATGAAACCAAAAGCTTGCGGGTCCATTTGGTTTCATGTTTACGCTCTCAAGAAAATATTCATTGTCTGAAATAGTCCAAGTCTACAACAACTAGAAGATGAATGTTCATTTTGTATGTTCATTTCTGTATGTTTGACTGTCGGTCGGTAATTTGAAATATCTTTGAAATGTGGGTTGTTTTGCATGCCATCATGTTTGGTGGGGCGGTCAGGCATGTCCATGCCTAGATCCAGCCCTGAATGAATGAATGAATGAATGAATGAAATTTGTATGAATGAATGAATGAATGAATGAATGAATGAATGAAATTTGTATTACAGAGATGAGAGTTACAGTACAAGTCAAGTACACACTGGTAAAAAACTGATAACAGCTTTGAGAATTACAATACAATTCAAGTACAACTACATCAAATCTGAAAAAGCTGATTGGACACACTAGTTAAGCATACACTTGTTTACTAATAGTGATAGTGTAATAGTGTTCATCTCATTAAGGCATTCAAATACATACAAAACAACTACTTCAGTAAAGTCAGAAGCAGCAAATCATGGAGGTAAAATCATAGTGGAGGTAGGAAGGGAAAAGATAAATGTACAAAGAGGAGAGGGGGGTGGGTGTTTGTTTTACAGAGGCCAGTTTCGAATTGCAGCCATCTGATGAGATAATAAAGTCTGAAACATGAACACGTATCAGGAGAAGTTGTCTAATCTGTCCTCCTCCTCCTCCTCTCTCCTCTGTGCTGTGCGCTGCAGGGAGTGGTCCCATCCAGCTGTGGCAGTTCCTCCTGGAGCTCCTGACTGACAAGTCCTGCCAGTCCTTCATCAGCTGGACAGGCGACGGCTGGGAGTTCAAGCTCTCTGACCCCGACGAGGTGAGAAGTCACTCACCCTTTACCTCACCTCACAGACCACCAGAAGACACATCACACATGTGTGCTGCACTGCTGGGAGCTTCTAAGTCGCCGGGCAGATGAGCTTACGTGTCTATTTTACTCCAGGAGTATTTATTTATGTGTTTATTTAGAGTGGGGCCGACTGGAGGAATTGTGAACTGGAACCACTGGCGTGACAACTTAACAGGATGAGAACTGTAGACATAAAAGACGAGTGATAAAGACACAGACACAAGTATCCATAGGGGCATGCAAAAAAAACTAGGGGTGTGACGATTCACTTCCCTCACAATACGATACAATATTGATATTTAGCGTTCTGAATCGATTTATATTGTGATTCTTAGTTATGCTGCGATACCATTTGATATATTGATATATTGCATTTTTTCCCGCACAAATGACTGTGCTTTTATTATACTAGAACAAGGGGGGAAAAAATCGATTTTGAACCTGGTGATTCGATATTGATATCATGGCATTAAGCATTGCGATATATTGGCGTATCGATGATTTTGCCCACCACTAAAAAAACGTATACAATTGTTGTTTGTGTTTTTTAGTCTTGAAATGAATCAATCGATTCACGATTTCATATAGGGTTAGATAATTTGTCATGAAAAAATACTTTGTGAAGGTGTTGAGAAGAACACAGAAAATGACATAAAACATTCAAGTCATGTTTTGTTCCTCGCTTCCTGATGCCCGAACCACCTCAGCTGGCTCCTTTCCAAGTGAACATAATACATTTAGAAATTGCGCCCATGGTTCCCTTAGTTTTTTTGTGGGATTTATTATTTTTCCATCACACCAAAATAAAATGATTCTCCATCTCATCCATTAGCTTTTACACAAAACGGTGTGATGAATGCACAATGTTCCACCCTTGATCATAAGAGAGCCTGTGATCTTTTATTGACTAAAAACATGTAAACACCTCCCTATGTTAGCCTGCCTCCCAAAACTGTTCCAACATAGACAGTTCTGGGGCATTAAAATACCTAAAACAAATTCATAAGTGCATACAGCATGATAGCAGTATGAAGTTGCCATGATGGCTTCATACCATGATGGGAGCACCAAAACCCTAAAAAGAAAATAAAAAAGTTGAATTTCATGTTGTCATCCCCCTTTAAGATGTGTGTCTATGTGTATGTGTGTGTTGCCAGGTTGCACGGAGGTGGGGGAAGAGGAAAAACAAGCCCAAGATGAACTACGAGAAGCTGTCGCGCGGCCTGCGCTACTACTATGACAAGAACATCATCCACAAGACGTCCGGGAAGCGCTACGTCTACCGCTTTGTCTGTGACTTAAAAAGCCTCCTGGGATACACCCCGGAAGAGCTGCACGCCATGTTGGACGTTAAGCCCGATACAGACGAGTGAAAAACAATGTAAAAACCTATTAAAAGGAAGGAATAAAGGAGCCATGATGGAGGAGGACTTCTGGGGCTCAGAAAGTGGTCTTAACTGTTCGGTAGAGTGGGTAAACCGTTTTTTGGGGGGACCAAAAAAAACTTTTTTAATAACGACTTATTGTGGTCTTTGTTATTATTATTATTATTTTTTTGTCTTGTCAGACGCTGTTTTAAAAAGGAAGCACATAGGCAAAAAAACGTGCAAATTCATACTGTCTCGCGTTGGACAAAGTGTCTGTGTTATATACAGTATACAGGTATTAACTTAGGAGCTCCAGGCGGACAGGTGAGCTGTCTGTGAGTCGACGTCGACGTAGCACGCTTTTCATTCTGCCCCACCGGTAGCACAAAACACATGCAGACAGCAAGGCAGTCAAAAGGAGGGCAGAGGTGGAGAAGAACGCAAAGCGAGGAGAGAGAGAGAGAGAGAGAGAGAGAGAGAGAGAGAGAGAGAGAGAGAGAGAGAGAGGGAGAGAGAGGGAGAGAGAACAATGTGTTTATTTGGAAGAGCAAAGCACGAGTTGGAAAGGTTTCTGTGAAAACTCACAAAGTTGTAAACCCGAGGAGAAAGCAATGTCATATTTACATGCTCACTGTTGTTGCTCTGCCTCGCCCGCACACAGTAGGCAAAGGTTAGAGTTCTCAGCTTAGACCAAAAAGTGTTTGTTTTTGTTTATCGTTTTGTTGAACTTTTTCTTTTTTGTGCCAGTATTATATTATTGTTGAAAACTCCTAATGTGAGCCTCATATCATTCAGTCTTAATGTTGGAAAATGTATTTGTATTGTTTTCCAATGAAGGTATTTTTGCGGCGAAAGCAAAACGTCGAAACCAGGGCGCTTTAAGGTTCGCCCCGCCTGTCCTACTCTTCAGAAACCTGAAATGTTGCTGATTCGGTTCTCAGACGACACTAGACACTGGTCCGTGGTGGTGACACTCGGTTTGACACACGGTTTGAGGACCGATGCTCTGACTCATACCGGGAGTGTCTGAAACGACAGGCATCTGAAAGCAGCCGTTGCTTCTGAAACCGATGCCTTCACACGTTGTGTTCACGTCTAGAAAAAAAAAACGTATTGTGGCTGACACTTCTGTAATTTTTTATGCATATGTTGCTTTACCACCAGTATTAGCTATAGACAATCTGTAAACGTGTTTGGGAATGAGTTGTCCGACTTGCTAGCGAATAAGCACAATTCATTCCGAAAAATCATTATCATCCGATTTCGACTTTTCCAACAGAGCAGCGAGATGTATGTACAGTATGACTTGATGCATTGTCCATGCTATCAAATCACAAGTAGTCAAGAGACTGATTTATTTTTCTTTTATTTCTTTTAATGTAAGAAAGCTTAAGAATGTTTGTCTGTAGTCACTATAGTCCATGCTGTCTGTTAACACAGACTCACACCGTCAATGGGCACTCTGTGTTAACACATTGAGCGCCCACAATGTTGTGAATCGGTGAAATGAGTCCATTTTGTTAACATGGACTCACAGGTCCTTGACAGGCACTCAAGGTTTTAATAGCTACCAGTGGGCAAGGGCTTTAAGTGCAGTTTTGGATAACACAACGAGTGGGGAGCAGTTCCAGCAGAATTTATATGGCAACAGAAGCTGTGTGCAGGATAGGTTAACTGGAAAGAAGCTATGGAAACTGTAGGTAAAAGGGTTACTGGTGATGTTGGGTTAAAGTGGAAGGATTTAACAGAAAGGAATGGAGGACGTAATTATGGTTCTGTCGTGCAGTATTGCCTGCTTGGAGGGTCTGTGCTATGCAAGCTGGACTGTATATATAGGGTTTTATTTACCACTGCAATCGTCATTGCCTATGGCAATGATGGCGTGCAACAGTATCCCAAAAGATAGAAAAGCAGTCGACAGGAGGCGTACACGACAAAATTGTAGGGAACTGAATTAACTTCCCAAAGAACGTGCATTACTTTTCCATCGACTACGATAGCACTCGAGAGTGCAATGTGGGGTAACCAAAAGTCTATCTCATGAACTTGTATTTGTGCAGTTCAAAAATACAGGATATAAATGTAGATTTCACTGGTTCTAGCAGAAGAAGGGCAGCGTTGGACTCCAAATGATCAGTGGGAAACAGTGGCTATACAGCGTAACACTGGGCCTTCTGGGAAAAGCCAAAGTCAAGAAATATCATCTTCTTAGAATACAAATGTTATTGTTTACAGTAGCTGAATGTTACCCATATGGATGGGGATAGCTTTTTGAAAAATGTGTGTTTGTACAGATTGTATTTCATAATGCTTTTATTGAGAACCAGATTAAACAAATAAGCACGCAGACAAAGAAGGAATAATAACCAAACCCCCATGTGAGGTCTTCATGCCATGGCGACTCTGGTTACAGAGATCCACATTGTTGGAAAGACAGAGAGCAAAAGGATTCTCTCACTTGAACCGGTAAAACAAATAAAATAAAATGTTTACGTATCTTTTTATTGATACATTGGACATTGCTTTGGCTTTAAGGACCAGGGAAAGAAAAGCTTTTGCCGTCTTCTTTTCGAGATTGTAGGATTGCTGCATGCTCGACGTGTTTAGTTGGCAGTGGGCATGTCTTTGTTCCGTTCTCAGTTAGCATCGTCCCTCAAACCATCACTCATACTGGATACTCTGCGTGGAGATTAAAGGGGTCCCTGGCTAATAAGACAAATATGCCTTAAAACATTATACTCGCCCTTTCTAACTAAAATAAACAAAAAACAATACCTTCATTATTTTTATTTATTTAATAAACAGCAAATCTTTCACTCGATAGGGACTGCTCCTGACACAGGTTGATGATGTCATATGTCCAAGTGTGATCCAGCTCTATGGAATGTATGAACTGCGTATGCTAACAAAAAACAGCGTGATATTCCTAAATATAATATGAGCAATGTTTCTTTTTTATCACCATGTGCATTCCATATATTCCATTCCAGAGATGGACCACTCATGGACATATGACATCATCAATATGCGACAGGAGAAGTTCCTATTGAGTGAAAGATTCTCTATTTTTGAAATGAATAAGATTCTGGAGGTGTTTTTATGTTTACATTTTAGCTACAGAAGGCAAGTATAGGGTTTCAAGGCATATGTGTCTCACCAGTCACAAATCCATTTAAACGGTTCTCTCGAAGGTGTGCTTTGTTCTCTGTGATTTCATCATTTCTTTGTGTTTTTTTAACGTTCAGGTTTCCTTTTTTCCCTACACATTTTGTTATTTTAACACATTAAAGCATATTATGCGCAGCATAATCCTCTGATAGTTTTTACGTTGTTGCTAAGTTAACAATGAGGATTTTGCTGTTTCCGTCGATTATAACGTCCTCAAAGCCGGTTCCGTGTCTAAACATTATAATGTTATTACCGTTGGCTTTTTGTGTTAAAGGTGAAACATTTTGTATCCTGTACTGTTTAAATTAAGTTCATATCAGGAAAGAAGACTGTTGGTAAATGTCAGTTTGTTGCACACGTCTTAATCTTTACTTTGGCAAGAATATACATACCAATACTTATATGCATATCTCAGATTGAATTCCTTTAATAGGACAACCTTGTTTTCAGATTTTTTTTAATATTATATTTTATAGTGTCTGTATTGTTTTTTTTATTGAGATCATTTTTTATGTATTTAGTTCACAAACATTTGAATATTTTTCAATAATTTATATTTTATAAAAGACAAGAGACGCAGACAGCTGGTGCTTTCATGGGAATTTAAAAAAGGTAGCGCAAGACAAAAAATGTAGCGTTTTTTTATTTTATATATATATAGAAAATAGACTGTCTGCTAGAGGAAAAAAAAGGCTGATGCTGGCCCATCAATGACTTCTGCTGGAAAGTTTTATAAACTGTAGCTTCTATTTCTAAAATCTACTTAATGTACTTCAAAATGTTATGTTATATAAAAATATATGTGAACAAAGCTTTCGTAATCCTCGTGTGGTGTGTTATTGTTGAAGTTATCGGTTGTGATTGAAGCTTGCATGTTCATGAGCAGTACACACTTATACACCGTATGCCCCTGGTTATAAGACGACCCCCATTTTTCAAGACTCATTTGGGTGGTTGAATGGGATGTCCACAAATAAAATAAAACGACTCCATTTTTAGGATATTTGCATTGGGAAAAAACACTATATATATATATATATATATATATATATATATATATATATATATATATATATATATATATATATATATATATATATATATATATATATATATATATATATATATATATATATATATATAGAGTTAATATGCTAATATGAGAGGCAACAGGGTTACAGGGCACATTAAAAGCTCCCTGATATACACTTTATTTATTTGCATAGGCATGTGTGTAAAAAAGACCATAGGGCTCAATTGGGGTCAAATCATTATTCCATACATTAACATGTATGGATAGGCGGTAGGAACCTTTAATTTTAACAGGTGCATTTAGGCCTATTATGTGTGTGACACCGGAGGAAACTGCTGTTGTTGGCGCGTGTGTGCACCTCTATGGTGCACCTGCGTTCACATGATTGGAGATGGAGAGGTTGCTTTACAAAGTCAGTTAGTAAACTACCTTTTTTAGTTTTGTATTAAACCTGGTTGGATTAATTCGTCGGGAGAGGGAAGGCGCTTTTCCAAACATGGGTAAGACAAACATTATTTATCAACTTGTCTTCGTTATTGCTGCTGCTGCTGCTGCTACTGCTTCTGCCGCCGTGCAGAAATGGGCTGTTCAAGTGTGGGCCCAAAATAATACCCGGACCAGCCGAAAAGTTGTGACATTGAAGGGTCAGAAAACCAACCTATTCGTGAAGGCTGTTGCAGCCTGACAGAGCGACAAAAAGAGGGACATCTCCATTTTTTTTCCTGAGGGTGTACAAATGTGAACCAAATGGACCCTGGCGGGTCCCTGTCCCTGGCGGGCCCATTTTGGTAAAAAAAAGACCCTAAAAAGAAAAACATTAACATGGTGAAACAGAGCTTGATGATAGAGCCGCCATTGGACTGATCCCATGAAGTGAACGGAGTTTGCGACAGCGTAACTTTGTCTATACTCAGGGCCGAGTATTATTTGGGCCGATTCTGCTTGTTACCCTTGTTGTGCAGTGTGATTGTGTTACCTCTTCATTTCCAATAGGAGTGACTGTGAAGTGTGAAATCCAACACAGCCTGGCGATATTATAGCATAATACCAGAACGCTAGCTGTCTGTGGGAGTGAGTCAGTGTCAGATGCTGGCCTACATGCTGCGCTATGTGCTCATGCAGTGGTTTTCAACCTTTTTGATCCTAGGGCCCACTGTTTATTCAGCATTTGAGCCACGGACCACCATCTGATGACATTTTAGCCCCACAGACCCCAAAACTAAAGATTTCTTTTGCTTTTGACTTGGGGCTAATTCAGATGATGAATAATTTAACTCTTGAGAGTGTCAAATGAATTTGGTTTCATTTTTACACTCCTAAAAGAGTTACATCTGCTTAAGCAACTTTCCATTATTTAGCCTAGGGACCACTTGGGACCCTCTCAAGGACCACTGGTTGAAAACCACTGCCTTAGATGTTGTGTGGACATGATGAAACAAGTCCCCAACCCCTCCATTGTGTGTTTTCTAGAAATGGCCGCATTGGTGCGCTTTCAGATTGCAGTTTTGAAGGAGTCAAGGGATTCGCATGGCTTAATAACTGTTTGTAGGGATTTCCACATGTTGGTGGCATAGGAGCAAAAGTAACTTGTTTGTGCCCAATATGAGTTGCCTTGGACTAAAAATTGCCACATCATGTGGCAATTTTTAATCCCCTTTTAAAGCAAAACTAATGCTTGGAATGGATTTAGCATTATGAAAACCACCAAGTTGGACATATCACATTCTACATAAAGCAGAAAGCATTTTAAGTAATCCTGCCTTATTGTGCCTTACCATGTTATTTGATGGAGTTCATATGGATTTGGGTCTCATTAATATTCCCCACATTTTTTGTGATTTCACACGGGGGCTCAGTTTGTCTTTTGACTTTCATAGATGATAATTCCACTGAGAAAGGGACCTTTGGCTCCCTTTATGATAGGCTTTACACGTGTACAAAGTCTAGTAACATCTTAACCACTAGTCCAGTTGGTCTGGTCGAATCCCAGGCGTTACATACTGTACACATTTATAAATTGACTTTCTGGGGTAAATTTTCTGCCTGTATTTGTATACAGAACAGTAAGCTGACAGTTAATGGGGGAGTGAAATAGGCAGTGACATTGACACATACTCTAGCAAAGGTCGTTGGGACCAGGGATAAAAACCCCACCACATGTTGTCAGAATCGATCAGCAGCCTAGGACAGTGCCCGAACCGTTAGGCTGGCCTGGGCCAAAAATGTCCCTCGCTCTCTCTTTCATTCTTTCTTTTTCGTATGTATTCCTCCTTTTTTACGATCATGTCCCTTTGCACGGTGCAATGTCAAAGCCGCACCAGCACACTGGGGCCCATTCATGTCCTTGTAACCCCAGGCTCATATAAATTCCACTGTAGATCGAAAACATACAGAGTTATGGCCCGCTGCCTCTGCACAGAAACAGCTGTTTGGCCCCGGTTTGCATCAGCAGCAGTCGTCTTGGACTTGAGTCCAGGGCGTTCTTCTAAGGTCCACCACAGACCACTGTTAGCTTTCATTCATTGCTTGCTTTCTTTCAATTTCAGACTGCCAAGCACAGCTTAGAGATCATTCTGTACCCGAGCATTTTGGTCACCATAACGCCTACAGTGTCCTTTGTTATGCTTTTGGTTTGTTAGATGAATTAGGGATGCACAAGGGGAATTCTTGGCCGAAACAACGGAATATAGGGGGAAAAAAGTTGTCTGAAAACCATGTACCCCGTATATTTAGCCTGACCTCAGTCTGAATTGTCATTTCGTTTCACTTGGTTTGACTTCATTATTCATACTGAAGTCCCTCTCCACCACAGCAGGTTTCTAGGATGGGCGTTACCAACCGGTAGTCTTTGCGGTGATTGGTTCATATACCAACCGATAAGAATATTGGGAAAGCAGACGGCGTTTTTGTTGTTAATGTGCTACCCTGATTGCTAACTAAACAAACACAGCCGGTGACGGTGAGTGTTACTAGCATGTGAACAAAAGCAGTAAAATATGTCGGAGGATGATGTTCTTCTCGCAGGTGCTTCTTTGAGGAAGCACCTGCGTCAATGCTGTTGAGTGACAGGGCTGTCGGCCAATGAACTGCCCTAGTTGGATTTCTAACTAGTACTAATGACACTGAAGGCAGAGACGACAGTCCATGAATACCAGGGGAAAAAATAAGATAGTACCTTTTAAGCTTGTTATTCAGGGCTGGGGCGAAGACGGCCCTGGTTATAAGATGACCCCCATTTTTCAAGAATCATTTGCGTAAAAAGAACATTAAATATCAAATAATATAGTCTCCAAATATATATATATTTTTTTTTAGGATGTTTCCAATGAAAAACAACACTGTCTTATATCCAGGCTAATAGGGTAGTTACTATTATTACTTTTGAAAGCATAAAGGCAAAGCTAGTGTATATTGAAATTGAAGGCGTCTTTATTTACACTGTGTGCTCCAGTTGCACCTGAGTGCTCTTGTGACAAATTTGTGTGTGGATGGATGTGCACAAATCTGACAGTGACTGGCAGGCGTGTGAGTTGATTGGAGAGGGAAAAATATTCCTGCACTGCAGCATGTTTTTTATGTAAACATGAATACAGACTTTTCTGTGTCATACAGTAGCCTGAATCCTCTATAAATAATAGACGTCTCAAGAGATGAACACATCAACAATGCACAAGGTTTCAACAGGTGTTGAAAACAACTCAGGCAAAACTGTAAAGGCAGGGGCTAAGAAGGTACTGGTGAGTTTCACTTTAAACCCCAAACTAATTTAGCCCAGCTTGCACTTGGAATCATGTGATTTGAGAAATACACTTTATATACAATATACACATTATTACAGAACATACATCATGCACACATGGGGTTGCAACTAACAATATTTTTTATAATCTTTTCATCGGCTTAAAAACAAGATTATAGAGATTATACAAATTGAACCAATGAGCCCTTCACTAAGTCCCTCAATCCGTCCTTGTCCAATAGGTATGTTAGAAGCAGAGTAAAGCTTGACCTGCATAGCAACAGTTGCTAAACTATTGGGATTGGCATTGGACGGTGACTAAATCCCTGCCCCAGAGGGTGTGGTTTTGAGAAGGGCTCACTGAACACATGTGTGCAATCTCAGTTACCAGTCATTTAGCTCCCTTCAAAGTCTTACACAAAAAATACATTCACATTGACAATTAACTGTATGTGGGCAAAGGCATTGACTATTTCTGTACTACACCAAGAGAATTTCCGTCATCTACTGTAGCAAATTGTCACAGGAGTGCTTTTTACATGTACCGTAGGTCCTGCTGCCTACACGTTTTTAGTATCTCTCCGACTTGGTATGGGATTTTTGTTCATAATTGCTCATGTTTTCAAACTCACTTTGGGTGTGTGTAATCTTGCGGGAAGTACCATAATGTGTCTCTGATGTCCTTGGTAAAGTGCACAGGTGGGTTAGAAAGTGTAAGCCCAGAAACCACTACTACCCCGCAGTCGGGGTGGGACGATTCACTTGCCTCACGATACGATACAATATTTATTTATGGCCCTGAATCGATTTATATTGCGATTCTTAGTTATGCTGCGATTTGATTTAATATATTGGTATATCGCATTTTTTTCCCACAAATGACTGAGCTTTTATTATACCGGTACTAGAACAAGGAGGATTTCACACATTTTCAAGGTTTTTTTTTTCTGAGAGCGTACAAATTCCATTTGCACACCCTCAGAAAAAAGGTTCTAAAAGAAAAATCATTAACAAACACAACACGATGATGTCATCACCAAGTAAAATACAGTACAGTAAAATGTTGGCAGAAAAATGGGCGGAATTTTGAACAATATGGACCATGACAAGTTTAATCAACTAGAACATCTTCAAGCGATTTTAAACAATATATATTTTATTTTTTATTTTTTATTTTTTTGCCCAGCCCTACCCTGCAGGGTGTGTGGGGCTGTTGGAACGGAACGGGTCGCAGCCGGAGGTTACCCAGGTGGATGTTCTCTCGCCCCACCTCCCCCTCCCCCTCACTGTACTGGGCCTGGCCGAAACCGTGATGCATGCCAGACCGGCGTTGCCCCGGCAACAGAGTATTTAAACACTTTATACGGGATAGCGGAACACTCGAGCTTCCAACCAAAAGCAGGGAATGAAAAAGCCAGATAGTTATGATACTACAAGAACATACTAGTCGTATACCTGCTGGTGTTACATCCAGAGTGAAAGTTCCATATATTCAAAAAATAAATGAAAAATGAAATTCCACGGCCCTCTCACATCAGGGGTTGACACTAAGGTCTCAGAGGGACTTGCCCATCGGGCAAGTGCAAGTCATGTTCTACTTGCCCTCAGGTCATGGTCACTGTCATGGTTAAAAGGGAGTTTTAAGTTATACTGGGTTTGTATAGGAAGGAGGCAGATGCGCTAAAATGAACGGCACATATCTAAATACTGGAGTAAGTTATAAACTGTCTGGTGTATTCACACGAGACTGAGTAGACCATAAAACGAGCAAAGGTTTTTTGGAAAGTCGAATACCCCTTTTAAATTGCTTATCTTGAGCAGTCTGTAAAGGTGAGAAAGGTAGGGTGTGAGTGTCATGATTTGGAAAGCGATAACTGTCGAGAGGGAGAGGGAGTGAGGGAGAGAGAGAGAGAGAGTCGTCTCTGTGGTGTGTATAGCTCTCTTGACACGGCGAAGAGAGGACTCGTTTGTCAAACTTCAAACCTAAATATTTATCTAAAGAGTCTTAACCATGAAGCTACATCTGTCTCTCCTCCATGTAGTCTTAACTATGGGACGCCGTTCTGGGCAAAATCCAAGCCAAAATCACATGAGGGAGAAGATTGTGCGTTACATTCTGATCAGTGTGCTTCCCATGAGGCCCAATACCCTTGACGCAATCAGCAGTACTGGGTCATTGTACTGCTTGAGACGGTCAGTGATTGCTTGTGGCAAGAAATACTGGCGCCAAACTATACTGTCATTTGTCACAAGACCATTAGAACTACACTCAAAACAATGCACTACTATGTAGTGAAAATACCTCTTTTTGCCAAAATGGGTTTAGATGTTAGGGCTGAAACTAACAATTATTTTCATAATTGATTATTTTGTTATTTTAGATATGTTCTAACTAACAAAAAGGCCATTAATATTATTTAAATTCTACACACAGCTACCGGTAAATGTGTCGGTCTAAAAGGTACAGTATTCTTCTGAACTCATGGGTAATAAAAATAACAATATGTATTCAAGCCATTTGACTTGTTCTTGATCCTAATCATTGTTATGTGTCATATTTTGCTTTGTGGCTATATATACCGTGCATGTGCAACTATCACTAAAACACACATGATAACTCCAGGGACTAGTCGCCGATCTGGTTAATTTATTACTAGCCTCGACACCCAGGCTTTCATTTTCGTTCGCCTTGCGCGAAAACGGAAAGCCTGGACTAACGCACGTTGGAAAGTGGCCTTCAAGTGGGAGTGAACCTTCCGGGGTGGGCGTCGCTCTAAATAATGTGACGTAAAACAGCAGTGGACGGGCGCGGGAGGGGCCGGGGATGACGACACGTTAGTGAGATCAAATCAGAGCGCAGCACTTCCGCCGTGTGGATCCCACGACACCCCCGCCCCCCAAGGCCAAAATCATTGAGGGCTAGACCAGGCTAATTTATTACTAAATCATTTAGTTGACAACTAATTAAATAATGTTAGCCACTTCCGACAAGACAAGCCTTGTTTAATCTTGTTTAATCCACTGTATCGATGCTGACCGAATGAGTATTCCCGGCTAAGGTTGGGGCGTTTTCACCCAATTCCCCACATTCTTTGTGTCCATATCATAAGGTTATAATTGACGGCTGGGACTTAAAACAGTTGACACCTTTTTATCGCAGTGTATAATGAACATTATAAGAAGGGTCATGGTTTATGTTTTTCAATTCCCTTTTGTGGAGTCATTGCATCATAATTCTAGCTCTGTATCATGAGAATCCGACTGAAAATAATGTTCGCTCGTTTGTTAGTTTGTTTGTTTACACATTGCGCCAAACTTCTGGACCAAACAACAATGCCCGGCGGCTCCCGGCCAATGTGATTGGTTTAGCTCTGTTTGGTGGGCGTTCCCAGTGAGCACCGCTGCGGTGCTTAGTAAAATCAGAGATGAGGGCTGGAAGGAGTGGTGGTTGAGGTGGTATGAAATCATATTGTAGGCAACGGTGGTCGCGGTGGGCATCGAAAATCAAACTCTAAATAGACCTTCAGTACATATACCGTATATGTACTGTATATAACATGATTATAATGGAAAACATTATGGCTGTGATAATGCTGAATCCTCGCCAACATTTGAAGTCTGATCTCCACATTTGCAGCACACTTTTTCCCTAGATTGTATCTTTAAAAAAATCCCCACACACAACCAAATGCAAAAAGTACATAACGTGCCTCTACTATTAATGCAGTACTATTAATCTGTGTTGTCTTGTAAACAACCATTCTTCACGCAATGTAATTTAGTCAGTCTCAAGCCATTTTCAGTACTATGAATTTATGTCTTCAAGATTTATATCGGCTTTTAAAGTAAGATAAACTCCCCAGCATTACAAACGAAATGCAACATAAACATTTTCGTTTTATTTTATTATTACTATTTCCACCGCAAACTCTGGTCACTTCTGCTTCTTCTCAAACTCATTCAGAGAGATCAGAGAGAAATCCCAGTGACGCATGAGAGAGCATCTCAGTGATTCCATTACGCAGGGAAATCATGAAATACGATGATGGCCAACAGATCATCCCTCGTCGTCGCCGTGTCCCCCCAGGGGCGGATATAACATTTCACAATTGGGGGGGGGGGGGGGAGTCGCACCCATACCATTTTCGGTTACAGGACTTTTATTAATCAAGCATAATAATAACATCAGTTGTTGTTGAAGTTGCAACAAACATGCAGCATGCATAAAGCTAAAGGTCTGACTCAGAGGGTTTTCTGTTTTCAAGGATGAAATGCTGTTGGTTGTTTTGCATGCCATCGTGTTTAGTGGGGCAGACTGGGCATTTACAGTAGGGGGGCATTGCCCCCCCCCATGCCCATGTCTAGATCCGCCCCTGTGCCCCCAACACCCCCATCTGGTGTGCTCTGACTGGTACACTGTGACTGGATGGAGGGTCAGATCTATTCTGGGTTTGACTATTGTTCTTTATGGCTGTGTCTGCTTGGGTCAGCGTGAGCTCTAGGCAACAGTGCTGTCCGGGGAGTAATATAAACATGGGGGTCGCATCCCCACAGCATCAACTCACATCTGACCCTTCTCATGGATGAGAGAGAGGGAGAGGGAGAGAGAGGGAGAGAGAGAACTAGCCAATCTACTGTACATTTTCGTGCTGTGAACTTGTTTTTTTTATCACTTAAATTTTTATTCATTAAAGGGCACAAAGGGGGTGCAATATTCATACATCACACAGTTCAACAAGCATTTCATACAATCTCATACTTATACAATATCAAACTATGGGCTGAAGGAAAAAAGCCATTTCTTTTTGTAGAATGTTTTTCCTTGTAGTCTAAGCATAAAAGTTATTTTTTCCATGTTGTAAATGTCTTCAATAATGGCCGTCCAATTGTCTTTTGTGGGTGGATCCTGTTGTTACCAACGTCTTGTGATTGCTTTTTTTACTTGTTGCTAAAAGGATCTTGAATAGGTATTTGCCAAAAATAGTCTCCATGATAGAGTGGATATCCTGCCAATATTTCCGAATTTCAGAGCAACTCCAGAATATATGAGCGTGGCCCGCCTCAGAGTGTAAGCTCTCCATTTTAACTGTGAAAATGTTTTTCAAAATGGTAAAAAAAAAAAGGCAAAGAAATTTAGGCATAATGGGTTTAGCCGTGATGAAAATGGAGCCCTTAGTTCATTTTCTAAAATGCCAGTTTGTAGTTCTTAAAAGGATCCCTGACTAATAAGATAAACATCGCTTAAAACATTATACTTTCTCCATATAACTAAAAAAAAAAAACAAATAAAAACACCAATGGCATCTTATTTCTTTCATGAATAGAGAATATTTCACTCAACAGGAACTGCTCCTGGCGCAGGATGATGATGCCACGTGTGGTCTAGCTCTAAAGAATATATGTGTGGCCTAGCTCTATAGAATATATGGATGAACATGCTCATGTGACATCATCATCCTGTGACCGGATAACATCCTATTGAGTGAAAGATTCTCTCGCAATATAGTCAAAATCAAGCCCTTCTTATCCACCCCAGATTTAACCAAGGTAATTCATGCCTTCATTTACTCACGACTCGACTATTGCAACTCCCTCTATTCCTGCCTGTCAAATAAATCCATACAACGCTTACAACTTGTCCAAAACGCTGCAGCCCGAGTCCTTACGAACACAAAAAAATTTGATCATATCTCACCTATCCTAGCAACCCTTCACTGGCTCCCCATCTCCTTCAGAATCAACTTCAAAATCCTATTAATAACCTTTAAGTGCCTTTCAGATCTGGCCCCATCGTACCTAACCGACTTACTAAAGCCCTATATCCCCCAGCGCTCCCTCAGATCCTCTGACAAACTGCTTTTGGTCACCCCTAAAGCTAGACTTAAGTCAAAAGGCGATCGGGCCTTTGCCTGTAGAGCCCCAACCCTCTGGAACGCCCTCCCTCTTGAAATTAGACGCGCGGAGACTGTTCCACATTTTAAATCGCTCTTAAAAACACACTTTTATCGACTTGCTTTTAATGGCTAATTTCTCCATGTTTTTGTTGTATTGTGTCCGCTCTTATTAGTAATTCACCCTTCATTCCCCTCTTATTGTTGTTTGTATACTGTGCATTTCATTTTGCTGACTGTTGTTTTTTCTGCTGATATTGTAAAGCACTTTGTAACTTTGCTTTAAAAAAGTGCTATATAAATAAAGGTTTATTATTATTATTATTATTCTCTATTTATGAAAGGAATAAACGATTGAAGGTGTTTTTTATCTCCATGTTTTAGTTCTAGAAGGCAAGTATAGTGTTTTAAGGCACATTTGTCTTATAGTTATTAGCCAGGGTTAGGGTTTTTTCCTTTAAAAAAATAAATGGTGCACTCTACGGGAATTCCAGGCCGTGTTGCATATACACGGCCCTCAAATCTTGAAAATCCAACTTGTGTGGTGTGTGTACTAATTTTAGTGAACTTTCGAACATGTAGTATGTATATTTGTAAAATGTATAGGAATACTTGCAAAAAGGGTGTTTTGAAGTTTTGAACAGTTTATCGACTAAATTGTTATTTTAAATTAAATATCAGTATCTGTACCATATTGGTGCATCCCTATTTCACAGCAAATCAGGCACTGTTCATGATTTGGGCCATTGAGCCTTTGGGCCAGAATACCTGCTGCTTTCTTTTGTGCTATTTGTAACATTGCAGCCCGGTCAAGGTTAATTTCTCAATAGTGTACCTGCAGTTCTCAATGACCCCTGGAGAGTTAAAAGCATTTCCACTTGGTATAATCCAAAATGGGAGATCTAAAGAACAGAGTTCATACGTCACACACCACATTGTTATGTGCAATGATGTTTCCTGTCTGTATTATGGTCGTTATATTAGTAGTACAGTGGTAGATCTTGTTGACTTGGTCATTTTGAAAGACGCTCACAAATCAAAAAAGTGTGGGCATCCCTGATTTAAGGTGACTTGATTGACATAGAAATGGGCCTATCAGCTCAAAATAACCCACAATATTTTGTTGCGTGTGCACAAAGATCAGTAGCATTACAAATGTAATGTAAAAAAGAATCCCTACCTATTCCCTTCCAAATCCAAGTGCATTTTCTTATATGTAACAGCTGTACCGCTATTCCTATTTCATTTTCAGCAATGGTATTTATTTTTATACCAGCGGGTAGATCTTGTTGAGATGGTCATTTTGTAAGTAGCTCTCAATTCAAAAATACGTGGGCATGTATAGTATACCATGCGTTGGTCTACATTATCTGGACAGATGGGTCTTGATTACATGACCACAGAGAAGGTTTGCAATAACAGTCGTAATAATGTGCAGCGCAGAGACTGTGCGTGCAAAAGTTTCACGCCAATTTGTGTCCAACAACTAAAAGTCCTTTTCGAGTTGTTAAGCTCTTCAAAACCTGCCTGGGGTAACGACCAAATGATGAGCATTGTCAATCCCGTTAAAGGCCACTCCGCATATACTTAAACATGCATTTGACACCTGACAAACAAACCCAAGCTTTGCACGAAGGCAACAGAAGAAACACGGACCAAATCAAGCAAAACTGATTGACACGGAAAGGAAGTATCTTACAACCTCTTCCACAGTCTCATCACTCCGTCGTAACCCTTTTCTCCTCACGCCGTCTCTGTTCTCATCCACCGCATTGTAGCCTGTGTGAGATGTGTTGACCCACATGTCTAGGCAGGCGCGGTGACTATATTATCCAGGCTTATAAGGGGCAGGCCCGGGCCAACCTCCTGCATTGACTGTAATTTGCATTTTTATTGGAGTTGTCGCCTCCCCAGTTAATACGGCATGGACTTCCGGAGCCACTCGTGGATGAGAGTGGAGGTTGCTTTGAGGAGGGGTGGCCGGGGGGCCGCCTCTCCTCGCCTGGAACTCCTGGTTGACCTGGCATTCATTCAGGCACGGAAGTAGGGTGGGATGGATGGGGTGTGGTGGAAGCGGGGGGCGCCCGTGCTTGTGCTATCATGTTAATGTGGAGTTTACATTTAGGAAAGATGATTGATTTGTGCTGCAGGCAGCTCTACGGCAAAAAAAGATTGGCAATACACCGAAGGATAGAGATGGGAGGCTTTGTGTTAAAGGAGGGGTGAAGATGTCTGTGAACTAGAGTGTGGCGGGATCAGAATGGCAGGTTACAATGGTGACGGCGGAGGATTGAGAGGTGACAGGGAAAAAGGGAGATTGTTATAAAAAAAAGGGTGAGAAAGAAAAGGTTAAGGTGTGTGTGGGAATGGTTTAGAGGAGGTGGATGAATAGAGAGTGGCTGAGGGAGACACCTCTGCACTCTATTCAAACCTTCTTCAGCGGAAAGAGCAGGAGTATGCGGCCACACATAAAACGGCTATTTTCACATTCTTTTCCCGCCACGAAACGATACCCTCGTATGACCCAGAAGCAGTACTCTCGTGAACGATCTAACTACAAATGGAGTAAGAAAGAGACTATGAGAGAGACAGCGTATGTGTATGTGCGTGCGCACGTCTGTCAAGGGCGGATGTAACATGTCCCATTTGGGGGGGGGGGGGGGGGGGGGCAAGAGAACATGTTGGAAGGGCAAGGGAAAATGGTATGGGGGCGGCTTCATCGCCCTCATACCATTTTCGGTTACAGGACTCGTATTAGTCAAGTAAAGAATCAATAATAACATGACAACAATAACGTGGTGCCGGCCCACAACTGTAGTTGGTAGCGGTAGTAGTGGTGTTCAGCGATTAAAGTTCTCCGTACGGGGTACGGATTTCCTTACTGGCGAGGATTCCCCAGGGGCTTCATAAGATCCACGCCATTTGGCAAAAAAAATCTAAAAGGGGAGGGTTTGCCCACGGCCGCGATGTTAGTTAATGACGTGACCAAACGCAAAACCAAAACGGACCATTATACTTGACTTGCAAGTCAAGTGATCTCCAAACTACGATGCATCATCCCTAGGAAAATAGGTTTGTGCGCTCCGCTCCGTGCAAGTCAAGCTGCACCGGTGCGGCTGGTAGGCTAATCAAGTGCATGTTGAGTGAGTGGCTGTGTAACTTGAAGAGTTGCGACATTGAAGGGTCAGAAACTGAGCGGTCGAGCTGCTCGATCTGAACTGTGACAAACCTAGATGGCCGTCCCCATTGCTCAATAGAAGTCCATGTAGAGCAGACGCCATTAACGTTTCCAGGAAGTGAACGGAGATGTCATAACTTTCCGGGTCTGGCTCTACTCTATGGTCTGGCTCCGCTGCTGACTCAGCCTATCTGTCTGCCTTGTCTGTTGTTATTTTATATGTTTAATGTCGTTTTACGTGATTAGCCTACACCCGCTTTCTTTTTGTGGCAATATGAAGTTTAACGCCGGGATGACCACAAATATATTGTAAATTTTGCATTTAAGTTTACTTCCTACTTGGGTGCTTTAAACATTTCTTTTCGCAGTCGAAGACTGTTTTGTTTAAGTCAGAATCAGCTACAGTAAATATTCAACTTGTAAATCAGGGGTTCCCACAGTGGTCACAGACCCAGTGGTCCGTGACCCCAGCAAAATGATAGTTTGGAACCAAATGGACCTGGGAGAGAGATGGGAGAGAGCGCTAGAAAGCAGGGAAAGACACAGAGGCAGAGCACAATCACCACCTTCAAGACAAATTTATCTTGTGTTGGGTTATAGTGCACCAAGTCGCACACTTGCCCGATCGGGCAACCATTTTTTTTTTACTTGCCCCGGGAAAGCGGGCAAGTGTTAGTGTCAAGCCCTGCATTGCCCCCCATGCCTAGATCCGCCCCTGATGTCTGTGCGTATGCGTGTGTCAGTGAGTGTGCAGCTGGATTCAAACAGGTCTTGGTCACTGTCCAGTTTGTACGAGCCGAAATGTTTTCGCTTCTCTTTTACTGTGAGTCGAATGGGATTCAGCAACTTTCCCAGGACATCTGCTCCTCTCCGACGCCCACGTTTCGAATCCCTCCAGCCAATGGGAAGGGCCTCAGACCAGCGGGTGCCGCGCGGTGATTGGCCGCCATGGGCCAGGGCCCAGAAAAAGGGAAGGAAGGCTGCTGAAGCCCTGAGAATTTTCCGAAACATTTTCTTTCTCTTCTTGTCTTGGCTCTCGCTGACATCTGCTTCCAATCAATGTTAGCAAACAGCAGACCCCCTTCTCTCCTCTGTCTGGGGTTTACACGCATGCACTTGTGCGTGCGCGTGTGCGCGCACGCACGCACACACACACACACACACACACACACACACACACACACACACACACACACACACACACACACACACACACACACACAGTACTGCACTACTTGTCACAAGCCTACAGCCTTACCATTACCGTTTTCCTTATAGCTTTTATCTTGTAATTGCACATCTCCTTAAAGTGTACACTTAACATGGACCTTCAGTATTGAATATACTGTAATATAATTATACCTTGTCCCATCTTACATAATGGATGGTGCTAATTCTTCAGGTTTTGTTTGGCTTCGTAAGATATTACATTTTTTATGGATGTAAGTGTATACATTAGAGCAGCAGTTTTCAACCTTTTTGATACCTGGCCCACCTTTTATTCAGTATTTGAGCCAGGGACTGCCATTTGAGGACATTTTAGCCCCACAGACCCCAGAACTAAAGATTTATTTTGCTTTTGTCCACAATTCCAAGCTGGATCTGGGGAAACAAAACAGTCAAACACACAGACCAAAATGACCACTAATCATCTAGTTTTGTCGACTAATTACGATGGTGAATATTTTAACTCTTGAGAGTGTAAAAATGAAACCAAATGGACCCGCCAGGGTCCATTTGGTTTCACTTTTACATTCTCAAGATTTACATCTGGTTAACCAACTTAGCTGGGGACATTTTATGGTGTTTTTTTTCCCCCTTTGACTGAAGTGAATGTGAATGGCGTGGGCGGGGAAAGAGAGGTGGAGGGAGGTGATTAAGATTTTGATTAAGTTACTTAGCTGGCTAGTAAATCACCAGTGAGCACTCGCAGGAGTGGTGAGATCCATTTGTGACTGTGACGGCAGTCATGATGGTTGTTGTATGACCATTTTGCATAATAGTTGCGACTGTTTTGCATAATAGTCGATCATTTCGTTGCTATGATCGAGGGTTAACGTTAGGGTTAGGCATAGATTTTACTGAGGTTATGTTTAAATTTAGGAGTTAGTTTTAGTATGGAAAATGGCCACGGCTGTTATGCAAAACAGTCGTGACTGTTATGCGAAGCGGCCGCGGAGGTTATAAAACCGTTGCGACGGGCATTGCGGTCGCAAATGGATTTTGTTCTCTTTCTTTTCTCTCTGTCTGTCTCTCTCTCTCTCTCTCTCCATCCACAGTTTCTTTCTCCTGTGTGGTCATTATTGCATGGCTCCAACCTCTTGCATGACTTTCAACTACACACAAGTCAACAAACTATATCTGAGCTGGGCAAGTTTATAATAGCAGGTACTTTCCACACACACACATTCAGAAATAAGCACGTTGAATCACTGTAGGCAAACGAAAACACACAAAGTAAGCTGCTAGCTGCTCTAATTCTTGGCTGCCGCAAAGCTATTATCAGCAAGGCTGACTTGGTTGTTTCTGGCAGAACAGCGCTTCAGTGTGAGGCCTGGAAGCCCCCACACCCTCATTTCCCCCACCCCACACTCACATACCCCACCCCACGCCCACGGCTAAACTGCATGGGGAGGAATAACTTTGAAGCATACAGCTAAGTCAGTGGGGCAACCTGGCAACCCTGGTTGAGACTACTCTGTTATGGTTGCGACTAGTTTGTATACTGTAGGTCGGGGGAGAACCTATAATCTCAAGCACGGAGCAGTGGCGAATTAGTAGCTCTATCTCTAACCCTAAGCCTAAAACATAACCGCGAGCACACAGCAGTGCATGTTCACCAACCTGGACGTTCCACAGAGCCCAGGAGGTGCCTCCTGCACTTGTGCACTGGTTTCGTTGAGCCATCCCAGTCGAGCCGCCCTCGTCTAGAAACTATAGTTCAAACACAACCATAGGGCATGGTCACGACTAGAAAGCAAGTGGTCTTGCAACTCCGTGCAAACTGATTTGCGACCTGGTGGCTTGTGGATTTGCGACCTGGTCGCTAGTGGATTTGCGAACTGGTCACTAGTGGTTTTGTGTCCTGAGCGCTACTGGATTTGTTGGTCGCTAGTAGATTTGTGACCTGGTTGCTAGTGGGTCACTTGTGGATTTGTTGGTCGCTAGTAGATTTGCGACCTGGTCGCTTGTGGATTTGTTGGTCGCTAGCAGATTTGTGACCTGGTCGCTTGTGGATTTGTCGGTCGCTAGTAGATTTGTGTTTGAGTGTGACATCCCTGCTCTAAGGCATCAACAGATAGAACAGTGGTCTCCAGAACAGTATTATGTTCTGGAGACCACATTCCACTGGAGAACAACAATAACCTCGACAAGACAGACCAGTATACCTGTAGAGCTATAGATAGCCACTGTTGCTGTGATCTCCAAGAACAGATAGAGATAACCATCACGGCTGCCTGATGCCGGAGCTTTTCACTTCCCTTTGACCTTTGACCCTGAACACAGTCAGCTCCTCTGGTCCAGCTCCTGCCGGGGGCTGGGTCTGATTTACGGCCCAGTAGTGCTGACTGGCCTTCCTGGGTAATCCCGGGTCAGACGAGCCCAATAAATCTGTACCCCCAACTCACCAAAGGGAAGGTCGCCACAGAGTTAAAAGTTATAGTTAACCGAAGTCTATAGGGTTCTTGTCTAGCAACGTCTTTCTGTTCAAGAGCTTGTGGAAGGGAGGGAGAGCCGGTAATCTGTGAGTGGGTACGGCGTGTACGGCATTGTCTCTTTAAGTGTGCTTGAATCCAGGTCCCCGGTTTGATTCCCAGCCAGCCAGGAACATTTCCTGCATGTTCTCTGCTCTGTATTTCCGCTCAACTCAATCAAATAAAAAGGCTTGAAGATGTCCTCAGCAAACCAAACAACCTATACTGTGTTAACAAAAGAACACTTTGGACAAGTAATGTAACACTTCGGTATATTTGGTCAGACCAACTCGGTGGCCTTGTGGTTAAGAGTGTCCTCCCTGAGATTGGGAGGTTCGGAGTTCGATTCCCAGCCGGGTCATACCAAAGCACAGAACGGGACCCAATGGCTCCCTGCTTGGCACTGAGCATCAAGGGTTGGGGGAGAGCCAGCGAAATCCAAAAGCGACCTCGCCCGCGGGCGCCCGGTTTCAAAAGCGGGCGCCCGCTTTCACAAAAACGGGCGCCCGGTTTCACAAAAACGGGCGCCCGTTTCACAAAAACGGGCGCCCGTTTTCAAAAGCGGGCGCCCGTTTTCAAAAGCGGGCGCCCGTTTTCACAAACTAGGCTATGCCTAAACCTAACTCTAACCCTAAACTTAACCTCAGTAAACCTATGCCTAAACCTAACCTAACCCTAACCATAACCTTTTGAAAAGGGCGCCCGTTTGTGAAAACGGGCGCCCGCTTTTGAAAACGGGCGCCCGTTTTCAAAAGCGGGCGCCCGGTTTCACAAAAACGGGCGCCCGTTTTTGTGAAAGCGGGCGCCCGCTTTTGAAACCGGGCGCCCGCGGGCGAGGTCGCTTTTGGATTTCGCCCCTGCTGGGGTTGGGGGTGAGCCCCTGTGACATACTACCACTCTTATGTATGCGGACGTCTCTGATGTTTACAACAAACCTATCCTTTTGAAAATCCATTGAAAAATGAGCGAGTTATCGTCATTTAAAAAGTATATGTGCTCATAGACACAATGTTATGCTATGTAACAACGTCTCTCCCCATTGGCCAGCAGTGCGGGTGAGCCATCTAGCTTGTGTGTGTGTGTGTGTGTGTGTGTGTGTGTGCGTGTGCGTGTGCGTGTGCGTGTGCGTGTGCGTGTGCGTGTGCGTGTGCGTGTGCGTGTGCGTGTGCGTGTGCGTGTGCGTGCGTGCGCGTGCGTGCGCGCAGCACACTCTGCCCAATGCCTTCGGGCGGATCTAGGCATGGGGGGGCAAAAGTATTTGAAACACTACTGAAAACGGTATGGGTTCGGCTTCATCGCCCGTGTCGCTTCGCGCCCCCTTACCATTTTCCCCTTACCTCCCCCCAATTAGGAAATGCCCCTGCTTGGCACTCGGCTGCATCAATGGATTCGATTGGGGAGTCAAATCAACTAATCAAAATGATTCTCGAGCGCAGCACGGCGCGCAGCTCCACGCTTGTGTTGTCAAGATTTGTCACAACCTGAGTTGGTTTTGTCCACGGTGCAATCATGTTTTTATTAAGCATTTTCGAAAAGTCTATGAGAAAAATGAATGAGGATTCCATTACTGGAACAGGAGCGGTGACATCACTGCGCAGGTTCATAGAGTGTGGTTTCCTCTGGTCAAAAAAAAAAAAAAAAGTTTCAGTTTGGGATTTATGAGACAAGCCTTTCGTCCTGTCTGGGCTTCCTCCAATCAGGATCGAGTGAGGGTGGGCCTTGGTGTATGTGCTGTTGGCTTGTTGCCCCCCCCCCCCCCCGCACTATAGAGTGTGTGCATGTGCATATCTTGTTACACGACTCGCTGTCAGGCCAGATTCTACATGTGACATGTACCACTAGGCCAGTGGGTGCTACCCATCCCACCCCCACAGCAGGGGCGGATAGCAGGAGAAACTGGTATATCATCACGCCACAGGCGATGAAGTTGCACCCATACCATTTTTGGTTACTGGACTTTTATTAGTCAAGTAAAGCATCAATAATAACATCAGTTGTTGTTGAAGTTGCAACAGACACGCAGCATGCATAAAGCTAAAGGTCTGACTCAGAGAGTTTCCTGTTTTCAATGATGAAATGCTGTTGGTTTAGTGGTAACACAGCTGTAGTTACTTAGCAGTAGTAGTGTTTTTCCACATCATTTTAAATATAAGCACAACCCAAGGTAATTTGAAATATCTTGGGTTGTTTTGCATGCCATCGTGTTTGGTGGGGCAGACTGGGCATTTAGGGGGACATTGCCCCCCCATGCCTAGATCCGCCCCTGCCCCACAGTCCTTGGGTGTTTTTTTTTTTTTTTTTTTTTAACTGAAAATGAATAAATAACCAAAAAGAGAGAAAAAACAAAACAGAATTATGAAATGTTTTGTCCCTGAGAGAAAGCCCTTGTCCCCTCTCCTCCAGTGGCCAGCATGAGTAAAGTAATCCATGACAACCTTTGGCATTTCAGAGGTTAAAGTGTTGTGGGAAAAGCACAGAGACACCCGTGGTTTTGTGTGGAACAAAACAAGTTGCCTGTGACTCGGGACGAAGACATTCTGCTGGAATAACATAGTTAATGTCCTCCGTCTGCCGTCGCCCATAAACCATGCAAGCTACAAGCTACAAACAACAGAATATCACAACCCTATTGGACTGCTACATGCTGTCCATTGGCACACTGTAGTCTACTAGCCAGCATGGATTTTGACTTTTTGCGTTCTGAAGGTTTTGGAAGAAAATTTCAAATTGACGGAAAAGTCAATTAATTTCAATAAATACTATATTACAATAAATACTGTACTATTATCCTCTCCGATTTTTGTAGCTATAGCCCTGATGGTCTCTGAGGGTAAAAAAAGACTTGAATGTGGCATCTTCCCATAATCTCAGTTTCCGGACGTAATCATTGCAGTTTGTTGGTTAGCAGAGTTAACCTACCGGTATTTAGGCCACAGATTTATTGACATCTGTGTAAGTTGTGTGAAGTAAACATTTCGGCAGGTCACCGATTACACCATCTTTTGCCAAGCTGGCGTTAACGGGTGTGAGTAAGGCCAAGATTTGCGTTTTTTGGAATTTGGTATGTGATGTGAACTCTCAACTCTGTTTCAACTTGAGGCCAGCCAACTCTGCCTCTCACTTTGGTTCAATTTGAGGGTAAGCCAATTAGAAGTCATAACGGAGAGTAGATTTAACTTCATACATTGTGTTGTGTTTTTGTGTGATTGTTTTGACCCTACAGTTTAAATGTGAGGCTGTGTGAATGTGTCAGTTTGAGAATAAAATTACAATAAAAAGGTATTTCCAAATGCATGTTAAAATGTATTTGGAATATAACAATACTTCTGAAAGTATTCTGAAGTATTTGAAAATAAATCACAACCAAATACAAATGACAAAATACAACAATGCGTTTTAAAATACTGCCCATCTCGGTACCTATGATGGACTGTATGCCCAGACTCTTTCCTCATAATCATACATTCTTAAACAAAGAACTTTGGATTCTTGTGAAATTAGTTCTCAGCTCTGGCACACAGCTGTAGCTTTGTGGACAGACATGGAGCACACCAAAAAAACAAACAAACATACAAACAAAAAAAAATACTGAGTGTTATTTCAACCCTGAGAGTGTAAAAAAGTCCTGGATCAGTATAAGTCCAGGCTAAAGAACTCGGCTCATTGGCTTGTGCAACTTGGGAACTCTGGAGGTAACATTCTTGTTTACGTTAACATTCCTCAACGTTGCGTGTCTTCTGCTGCTTATTTTTTATATAAATGTAACTTGTAAATAAGTGGGCGGGAACTAAGCAATGGAGAGTTACTTTTTTTTCTGGACAGCACCCGGTTCTGTCTTCATCATGGGGGCAAATTGAGGTCAACAGGGGTGGATCTAGGCATGGGCATGGGGGGGCAATGCCCCCCTAAATACCCAGTCTGCCCCCCCCCCCCCCAAACACGATGCCATGCAAAACAACCCAAGATATTTCAAATTAAAGTGCTTATATTTAAAATGATTTGAAACACTACTGCTACTAACTACAGCTGTGTCACCACTAAACCAACAGCATTTTATCATTGAAAACAGAACACTCTCTGAGTCAGACCTTTAGCTTTATGCATGCTGTGTGTCTGTTGCAACTTCAACAACAACTGATGTTATTATTGATGCTTTACTTGACTAATAAAAGTCCTGTAATCGAAAATGGTATGGGTGCGGCTTCATCGCCCGTGGCGCAAAGCGACACGGGCGATGAAGCCGCCCCCATAGCATTTTCTCTTGCCCCTCCAACATGTTCTCTTGCCCCCCCAAATGGGACATGTTACATCCGCCCCTGGAGGTCAACGGTCTAATTTTAGAAAAGTAGATGAGAGTACCATTCTCTGACTTCACATGAAGCCTGTTGTTAGTCAGCAAAATCCCTTTTTTCACTTCACCATAAACCTGCTCTACCAAATCATCACTTTGTGCATTTTTTTTAAATGCACGTTGACCATAATGCAGCGTACATGAACCCAAAGTCAAGCACCTCAAAATGTGTTGACATAATACTTGGATAAACACTGTGGTTGCTATGAAATCATGCGCTGTTACTGTGACCAATGCAGCCAGTGATATTTTTTCCACAATAAAAGCAAAAAAGAAATAACTCCTTTGTTGGACATCCTCTGGTTTTTAACCGTGTGAGAGAAATGAACCGAGTCGCACGATGACACGCCAAGAGACTTTTCTCTAACATCGACCACAAACCACCAGCATCACGCACACACAGGCCTCATGCACACCATGCACACCAGGCACATGCACGCACACAGGCACATGCTAGAGCTGCTGCTAGATCTAGCACTAGCATGCCTGGGGGAAAAAAAAGTCCAGAATTAGGATTTGCTTAAATTCACGTTTAGATTTTTCTTTTTTTTTTTTTCAGATTACTAAAATTGATGATAGAATGATGATTGATGATGATCGTCATGGAAGGAGAACCCTCTGAAAGCTTCCAAATATCCAAAATATCCAAATATCAGGCATGCTAGTGTTGCAGCTAACATGTGTCAGACAAAGACTAGGCATGTCCTGATATCATTTACTTCGTTTTTAGTACTCCAATAGAGGAATCCGATATACCAATATGATTACTTTTTGGTTTGTTGAGTAACCACTTACCCCCTATTTAATCTACTCTTTTCAGTTATCAGTTTTGTAGTAACTGTAGTTCAGCTGTTTTTGGGCTGATTTTAACTGCAGTTTGGTCATACCTCTGGCATTGATCGTTCAGCCTAATTGAAAGTACTTCGGGGCTGGTTCCCGATACCAAGTACGAGTACTTTTGGGTCGTATCGGCCCAGACATCTCTAACAGAGAGTACCCCAATAAGAAACAAGGAAAGTGGAAGCAAAACCTGTTTTTTTTTTCTCCCGCTCTCTCTCTCTTTTCCAGGCTGTCTTCCCGTGCGTGCGTGCGTGCGTGCGTGCGTGCGTGCGTGCGTGTGTGCGTGTGCGTGTGTCGGGGCTCTCCCTGAGACTCCCAACTTGAAGTTAACAGAAAGCAGAGCCACGGGGGTGGGGTGGTCCGATGCCAACTGCACACCGCCCCACTGAGTCAGGGAAAACTATATTTGACGAGAGAGAGAGGGGAAAAAATACACAGTGTACACATTACACAATACAATACACTTACCGTCAGGCAGTGACAGAAAAGGGGAAGCGTGGGGAAAGTGTGTGTGTGTGTGTGTGTGTGTGTGTGTGTGTGTGTGTGTGTGTGTGTGTGTGTGTGTGTGTGTGTGTGTGTGTGTGTCTGTGTCAGGGGCAGATCTAGGCATGGGCATGGAAGGGGGGGGGTACCCCCCTAAATACCCAGTCTGCCCCCCCCAAGCACGATGCCATGCAAAACAACCCAAGATATTTCAAATTAAAGTGCTTATATTTAAAATGATTTGAAACACTACTACTGCTACTAAAGTTAGTAGCAGTAGTAGTGTTTCAAATCATTAATGGTCATCAATCATTAGTGGTGCCAAAATTGTAGTTCTACAATTTTGGCACCACTAAACAACAGCATTTCATCAAACAGAAAACTCTCTGAATCAGACCTTTAGCTTTATTCATGCTGCTGTCTGTTGCAACTTCAACAACAACTGATGTTATTATTGATGCTTATACTTGCCTAATACAAGTCCACTGAAAATGGGTGTGGCTTCATCACCCGTGTCGCTTCACGCCACGGGTGATGAAGCCGCAACCATACCATTTTCTCTTGCCACTCCAACATGTTCTCTTGCCCCCCCCCCCCAAATGGGACATGTTATATCCGCCCCTGTGTGTGTGTGTGTGTGTGTGTGTGTGTGTGTGTGTGTGGTTGTAGAGGGGACATTCACACGCTGCATGCGTAGGAGACAAGAGCTCACTTCAGGTCACAGAGTTTCCCATACGAAGATCATCTTCTCTCACATATGGACATCCAGTTAGTGTCGCACATCAGCTGCACCGCTCTATGCGTCCAGAGGGAAATCGTGTGAGGGTCAGGCAGAAAACTCTTATGTCCATATTTTTATTTTTTGCATGTTTTTTTTTTCATGTACGTCCTACTGATCACACCATAGAGGCACATAAAAGCATTAAGCATGTACCAGATCTGCAAACTTGTGGACCTCATATATATATATATATATATATATATATATATATATATATATATATATATATATATATATATATATATATATATATATATATATAGTATATATTGTCATTATTAATCTGGCTAAAACTTTTAATGCAATTAACTCATGCATACTGAGTGAGCATCCCTGTACTCACAGAGCATTTTCCTCATCGACAAAGATTGTCGAGACAGATTTTGCAGAGACAGTCAGTATAGCTGTGTGTCTCCATGTAACCAGAGCCATAGAGTATAGCACGATGTATCGACAAGCAGTGAGGGCTTGTAGATAAATAAACATATTTTCCCCAGATTATTATTATGTTCAAATCCTGGAAAGGAAAACATGGCATATTTTGACATAGTTTGAATGGTGATTAATCATGATTAAATTAATTTAGTATTTAATCATTATGTAATCGTGATTACAATGATTAGGTTTATCGAAGAGTGTGTGTGTGTGTGTGTGTGTGTGTGTGTGTGTGTGCGTGCGCACGCGTTATAATTTATGAGAAGGAGGAGGAGGTGTGAACCACAGAACCCCCCCATGCTCATACTGGGGTCTACAAACTATACTCCCTTAGCTTAGATGGAAGTCAATGATCTCTCACTGTAACCCCCCCCCCACCCACACACACATACATACACACACGCACTCTCCCTCTCTTTATCAAGTGCTGTTTAACTCTCCTCCTCAAGGCGTGACACTTTGTGGATATCAGTATACACATATGGTATCCGTGTGCATGTGTGTGTTTGCGTGCGTGTACGTGCATGTGTCCTGTCCTAGGGCCTGACACTGTGCAGGCGCTGCTGTAGTGTGTCAGTGCAACGTGGTGTGATGTGGGAGCACTAGTTGAAGATGACTCAGTCAGTCAGCACACACAGGCCACTGCACCTCCGTGCAACCACCTCACAAGTCACCTCACCACGTCGAACGCCTCTTTTGCATTACTTTCCATTCCCTTCAGCAACAATCATTGATAGTGTGACAGCAAAGTGAGACAGTGGCTAATTATTAGTCTCGATACCAGTCTCAAGACACATTTTCGTTGTCTTGGTCTTGTTTTTTTTTTCTCACCCTCATTTGTCTTGGTCTTGTCTTGGTCTCGTCGCTATGCACTTCATTTGTCTTGTGGTCTTGTCTTGTTCTCACCCTCAAGCAAATGTCTCGGGTCTCTTTCTCTTTAGATGAGACAATGCAGAGGAAATGTTTTATATCCATTGTGCGGACCGAGGACCCATTCATAAAGACAGCTGTCTTATGCAGAGTGCAGTGCTGGATGATGCACATATCGCTAGCAGTCTCCAAACCGACACATAGTATTGTAAAGTAACAATTCAAGTCTGTAATGTGTTGTGTTGTACTATTACTACATAACAATCAAAAATTGGCTTTTTGGGCTTGACATCTCTAGGTCTTGGCCTCTGCCTTTTTCTCGACCCCTCTCGGGACTAGTGTCGTCTTGACCAAGTCCGTGATTGTCCCCCGAGGTGTTGGTGTCGTACTGTCATCTTGGTCTTGAGCACAACACTAGGAATTATAACAGTTGCTTGTAGTGACAACAAGAGACACAACCCCCCCCCCCCCTCCAATAGAGACGAAAAACAGAAACCCCAGAGCACAGGCCTTTGGGAAAACAAACACACAGCAAAGCGACACGTCAATCAACCAGGGCCCATTCCTGCATGTGAGTGTTTGTGGCACCACCATGCAAACAGATGTTTACACGGACCCCAGGCCAGAGGGGGGGGGGGGGCGGCGACCCAGCCCGGTTCGACCCAGCGGTGACACTTGCTTGTGTGGTGAGGCTTCGTTGTACATGTTTGTTCTGCAAATGACGCGGCAAAAACAACACAGCAAAGAAAAAATGGGCCGAAATATAGTCAAAATGTGCTTTTAGCCTGTCCCAGGATGGTTATAAGCTGTAACTGTATGTGGGTGGGTGGGTGCAGACACTGCGGGCAGGGTGGTGTGGGGGGACGGGGATGACGGGCGTCCCGGACCGACGTGCACTCTTGTGAACAACTCCTCCCAAGCAATTCTCACATGGGGGCGGGGGGTTTGGCCAAAGTTATATAGAGGTGGTCTCCGCAGCAAGCAATCTCTTGGGCTGGGGCTGGGAACGGCCAGGGCCCACTGTTCTCACCCCCCCTTCACAGCTACTAAACCAGCAGAGAGACAGAAGGAGAGAGAGAGACCGACAGAGAAAGTGATAGAGAGAGAAGAGAGGGGTGCGCAACAAAACACATTTGAGATAAAGACTTGATGACTGAATGTCATGAGGCGGAAATGTCAGATCGACAAGCCCCCACACAACATGTCGTCGTTCGCTTGTAGCTCTGCTTTCCGTGGACGGGTGACACCGCCGGTGTCACTGAGTACTATTCTGGAGCACAACGGTGCAGATGTGTGGCTGGGTGTGAGCCCAGAGGGGGGGGGGGGGTGTGTGTGTGTGTGTGTGTGTGTGTGTGTGTGTGTGTGTGTGTGTGTGTGTGTGCGTGTGTGCGTGCGTGCGTGCGTGCAGCAGTACGTGGAGTCCAACCAAGAGGGGACTTTAGTGTCAGGAGATAAGGGGGCTTTGATAGGAAACAGAACCCCAGTGCAGGGATGGACCAGAGCCCTGCCCTCCCTGTGTGAACTTGAATGTGAGAGAGGATAATGGGAGAATGAACGAAAAAAGTGAGCATTATTATTATTGTGAGCCGTTATCGAGTCATGGGATAGCCATGTGGCATGACAAAGACAGCGTGTCTGCAAACACAAACTTTGGCAAAAAAACGGCACCCTGCGTCGACTCTCATACTTTTCCTGAATTTTACAACAACAAAAACAGATCCTCCAATGTGAGGCTGAACCAAGTTTCACTTGGTTCAGCCTCTATCCCAGTGTTGCCAACTTGGCACATTTGTCGCTATATTTAACTTTTTTCCAGACCCCCCTAGCGCCAAAATTAGTGAAAAGCTCCTGGCAGAAAATCTAGTGCTTTTTTGCTGGTTAGTTGGGGGGGAAATTGGTTGACAGGCACCAGAGATAAAACCCTTGTTCTTCACCATTTTTGTCCCTTGATAGAGTCCTCCTTCCTTCCTAGAAAGGACCATTGGTAACCAAATGGACCCTTTATAGATATGTAACTCTTGAGATCGTAAAATGAAACCAAATGGACCCGTAAGTTAAATCATATTTAAACATCTGAATTACCTAATTCTCAAGAATTTACACATTTAGAAAATGCAGGAGAATTGCTATTCTGACCAACATTTTGCCAGTTAGCTCTCCTGAATCTCCTAGTCTGAGAGACTAAACTCAACATCAAACGGTGGTCCTCCAGGGGCTAAAATGCAGAATAAACAGTGGGCCCTGGTATGGAAATGGTTGAAAACCCACTGTACATTCTGGTGCATTTTGGAAGTGCCACTTTAGTGCATTTTTGGATTTTGGCATTTGGTTACACTGCTCTGTCTGTCGAGCAGAGGAGCGTGAGTGGGTTGCAGAGACAGCACAGATAGGATGGAGGGAGAGAGAGAGAAAGAGAAAGACGGAGAGAGAGACAGAGACAGAGAGAGAGATATGGCGAGCTCAAGGGAGGGAACAGAGGTCTTTGTTTACAGGGTTGTTGACCAGGCAACCATTAGCAAAGCACCACAGTTGTAAACAGGGTCAAGACCAGAGTGTTAATTCATCTCAGAGTGTAAATATGGGCCTAACACGTACTGGCAGATCTAGCTGGGCAAGCACTGGTGAATGTCACACCGTGCACATTGGGCGTTGATATTCACCTATTTACATCGCTCCAAAATGCATTTTTTTTGCTATATACTGTATTGTCTTTCCACCATGCCACTAGTGTGTTGAAACTCACACTTTCACTTTTGGTTCAGTAGTGGTTTAGCCTTAAACTGTGCCCCCCCTCTTCCACACACACACACACACACACACACACACACACACACACACACACACACACACACACACACACACACACACACACACACACACACACACACACACACACACGTGAAAGTGTGAGTGTCAACACACTTCTGACATGGTGGAGAGACAAATATATAACCAAAAAAAAAATTGGAGCAATGTATATAGGTGAACAACCCATTAGCCCCATTGTAAGCTTGTTTTGGGGTAGGGAAAACAGCCATTAAAGGAGTGTTTTCACAAAATAAGAGCTGGACCACCTTTTTTTGTAAATAAATAAAGTGCAAATAAAGTAAATAAAGCCTTTTGGGGTGGAATTCTCCTTTTAAGGAAGACAGAGACATCATTTGTGTCCCAGCACCACCCAGGTTGAGTCTCATTTTTGTTTTATCATGTCATGTGAAAGCAGAGAGTCATAGCTACAATTTGACATATTGGTTGTGCAGTTTGACCCACCAGTTTTTGAGATATGGTTTATAGAGTACTAGTCCTATACCCGTTGTGTAATATATGATCTGGATGTATAGGCCTAGATGACATTGATTGGGACTTGTTGATGTTGGAAAGCTGGATAGAACTTTATGTTATAAACACTATTTAGTCAGGAGGATTGTAGCCTCGGAGGACCACCATTTGATGTTGAATTTAATCTGTCAGACCCACAATCAAGGATTTTCAGATTTTGTCCACAATTTAGGAGATAAACTGGCAAAATGTTGGTCAAAATAAAAATTATTCTACATTTTATAATTGTTGAAAATGAAGTCACTCAGATGTTGACTCTTGAGAGTGTAAAATAAAAACCAAATGGACCCCATAAGGGTCCATTTGGTTTCATTTGAACTATTTGAAGAGTTACAAATGTATAAGGGTCCATTTGGTTATCAACTGACCATTTAGCATTTAGCTGTATGTGGACCACCTGGAATCGTGTCAGGGTGTCCCTGGACCACCTGTTGAAACCTCTCTGCTGAATGGAATTGCAATAAACCGTGAAGGCCATTACAATGAATATGAATATTAATTGTAAGGGATGTGTTCCAGCACGCCTGCCGTGTTCCTGTGGGTTTGCAAGTTTGGGGGACCCCCCAGAGACCAAGTTGTAGACGACCCGGACCGTCGCACGTACACAGACGCACACGCGTAAATGTGGCGTTTGAATAATAACTTTGGAGAGGACTGGATGCTGTGGGCTGCCGCGCGTTAATATCCAGACGTTGCAGTGTAGTGGTAGTAGAAAGAAGTTGTATGCGACCCGGACCGTAGTAGCGTGTATGTCACCGCGTCGTGGCGAGAGTATTGCCTGTGTTGGTCAGTCGCCTAGCAGGCGGAACAGCGGCAACACCGCGCCGTGGCGAGAGAACGTTGCCTGTGTGGATCAGTCGGCAGTCGCCTGGAAGGCGAAACAGCGAGAGCAGAGAGCACTGTACCCAGCGCCAATGGCTGTACCCGTAAGAGGGGAGGTGACACGGCAAACTGTGACCACAATAAATGTGTCTCCGTGACACGTGATGTTTTTTTTTATCTGTATCCGGTGACACGTCATGTGCGCGAAGATTCTTTTTTGACACAAATGTATTAAAATTAAAATGATGGGCATAATGTTTGGTGCTTATGAGGCGCGTATATTGGTGCTGGATGACAGGGCTGTGTGACTCGAGGTTCAGTGAGGCTGTTTGTGCACCGTGGCGTTACGCAAATGGAGACAAATGACACAGTAGAGTTGCACAGGAAGTGTACAGACAGACACGCTTGCTTGAATTATATAGAGAGATGACTCGCAGAGAAACAGGAATTTGAGAATTTGGCTTTTAAAGATGCAGTTCTTGGTCTGGGCATTGAGGGGGGCGCTGTTTCCTCTTCTTAACTGAACAGTTGAACAGTTTGGGCATGAGAATACCTCCTCAATACTGTGGGGCAGCGTTGAGTCAGGGTGTTTGCCTAATAATAGTAGCTAAAATGAATATAGTAATACATTTCGCCTTTATACGGCTATTTTTACTTTAAAAGGATACTTATACATAGTAACCATTGTACAAGTGTACATGGTGAAACACAACTCTATTGTCGTGAAGTTGTGTTTCACCATGCTAATGTTTTTTTTTTTCTCAGACCTCCATTTGTAGGAAACAAGGTATATTGACAGTAACAGAAAATGGGTAGAATTCCCCTTTAACTAGTGTCCATTCATACAGTGGTTAATGCATATTAAATTAAGTATTTGCTTTTGTTGTATTGATCTAGTGGTTCACAATGTGTTAATGTCCCACTTTCAAGAAGGTGACAATGGTCAGAGCCTATCCCAGATGTTCACAACAACAAAGCTTCTCTTGTTCCAAAATGTTTAAAATGTAATCTATTAAACAACATAACGTGGTTAATGTTCATATATACTGCACTTTGGTTCTTATTAAGTCTACAAATAACGCGACTCTTATTTTTATTATTTACCGCGGGTATGCTGTATAAACTTGTATTGAGAATGGAACAAATAAGAGAACAAGTCCTGGACCGAAAGTAGGTCTATGCAGAAATGCATTGAACTCAGCAACGGTCCACCTAGATCTCTTTATTTTAGATCGTTTTGTAGTAATAATACAAGATAAACATCCAGAGACTTTAGTTGTTTGTCTTATTTGCGCCGCCCTCGTTGTATAGAACGTATTTCCAACTCCAACTTGACTCTCTTCTCTCTCCGTCTGTTCTCTGTTGTTGCCAAGTATTTGGAGAGAAGTAAGCCAATAACGCCAAAAAGTCCAATAATATTGTATAGTTGAAAAATACTACTAGGCATCCGGGTTTTTATAGTTAAAGGTAGGGGAAGTGATTTCACTTTTGTCAGATATCACCCAAAAAAATATTTTTTTCTGTTAAAATGCTCTATTATAAGGTGTGGAAACCACATATGGAGTTTCCCCCTCCCCCACGTTAGCAGAAGAGCTAATAAAAGTTCCCCAGGTCACCACCAATTCTCCTCCAATCAGGAGCGAGCAGCAGGTTCACATAGTGTAGCTACTGTTGGGGGCCCCTAGTGCACCAGGCTGGTACTACACCATGAATTTCAAATCACTTCCCCTACCTTTAAGTAAAACTAACGAAAAAACGATAACTTTTTTCTTAAAGTAAAAACTAGTAGAAAAAAAAACAATTAAAACTAAAGTAGAATGAAAAGGCCATAACTATAATAACCCTGCTAGGCACATGTACTGTATGTCTATAATTAATAGTATGCTGTGCAGGAATGCCAACAGTAGCCTACTACAGTTTAATTGTTATGGACATTGAGTACATTGGCCAATTTGCAGGTACTCCACGTTTTTTTTAGATAACCATCCCCACAGTCCATTGTTTGTATGCATGAATGGAACAACAACAACAATAATTGTGATGCATTATCATTATAAATACTATGTATCTAGGGTGATTTTTTGCCATTATTATACAATCACACATAGTAGTCACCAGGAACAGATGAGGATAATATCCAATAAAATGTTGGTTAACATGGACGGAAAACAAGCCAACAAGCCAACATGGCAACCCTTTGTCTGTATTTCCTCTGAGAATAGTGACGTAGTTCCGGCTCTAAAAAAAAAAACACCACGAAGAAGAATCCAACCCAACCCTGTTTTGATATTTTATACATGATTTACTAACAGAACGTGGCTACTAATAGGTTATGTGGAATGCCACCTGGCTGTTATTTGAGCTCAAAATCACGCGAAGTCCGCGTTCTGTTGATGACGGCGGGCATCGCATATTTACCATACTAGAGGCACTTATCAGATTACAACCGTTAGCATTTTAAGCTAATTAAGCTAACGGCCAGGAGGAATGAGGTAATAATGGTCAGAACTGTCATTACAGTTCACATTAATTCAATTATAACATGTTTACACAGCGTTTTAAGGTCTAACATTCACCTCATGTATGCTTTAGTATGAAACAACTAATAAAGTTGCTTCAGGTCATTTTTCACAGATAATAAAAAATCAGAGAAAATCAAGTTTAGACCCCTGTACTGACAACTTCATTTCCCCGAGATGACTCAACGTGGGTGGAGTTTAGTCACATTTGTCCACCTGCACTCCTGCACCTTCCATTTGTTGCTACAGTACATGATTGCTATCGCACTACCTCTCTTTAACTCTGTCTACCTCTCTTTATCTGTACCTGTCCTTGTCTCTCTCTCTCTCTCTCTCTCTCTCTCTCTCTCTCTCTCTCTCTCTCTCTCTCTCTCTCTCTCTCTCTCATTGTCTCTACCTCCATCTCTATCTGGAGCAAATACAGGAAACCAAACTCCACCCCAGAAGTCGTTTCTGTACCCGCCGTAACCCGCAAAGACAAAGCTCTGACTCGTCACCCAGTTTGTAGTGAAACAACAACAGCAGCGGCACAAAGACAGTACGCCGATCAACCTATCAACTGCTTTCTTTTAACCGAACCACATACGTTTTTTTCAAATATGCCACCTCTGTGTTGTGTGTGTGTGTGTGTGTGGGGGGGGGGGGGGGGGGGGGGGGGGGGGGGTGGTTCTAGAATACACTGGCGTTAGTATCAATAGCACAGAAACTGTAAAATGTTTTAACAGTAATGCTGTACAGTATTTTTTTCTTCAGATCGTGGAATAAATCTGGAATAAAAACACTTCAAAGGACTTGGCGCGTGGACCAAAACACTCTTACCCAGCTATGCACATGCAGCTCATAGTCTTTTCAAAAACAATTATCTTTTTCACAATTATTGAACAAAAAAAAGTTCAAAGGGCTGCATATTCAAGCTTCAAGTTCTTGATCAAGCTTCAAGTTCAACGGCACGGTACATTTGGTTGTGTAAACACCAGCGTCCCAAGTAACCCCAGATCAGGGGCGGATCTAGGCATGGACATGTGGGGGCAATGCCCCCCTAAATGCCCAGTCTGCCCCACCAAACACAATGGCGTGCAAAACAACCCAAGATATTTCAAATTAAAGTGCTTATATTTAAAATGATTTTAAACACTACTACTGCTACTAACTAACTAGAACTGTGGCACCACTAAACCAACAGCATTTCATCTTTGAAAACAGAAAACAGTCTGAGTCAGACCTTTAGCTTTATGCATGCTGCGTGTCTGTTGCAACTTCAACAACAACTGATGTTATTATTGATGCTTTACTTGACTAATAAAAGTCCTGTAACTGAAAATGGTAGGGGGCAACTTCATCGATGAAGCCGCACCCTACCATTTTCTCCCAATTGGGAAATGTTACATCCGCCCCTGCCCCAGACTTTTCCCCAAAAGCAGACAGAGGAGGTTTATTCTGACAGAATAGAGAATAGTAGGATGATGGCAGGCAGCAGCCCCTGAAAGCCATATCGGCTCCTGGGCTGCGAGGCGCGCCACGCCGGCGCGGCTGCGTGGCTGTGAGTGCATTCATTAACTTACTGTTAGTGATTACTTTCAGCATGAAGACAGACAGGCATGGAGCTCTGTCGGGTCACTGCACAAGAGAGACAGCAAAATCCATTTGCAAACGCGACGGCCGTCGTGACTGCTCTATAACCGTCGTGGCCGTTTTGCAGAACAGTCTGTTTTGCATTACAGTCGCGACCATTTGGCAAAACATAACATCGCTAATAGTACAGCATTTTATGGGACATGGAATTGGCAATAAAAGTATGTGGACTAGAATGTGACCAAACGTGGACAGGAGGAAGTTTACAGCAAAACAATGGATTTTAAAACTTAACCCTCCAACCTTACTACTAGGTTGTACTATCTATCTATTAAAAAAAACAAATATATATATATATATATATATATATATATATATATATATATATATATATATATATATTATATATATATATATATATATATATATATATATATATATAAATATATTTTATTTATGCTAATTAATTAATTCATTATATATATATTTTTTTTTTGGGGGGGGGGGGTATCTTTTAATATAATGAATGTACATGTTCTAGACCATACCTGGGCATTATGCGGCCCAGGGGCCAAATGCGGCCCTTTGGCTGACTCTGACCGGCCCGGGGACCACCAGTGGTCCTTGAGAGAGTTCCAGGTATTATGGAAAGTTGGTTAACCAGATGTAACTCTTTGAGAGTGTATAAATGAAACCAAATGGACCCTTGCGGGTCCATTTGGTTTCATTTTTACAAATCCAGCCTGGAATTGTGGACAAAAACATAAGAAATCTTGAAGAAAGTTTTGGGATCTGTGGGGCTAAAATGTGTGGTGGTCCGTGGCTCAAATACTGAATAAATAGTGGGCCCTGGTGTCAAAATGGTTGGTCTTACTCTTACTTTTATCTTGAAATTAAATTAATATTACGCAGACTTTAGTTCAGCCTTTAGTCGTGGCCCTCCACAATATTTTATGTATCTCATTTGGCCCCTTGGGAAAAATAATTGCCCAGCCCTGTTCTAGACCCACAAACCTAAACATAACCACAGTAAAACCTATGCCTAAACCTAACCTTACCCCTCGACCATTATGCAAACTGTTGCAACTGTTATGCACAACGGCTATGGCTGTTATGCAAAACGGTTATAAAAACCATCGCGACAGCCGACGTGAATGCAAATGGATTTGGCCTCTCGTGGGCTGAAGAAGGAGAAAATAGAAAGTATAGGGGAGACGGGGAGCATAAAGAGAAAGAGATGCAGGTGGAGACAATTGAACAGTAGAATACAATAAGTGGCAGGTGCAGAAAGCTCTTCGTTTCGTTTTCTGAGCATCTTTTTCTATATACTGTGACTCAGTCCTAAGTGCCAGGTGCAGCAGAAAGCTCTTGTCTGTTCCGGCGCACGTATGGTATGGCGTCTCTGGCTGCCTCACCAAACAATACTGAAACAAAAAACTGTCCATTACCAGTTGCTACTAGAGATAGTACCAAATGCGCTTCCATGGAACACTGGGCTGCTGCTGTTCCCTGGAAGAAAATACTTTTGTATTTTCATTTTCACTTTGTGAAAATGAAAATACAGTACAGAAAATTTCACTTTGCTCAGTTTGCCACATCACTAAACTGCATATGCCACCGTAGGAATACCTGCACGGACCATCTGTTGAAAACTAGGGTTGTCCCGATCCGATCCCGATCATTTGAGTTTGAGTATCTGCCGATCCCGACATTTCCCGATCCGATCACTTTTTTTTTGCCAATCCTGATCATTCCTGATAATTATTCCTGATCACATATATTTTGCAAATGCATTAACAAAAAAAGACTAAAACTCAATTAAATTGATCCAAGAAAAAGATCTTAATAAATCTTTACTTTTGGGGTACTGTATGTGGGGTGAAATGTCCTCAAATGGTGGTCAGTGACTCAAATGCTGAATAAATAGTGGTCCCTGGGATCAAAAAGGGTGGAAAACACTGCCGTTGTGGGACAGTAGAGAAGAGTGAGGAGAGAAAGGGAGAGGGAGCGCAGGGGTCAGTAGTACCCCATCCCGCCTGTATGTGTGCTCCTTTCATAGATAAGATGTGCAGATTAGGACATGTTGAAAGGATATGTTTCCAATTTGACTCTTGCCACCCCCCACCCCCTCTCTCTCCCTCTCTCTCTCTCTCTCTCTCTCTCCCTCTCTCTCTCTCTCCCCTCATGTGCATTTCTTTCCCCTCTCTCCCCCTCAGGGGCGGATGTAACATTTCCCAATTGGGGAGGGGGGGCAGGCAAAAATGGTATGGGGGCAACTTCATGAAGCCGCACCCATACCATTTTCGGTTACAGGACTTTTATTAGGCAAGTAAATCATCAATAATAACATCAGTTGTTGTTGAAGTTGCAACAGACATGCAGCATGCATAAAGCTAAAGGTCTAACTCAGAGACAAAACAAAGGGAGAAGCCAGGTGCTCAATGGAGATGTAGAAAGTTAAAACACGAAAAAAGGTTTGAAAAGGTGCTTCGAAGATCAAAAAAGGGACTAGAACAGTGAAAAAACAAGGCAGCAATCCGAGCACTCAAAAAGTTTAAAAACGAGGAGGGGAAGTATAAGAACAAGGTACTTTATTTATAAACAAAACAAGCCAACATGTTTCGACTCAAAGAGTCTTCCTCAGGGCTATAGCCCTGAGGAAGACTCTTTGAGTCTGTTGGTTTAGAGGTGTCTGTTGGTTTAGACTCTTTGAGATGCTGTTGGTTTAGAGGTGCCACAACTGTAGTTAGCAGTGGTTAGCAGTAGTAGTACCTATTGTCCCGAATATAAGACGACTCAGTTATAGGACGACCCCCATTTTTCAAGACCCATTTACAGAAAAAAAGAACATTGAATGTCAAATAGTATAGCCCCTGAATATAAGACGACTCCATTTTTTAGGATATTTCCATTGGGAAAAAAACGTAGTCTTATATTCAGGCCAATAGGGTATTTCAAATAATTTTAAATATAAGCACTTTTTTAAAATTTGAAATATCTTGGGTTGTTTTGCATGCCATCGCGCTTGGTGGGGACAGTCAGGGCATTTAGGTGGGCATTGCCCCCCCATGCCCATACCTAGATCCGCCCCTGCTCCCCCTTCCTCCCTCCCTCCCACCTCTGTCTGTCTGCCTGGTGCATGTGCCAGACACCTGATTAATTCTCCAGAGGGGAGGCAAGTTGGAGGGGAGGGGGGGGGGAGTGGGGAGTGGGGCGGGGCCCGCGCAGCAGACAGAGATGGTAGAGGTCGATAAATCACGTCCTGATTCGTCCACAGGTAAATCAAAAAACATGGCCGTGGTTTAAAAATACATGGATCGGTCTCCCCAGCACGCCCTACAGATGCTCTGCATTAGTGTCTTTCCTGGCCCTCGGAGTAGCACAGTAATTTATAAAACGGCATGTACATGCGAGACCCCAGGGACAGCTCTTATCTCTACGCGGGTTCTCCCTCTCTCTCTGTGTGTGTGTGTGTGTGTCTGTGCATGCGTGCGCGTAGTCGCACGGTATGTCTGTGTTGGGTATTGTAACGCGGAAGGTTCAGCGAACCTACCAACACTGTAAATAGGGAATTGAGTAATAAATGTGCTTATCTTCTGTGGATATTTTGATCAGTAGTGTGTGACAAATATGTAGATCAGGGGTTTTCAACCTTTTTGACTCCAGGGACCACCATTTATTCAGCATTTTAGCCACGGACCACCATTTGATTACATTTTCACACCAAAGACCTAAAATTAAAGAATTATTTTGGCTTTGTCCACAATTCCAGGCTGTCTTTTGCCTACAAAACAGTGTAAACTTCTTAATTAAGTGGTGCTAATTCAGATGATGAATATTTTAACTCTTGAGAGTGTAAAAAATGAAACCAAATGGACCCGAAAGGGTCCATTTGGTTTCATTTTTACATCTGGTTAACCAACTTTCCATCATTTAGCCTGGGGACCACCTGGAACCTTCTCAAGGACCACTGGTGGTCCCCGGACCAGCTGTTGAAAACCCCTGATGTAGATGAAAACTGTGATGTCTCTGGACGTGGTTTAACTGGGGTAATTGTGGAATCAATTCAGGGATTGGTATGGTCCATGGGAGGGGCTTAGCATTTATAAGTGTGGAGGTCCCAGTGCAATCGGTCAATGCAGGACTGGTGTGGGACCCAAGGCCAAACAGTTGGTGTATAGATACTTTTGTTCTTCAGGTCTACGGAAAAGGTGAATAAAGATCCAACTTCTCTGCTTCCTAGAACGCAGACAGTTTTTCCAAGTGGTTTCATTATTTTGAGGTGAGTGCCTCGTCTCAAGGACTACCTCACACTAGGCAAAGTGTGACACAGTACCGTAATTTCCGGACTATAAGCCGCTACTTTTTGTACATGCTTTTGACCCTATGGCTTGTACTAATGCACAACGGTGCGGCCAATCTATGGATTTTTTTTTACAGGTAACGGCCACCAACGGTGCTCTAACAGGGGTTTTAAACAGGTGGTCTGGGGACCACCAGTGGCCACTGGTCCCTGAGAGGGTTCCAGGTGGTCCCCAGACTAAATGATGGAAAATTGGTTAACAAGATGTAACTCTTTGAGAGCGTAAAAATGAATAACTCTTGAGTGTAAAGATGAAACCAAATGGACCCGCAAGGGTCCATTTGGTTTCATCTTTACACTCTCAAGAGTTATGATATTCACCATCTAAATTAGCAACACTTAAAGGTAGGGGAAGTGATTTCACTTTTGTCAGTGCACCAGGCTGGTACTACAAAATGAATTTCAAATCACTTACCCTACCTTTAATTAAGAAGTCTCAAGCCATGGTCATTTTGATATCTAAGTTTTGCCTGTTGTGTTTGCGAAAATCCATCCTGGAATTGTGGACAAAACGAAAAGAAATCTTTAGTTTTGGGTTCTGTGGGGTGAAAATGTTGTCAAATGCTGAATAAATAGTGGGCCCTGGTATCAAAAAGGTTGAAAACCACTGCTCTAACATGAAGCTTATTGTCTGGTGCGGCTTATAGTCAGGTGCGGCTTATAAGTGGTAAAATCAGTATTTTGCCCCAATTTTAGCTGGTGCGGCTTATATTCAGGTGCAGCTTATAGTCCGGAAATTACGGTATATGCTCTTTGTACTTTCATCTCAGTCCTGATCTGGACTAAAAACTGTACACCGAGTTACCGGTGTGGTTTCCTTTCAGCACTAATGTATGCGTCTTCTCTTCTAATATAACACAGTGATTGATATTAATTGCTCTTTTGTAAACATTAGTCTCAGTTAAGTAAGTATAATGAACGCCTTTTTCCGTGCATCCTTCTTCCTTTGATCCTCTTCCTCATTATTTTTAACGAGGTCTAAAACATGCAACAGTGTGAAAACGCTGTTAAGAGAACACAGTGTGTCAAACCCCTAGAGTGGCGGGTGTTTGAATCTTCCTCACAGTATGTGTTTTGCAACCCAGTTTTTCACCCAGTGCCAATTCCTAATGTGATCCTGGTGCTCTACACACCCTCCGCCAACCTGAGGAGGCAGCGGACTGGAACCATGCTTCCTTCAATGCATGAGGAGTCCAAGCTGCCTTCTTTTCACCTGACAGGGGGGAGTTTTCCTGGTTGGACGTAGCGCGTGGAAGGAACACTTTATTCCAACCAGTTCCTGTCCCCTCCATCAGGCGCCCTGGCTGGCCAGGGGGAGGCAGTTTAGAGTCCAGGATTACTGCATGGCTTTGTGAGGGTATCTACCCTAGGGGACATGGGGAGAACATGTGAGGGTATCTACTAGGGCATTAACAAAATATTCGACTAGTCGATTATTCGACTAGCAAAACACTATTCGACTATTAATACACTATTCGTTATTCGGTAATAATGGTGTTGGTAGTAATTGTAGGTTGATTGCTCATTTTTCATGTCATAATGTAACTGAGTTACAGTAGTGTAATAGGCATGTATTTTTTCAATGGGAAGTCCAGAATCACATTTTATTGGCTAAAAAACAAATATGTATATCACTATAGACAATAGACAATTATTCGACTACCAAAGTATTCGATTTGACTAGCAAGTCCCCTAGTATCCACCCTAGGGGACATGGGGAGAACATGCAAACTCCACACAGAAAGGCCCTTTCACCAACCCCGCCTCGGGTATGGGCACTGATGACGCACAGGAGCAGACACGCCGCCAACACCCCTAGTGGGAATCGAACCCAGGACCTTCTAGCTGTGCCCCCCGAACTTGTTACTCGTTGGAGTCCTTACTGAGAACTGTGGTCGAGTGTTAAGGAATTCCACTGAATAGAGAGTCGGATTCTCAGGAAAGCTCATCTGTGATTGAGTCATCATTCTTTGAAAATGAATGTACCCATTATAATGTCATCGTGTCTACTCTGTCAGTACTTTATATACACTTAAGCTAAGTTTTATTGGAAGGTTGGTTAAGTAATGGAATGAGGTTAACCGTGTTGCTCCCCAGGTTGATTCTTATTCATGGTGATGGTGCCTGGTTCACAATCACTTGAAAACTCTTGCTCTAGTAGATCAGCCATTGGCTAGTGTTCTCGAACGCTATGTTGTAGCCAGGTGTGGTGTAAGTCTTCTCATTGGCTGCATGGCAGCAAATCAGGTGTGGGGCCTTGTGTGTAGGCCCAAAAAAAGGCTGTACCACCAGACCTGGGCCTGGGCTTACCAAATAATTACTCATAATGGTTAAAACCAGCCATCAAGAGCTTCAACTCACGAACAAAGCAGGGGAGTACATAACAGTAGCATTTTTTAATTTGAGGGTCAGGTGATTTCTGGACTTTTTGAATTGCAGAAATTGAATTGTTGTCTGACTCTGATTCATGGTCATATTTATATGAGTGTTGTGATGTATTATTCTTTGATTGATTCGGTTCTGTGGAAGTGGGCAGGCTTGGAGAACTTCTTGTTTGTTTTTTGCAAAAAAAGGGAAGAAAATAGAACATTACAAATGTTGCCTGACATACCCAAAAATATGGGCATAGAACGGTAGTTTTGAAATCGACTACTGAACATACGGCAGAAAAAGAAAACACATGTCTTCACTCTATAGACACTTTAAGTGTCACTCAAAATGAATATGCGTTCAAATATCCAGTCGAGCATGGAGGAAATGACGAATAAAGAGAGACCATCATGTTTAGGTTAAACGTGATCTCCTAAAGCGGCATGATGAGCCCATCATCATCCCCGAATAACAGCCCCTCGTCTCTGGGCTCCATCCTGGACCAGCGTGGGGCTGGCTGAAGGACTGGGGCCTGGTGTGACTTAGCCATGGCCTCGTGGTGACACCCCTCTGCCTCTATTTTTATCTGGTGCCCAGGTGGGATTGGGTCCAGATGGGGCACCTGATCTCCTCTTTCTCTGTCTCTCTCTGCTCCACCCTAGTCTGGGCTGGGAGCTACATGAAGACTCGGCCCAAAGAATACTCGGACCAGCCAAAATGTTGCGACATTGAGGGGTCAGAAAACTGTGCTCTCGTGAGGGCTGTTGCAACCTGAAAGAGGGACAAAAGAGGGACAAAAGAGGGACATTTCCATTTTTTTGAGTGTACAAACGTGTACACTCTTGGGGGGGAAAAAGGTCCTAAAGGAAAAATCATTGACATGGTGAAACACAACTTGATGATATAGCCACCATTGGACTGATCCCATTATATAATACGTGTGACAATACATGAGTTGGTGTGCAAGGATGTTTCTTTGAGCGTATTTCATATGCAGTCTCCACAAACAGAAAATGTGTCAGAGTGCAAATACTTTCAAGGTAATGCTGTAGAGGCAACATTTTAGCCAACAAATCAAAAAGGATACCAAGGCCACCCCAACTAAATCCTGATTGGAAGAAGGCCCCTCTCATCCTAATTGGATAAAAGGCTTTTATCTCAAAGTATAAAGTGAAACTAGGGTGTCAGAGCCTCACTGGGGAGGAACCACATTCTATAGTAGGGAGAATTAGCCAAAAAAGAAGAAAAAATATTTGAATTAAGTGAAATCATACCTTTTTAAATTTGCCTTGCTCTGAAAATGCGATGCGATACGGATGAGGTTAGGGCAGCGCGTGAGTGTAGCCGAAAGGGGGTCGCGGGGTTACGATCTAATGGCGAGGTATAAGAGCACCCCAAGGCCCATACGGTTAACCTAACAGGAAACCTGCAGGATACACCTTATTAGGCCTGCACTTCCTGCTACTTGGATTTATGAGCACCACGAGGTAGAGCCAAGTCTACTGCACATCTGATGGATTTCCTCTTTCATTCTAGGGAAAGAAAGGAAAAAAAATCTTTCAGCCTTTCGTGTTTTATGAAAGACAAAAAAAAAATCGAGCCAAGGAAAAAGAGGGGAAAAAGACAGATAAGGTGAATAAGAGAACCATCTGCGGGGGTACTCCCTTACTGAAGCGCTTCACCGCCAAAAGGTCTGGAAAGAATCACACGGCTTGGCAGCACGGGCTATAAATATTCTCTGATCTTTATAATTCAAATGAAACGTAGGAGAGGATATTAAATGGATCCCGTTTGCCTGAAAGCCCCCATGCCTGCGCGCGCGGCATGGGTTGCCAGCGGGCGTAGGTACAGTAACTCACCAGGAATAGATACGCTCCGCTAGAAATAAACCCCCCGAAAATTCATCGCAGATTTATATGTAAAGCTATCGAATATGGGCTTACTATATTTCCTTTGCCCGTTAAAGAATACTACAGAGAGCGGGAGAGTAGCCTGCACACAGCAACTGTGACTGACATGTGCAACCAATTTTTGTGTGTGTGTGTGTGTGTGTGTGTGTGTGTGTGTGTGTGTGTGTGTGTGTGTGTGTGTGTGTGTGTGTGTGTGTGTGTGTGTGTGTGTGTGTGTGTGTGTGTGTGTGTGTGTGTGTGTGTGTGTGTGTGTGTGTGTGTGTGTGTGTGTGTGTGTGTGTGTGTGTGTGTGTGTGTGTGTATTTTTTTTTCTTATTGAAACTTCTTCACAAAAAACCAGTAGCGTGCCGCTGAGGTGTAATCGCCTGCTTATCAGCCGTAGGATGTCGGGTGGGTCAGACATTTGATCTCGAACGGCAGATATATTTCCTCATGTCCTTTTTTTTTAGTTCCGTCTTTTATTTATAGAGATGAAGATGATAGCTAAAGGTGCGTGGGAGAAAAGACCTGATGCTAGATCAGCAAAAACTACTACAATATGGAGTTTCAGAGGGTCAGAGGGCAAAGTGTCTCTAATATACTAATCATGTTCATGATCGTGTTACCCCACATTTTCAGCGATGCAAATACGTTTTTTCGGGGTCAGGGTCCAGGGACCACCAGTGGTCCGTGAGAGGGTCCAGGTGGTCCCCAGCTAAGTTGTTTAACCAGATATAACTTGAGAACGTAAAAATGAAACCAAATGGATCATGTGAATTAGTCCTAATCTACACAACTAGAGAATATAGAAGATTAATGGTCATTGACAGAAGCAAAGGAAATCTTTAGTTGGGGGGGGGGTCTGTTGGGCTAAAATGTCATGAAATGGTGGTCCGTGGCTCAAATGCTGAATAAATGGTGGGCCCTGGAATGAAAAAGGCTTAAAACCCCTATTTTAGATGGGTCCCAGGGGACTTTTTTGTGAGTACTACACTTCAACAACGTGGGAGGCAGACTTTGTCCGACATCATATGACCGACGCCTAGGTTTAGACGTAGGTTAGGTATATCGGACCAGTGATATGTCAGCCAAAACGCGTGCACCCGGCTTGACACTAACACTTGCCCGCTTGCCCGGGGCAAGTAAAAAAATGGTCGGGCAAGTGAAGACTGCTACCTGGTTGTCCGATCGGGCAAGTGTGCAACTTAGTGCACTATAACACAACACAAGATATATTTGTCTTGAAGGCAGTCATTGCACTCTGCCTCTGTGTCTTTCCCTGCTTTCTAGCTATCCACAATTCCAGGCTGGATTTGGGAAACAAAACAGGCAAATTAACATACACATCAAAATGACCTAATCTTCTACATTATCTAGTTGTGTAGACCTGGGCTAATTAAGATGATGAATTTTAACTCTTGAGAGTGTAAAAATGAAACCAAATGGACCCGCAAGGGTCCATTTGGTTTCATTTTTACGTTCTCAAGAGTTACATCTGCAAAATTTACAATATATTTTTGGGGGGCAAGTGACCATGAGCTGAGGGCAAGTAGAACCTGACCGATGGGCAAGTGCCTCAGAGACCTTAGTGTCAACCCCTGCACCCCCAACAATGTTGGAGTATAGTACTGATTTCTCAATTCAGTTATTCTATAGCGGTAGTTTTCAGCCAGTCGTCCGGGGACGACCAGTGATCCTTGAGATGGTTCCAGGTGGTCCCCCAGCTAAGTTGGTTAAGTAGATGAAAAGTTAGTTAACCAGATGTAACTCTTGAGTGTAAACATGAAACCGAAGGGACCCTTGCGGGTCCAAATATTCATCATCTTTTTTTCCCCAAATCCAGCCTGGTATTGTGGACAAAAGCAAAAGTTTTGGGGTCTGTGGGCCTAAAATGTCATTAAAGAGGGTACAGGTGGATCTCCACCCATCACCACCCACCAGGCAAACCAGGCATACTCAATGAACTGTACATGTAGGGTGGAATCATAAAAATGACAGTTTAACAAACACTGTACATGTACACAGCGCCGATTTTTCCTATACGCAGACTACGCACCCTGCGTTGGGCCCCCGATTCCCCAAAGGCCCCCCCCCGCCAGCTCTGAGTAAATAACTAATTGAAAGAACTGTTATTTACGCAAATAACGTAGAGTGGGCGCATGTACGTTTATTGAATCGCGCTGCCTTACGCAAATAACGTACAGCGGGCGAACGTAACCACTCTAGTGCATGCTAGTTCTGTACGTAGAAGGGAAATCTTCTTCCGTAAACAGCGTTACTTGAATCATGCCCGCTGTCGCGGTTTTTTCCACCACGCAGAAACGCCCCCCTTTTTGCTTAGCATGTTTGGTCAACAACATCATTACTTCAGGATATGAAAAAAGGAGCAGCAGCAGTCAGGTAGGCTGGCAGGCTAACGCTATGAATGACTGCAGTTTTCAGTTGTGCTGTTAAATGTTGGGTTGTTGGTAGTGTGTTGTTGTTGGTGTTGTTGTGTTGTACATAATGTTTTGTTTGGTGGCAGAGATACAAGCTTGTTATATTTTGTCAATAATAATATCTCCTATCATGCGGCATGCCCAAAGCTTAGAGTATTATGGATATAGACAGTTATGTCAACTCTGTTCACTTCATGAAGCCAGTCCCATCACAGAGTCTCTGTGACTGATGTTTATATGTGGCACTATTATGCTACTACACAGAATGTGTTACTGTAGCCTATACAATACTTTTACGGTGAACAAATATTTTCAACTCTTATTTGTCCCTATTCTAGACCTGCTACATCTCTACATAAGAGACAGTTTCATAGTTTTGTTGTTGGTCAGGATTGAAATAGCAATAAATACATTCATTTGAAAAGGAAACATTGGAGAGAGAGAGAGAGAGAGAGAGAGAGAGAGAGAGAGAGAGAGAGAGAGAGAGAGAGAGAGAGAGAGAGAGAGAGAGAGAGAGAGAGAGAGAGAGAGAGAGAGAGAGAGAGAGAGAGAGAGAGAGAGAGAGAGAGAGAGAGAGAGAGAGAGAGAGAGAGAGAGAGAGAGAGAGAGAGAGAGAGAGAGAGAGAGAGAGAGAGAGAGAGAGAGAGAGAGAGAGAGAGAGAGAGAGAGAGAGAGAGAGAGAGAGAGAGAGACCATAGGTTTATAACAATTAAGTTATCTATAATTTATTTCTCCGCAAAACATGGCCAAAATAACAAAAAATGCCAAAATCAGCGCCTGAGAAGCAGGGCCCCTAGTAAAAAACCTGCTTAGGGCCCCTTGGAGGCCAGAATCGGCACTGTACATGTACACTTTTTGGGAAAAAAGATCTTACTTTTATTAATACCTGATGATCATGTTTTAGGGTAGAAAAAACTTCATGGCACTCCATCTTCAAATGGTGGTCCGTGGAATACATAGTGGGCCCTGGAATCTAAAAGGTTGAAAACACCCTGATCTATAGGATGCAGGGCACAGGCTATGCACATTGAAGCTGTTTTCTTAAGCCCCTGACACACCAAGCCGACGGTCGGCCGTCGGGCCGTCGGTCGGCGTTGGCCGGCCTAGTTTCCCCGGTGTGTCCCGCACGTCGCCACACGTCGGCCCCCCGTCGGAAGCTTTTTAGCCGATTTGACATGTTGAATCGGCGTCGGCCATCGGCGGAACAGCTCACTCTGTGATTGGCTGTTCAGATAACAAGCCGTTGCTTTTTGTTGTGGCCCAGGGATTCCCAAAGACAGAGGCGTCCAGGGGGTCCCTCGCTACATTATACTTTGTAACATAATAGCCAGGGTATAAACTAAGTGTACATATGAAATCAAATGGACCATTTGTACATTCAAGAGTTAATTAACAACGATTTTACAGTTAAAAATGGGGTCTCAGAGATAGAAATGCCACAAATGGGGGTCCTTAAACTAATACATGTCAAAGGGGTCCTCGGCTCGAAATCAAAGCCTTATAATAGGCTATAGACAGTTATGCAAACACCATTCACTTCATGGGGCCAGTCCAATGGCGGCTCTTCTACATAGACTTCTATTGAATTAGCACAACAAAAGGGGACACGTTCTGGACTGGAAGTAGTAGCCTATGCAATGGATTCAAGCAACGGCCCAGCTTTTATATTTTTGTAGTAAGCCTGTACAATACCTTACAACAGTTGCCACGATGAACAAATTCCTAAATTAGCTCTTATTTAATAATATAATAATAATAATAATCTTTATTTATATAGCACTTTTTTGGATCAAGTCCCAAAGTGCTTCACATGAAAGCAGCATCATAAAATACAATACAAAACAATAGAACACAATAGAATACAGTACAACATACGAAGAAGAGGAAAAGAAGAAAATAACAATAATAATAGAAATCTAAGAGTACAAGCAGCAAAATGATAAGGGCATTAAATTGGCGAGGGATTAAAAGCAGCTTTATAAAAATGAGTCTTTAAAAGAGATTTAAAATGTGTCACCGAGCTAGCGAGCCTGATCTCCAGGGGCAAGGCGTTCCAGAGAACCGGTGCACGGACTGCAAATGCCCGGTCACCTACAGTTTTTTTTCGGGCAGCTTTAGTTTTTAAAAGTGCCATACCGGCGGACCTCAGATTTCGAGGAGGCTCATAGGGGTCGAGGAGCTCTGAAATGTAGGCAGGAGCAAGGCCAGATCGGGCCTTGAACGTAAAAAGAAGTATTTTAAAGTTAATTCTGTACGTGACAGGCAGCCAGTGGAGGGTGGCCAGAATAGGGGTGATGTGGTCATACTTTCTGGAGCCTGTCAAGAGGCGGGCTGCAGCATTCTGGATGAGTTGTAGTCTGTTGATGGATTGTTTGGATAGGCAGGAGTATAGAGAGTTACAGTAATCAATCCGGGAGTAGATGAAGGCATGGATGACTTTTGAGAGGTCGGATCGGGAAAGAAAGGATTTGATTTTGGCTATATTTCGGAGGTGAAGGAATGAGGACTGAACAACTTTAGTGATATGATTTTCCAGACACAGATCGGAGTCCAGGATGACACCCAGGTTTCTGGCTGTAGATTTGATGTTGGGGCGAAGGGGGCCAAGGCTGTTTTCGAGTAGTGCTCTGTTGGATGGTGATCCGATTAATAATATTTCGGTTTTGGATTCATTTAATTGAAGGAAATTATTTGTCATCCATGCCTTAATGTCGGCAAGGCAAGAGTGGAGTACGGCTAAACTGGAGGTGTCATCAGGGTTGATGGGGAGATAGAGCTGGGTATCGTCAGCATAACAATGAAAATTGAGGTTGTGTTTCCGAATAATGTTACCAAGGGGGAGCATGTACAGGGAGAAGAGGAGGGGTCCTAGTATTGAGCCCTGGGGGACGCCACAATGTAGGGGGGCATTGGATGAGGTAGAACCACGGATGTGGACTGAGAAAAATCTGTCAGTTAAATAAGATGTAAACCAGTTAAGGGCGGTACCAGATATTCCCACGTCGTTTTCTAAACGGTTTAAAAGTGTGGCATGGTCGATGGTATCAAATGCTGCCGTTAGGTCCAAGAGGACTAAAACGGAGCATTGTCCAGAGTCAGATGTTAATAGAAGGTCATTGACCACCTTCAAAAGTGTAGTTTCCGTGCTGTGGAGGGCACGGAAACCCGACTGAAATTTTTCAAAAAGGCTGTTCGTATTTAAATAGTCAATGAGCTGAGTGAAGACAACTTTTTCTAACACCTTGGACAGAAATGGCAGTTTTGAGATTGGTCTAAAATTACTCAGTACAGAGGGGTCGAGGTTAGGTTTTTTGAGGAGTGGCGAAACTGATGCATTTTTGAAAAAGGAGGGAACAGATCCGGAGGACAGGGAACTGTTAATGATGGATAGAATATGGGGAGCGACAGTGGGAAAGATTTCTTTAAGAAGGGTGGTGGGGACAATATCAAGGGGGCTGGATGATGGTTTCATGTGGGAAATAATCTTATGGAGGCTAGCAAGAGGTACCTGTTCAAACGAGCAGAGGGAGGCCGCAGGGGGGACAGGACCAGTAACCACTCTGCTTCTACTAGGGGCGGGAGAGATGGGCTGTGTGGTGGCCAGTTGGGACCTGATGGAGTCTATCTTATTAGTAAAAAAAGTTAAAAATTGCTCGCATTGGTCAGGAGAGGCCTCAATGCGGGTCTTGGGCCCCCCGGTAGCCTGCTCAATAGTTTTAAATAGGGTTCGGGAGTTATTATAGTTTTCAGAAATCAGCTTAGAGAAATATTTCGTTCTGGCCTCTTTAACTGCATTGTTATAATTTTTCATACATACTTTTAGTAGCTCAAGAAAAACAGTTAACTTGGAGGATTTCCATTTTCGCTCAGCACTTCTGAGTTCTCTCCTTAGGGTACGAGTGTGATCGTTCATCCATGGTGTGGTTCTGTTGATGGAGTTAGACCGGGTTTTATAGGGGGCTACTATGTCCATTGTGGACTGACAGATGAAATTAAAAGAATTGAGTTGTTCGTCAGGGGAGTGGTGGAGAGCTGGAGAAATTGCGGTGGAGACAAAGATGTTACAAAATTTGCTGGCGGTTAATGGGTTAATGATGCGAGAAAGGGTAGGGGCCGATGTTGTGGGTGGAGAGGGAAAAAATGACATATTAAAGATAATGGAGAAATGATCAGAAACACCTCCCATAGCATTTGTTTCTAGATTTGAAATAGTCACCCCAGAGGACAAAACCAGATCAAGAGTGTGGCCTAATTTGTGTGTAGGACCACTTGGGTGGATCATAAAATTAAAAGATTCTATTAAACAGAGAAAATCCTTGGCTAATATGTTGGTCGGGCAGCAACAGGCGTGGATATTATAGTCCCCAAGGAGGACGACACTGTCAAATCTAGGTGTGAGCAGTGTTAATAGTTCTGAAAATTCAGAAAGAAAGGAGGAATTTTGTTTGGGAGGGCGATAGATTAAAACAAAAAGCGAGCACTGTTGTTTGATAGTGAATGCCAGATATTCAAAGGAGGTGAAATCACCAAAAGACACAGGGCTGCATATAAAACGTGGACTAGAAATAACAGCAACTCCACCACCTCTGCTAGAGAGTCTGGAATTCTGCAAATAAGAATAGGTAGGGGGGGAAGCCTCATTGAGGAGCATAAAATCATTTTTTAGCCATGTCTCTGTGAGAAAAAGAATATCAATGTTGCAGGAGCTAATAAAATCATTGCAAATGAACTGTTTGTCATTGAGTGACCTGAGGTTCCAAAGAGCTAATTTGGCCTGGCTAGAAGGAGAATATTTCTGGTTGCAGGGGAGACGGGTTGGAAAGGTGAGATTTTTTATATTTATTCCAGAGCAGTGTAAGGTCCTGTGGGGGACTCTATGTCCCGAGTGGACAGGGATGTGCTGCAAGGCATCTATAGTGGTGGGCCGACAGTAGGTGTCGCCAGAGACAAGGATACCTTGGGCTGGGGAGGAGGAAATGACGGGTGAAATTCCACGGGTTTTATGCGAAGTACCCAAAGTACTGACTAATTGGTCAGGGGGGCGGTGTGGGAAAATAAGATTATTGACATTAATATTGGGATAGGTGGAGTTAGGCCTACTGTAGTAGTGTGGAATACTGTTACCAACAAGTGGAAGGATAGAGTAGTGATTAGGCAAAATAGTAGCAGTTTGGTAGGTGGCGCTGGAGGACGAGGCGGAGATAGGTATAGGTGGTGAAAACGAAAACTGACCGTGGGAAAAAAATGAGTTCGGTCCCGGACCGGTAGGGAGGGCAGTGGACAAAGCGGAACTAATGTCAGCGAGGCCAGGACCGGGGGGAAGTCAATTACTGTCGGACCCAACCTGTCTGGGAGCACGGGACACCAATGATTTGTTTAGTTTTGGAGCGATACGCACGTTGAGGCGAAAATTGGCAGATAGCGCTTGGGCGCCCTGTTTATTAGGATGGAGCCCGTCATGACAGAAAAACGAGGGGCGGCACCAAAACAATGTGAAATTGTCAATGAAGTTAAAGTGGTGCTTGGAGCAGAGACGTTTAAGCCAAATATTAAAACTGAGGAGCCTGCTGTAACGGACGTCTCCACGGTTTAATGTTGGAATTGGGCCAGAAATGAAAAAGCAGAGTTTGGTGGAATTTAAGAAGTCGATCAGCTGGAGGAAGTGGGACTTGGTCAGCTCAGAGTGAGATAGGGACTGATCATTGGTTCCCACATGCACTAGGATTTTGTTAATGGACGGCGGTAATGAGGGGGAATTAATAACGGCTGGAAGTTTTTCTAGGAGGATCGGAATGGTGGCACCTGGAAAGCACCGGACCTCAGCGGTTCCTACATGTGCGTGGCGGATGATAGAATCACCGACAATCAACAGTGTAGGAGGAAGTACAGACTTATTTGTTATGGACGGTTTGGGGCATGAAGTGGGGGCCGTGGGCGCGGGGTGCTTGTGCGGGGCAACTGTTGACTGAGTGACGAGATGGAGGATGTGCTTTCGACGTGACTGACTACCTGGCCATTTCCATGTGTTGGCCAGGGTACGAGGAGAGGTTGTGGGATTGATTGAAGAATGACCAGGGGCTGTTGGAGGAGGAGGAGTGGCGGCCGGCGGCTGTGGCTGCAGCGCCGATGAGGATGGGCCAGAGTGCGCGGAGCGGCCAGCGGACTGACACCGGACTGCGTCCATGAGCAGTCGTTGCCTCTTGCTTAGTCCATTGGCCAGCTTTGGCAGCCGCGGTTGGCCGGCTTGCACGTCTCCAGGGGGGGGCGGATCAATGGGAGAGGGGGGGTCTTGGAGATCGGCCAGGAGGGAGAATTTATTTTCTAACGATAATGGTGGACGAGAACGGTGCGTAATACCGCGGCCGCGGCCCCGTCCAGTGGTTCTCCACGCTGGGGTGGAACTGGCCATGGGCAGGCGCGGAGCTATGACCTGGTCCGTGCAGGCGGGGATGGTGTCGTCCAGATCAGCGACACGAACTACTGGAGTAGGGCGGCTGGGGACACCTGGGGCGGCACCAGCAGGATCCAAGCGAGCCGGGACGGTGTCATTCAACTCGGCAGCACGGACCGTTGGGGCAGGGCGACAGCGTAGCTCTTCTCGCCCCCCCGCAGGAGGATCCAGGTGTGCCGGGACGGTGTCATTGTAGACATCCGCGGGTGTCTCTGTCGATGGAGTCAGACGAGTTGAGACGTCGGGGGGGTCCGTCGCCGGTCCAAGGGAGGTGTGGAGCATGGAATCTATGATTATCTCCTCGCATTTGGCTCGGATCTGGTACAGCGAGGAGATCTTCTCTTCGAGCAGGGACACCTTCTGGGTGAGGCGGAGGCAGCTGTCACAGTCGGATGAAGATGAGGTATGTGCTGAAGTCATTTTATCTGGGGGTGAAGAGAAAATATGGCCAGTAAAAGTGTCTTTGAAGAGGTAAATGTGCAGGATTCAGTGGAGCAGTGGATGGCAGGCAGAGGCTTGGGTCGGAACGCACCGGCGGGGGCCACAATATGTGACCCGCTGCGTTGAATTAGTGTGTGGCGGTAGGTACTGTATGGCTAGCACAGATGAGCAGGACTCGTCGCAGATTAAAACTTACCCGCAAGGCCCACAGAGTGGACCTGTTGCGGTGGATAGGCGTCGGGTAAGCCGGGCGACGGAGGTCTTTCCTCGCTGGTGGTTTGGAGGGATGGCTAGGCTGTCAGCTGTCAGGCTAGCTGTCAGCCGTCAGGCTAGCTGTCAAGCAGCAGCAGCGGTGCTAAGCCGGTCACCGCAGGTTGACATCGGGTGTTGGTAGACTTGTTATAAGAGATCAGAGCGGCCGATTGCTAAAACCTTGACATAGTAATGAAGTAAACAGCTAAACGAAGCATGACTGTAAAAATAAAATAAAATAGATGTCTAGAAATAGTATAAAAAGCCCAGTTTTGGCGAAGTAGTCAGCGGTGTTCAGCGTTTGGTGTGCAGCACCGACGCATGCGCACGCCTCCTTAACTCTGGCGCCGCCCTCGTTGAGAAACAATGCATTTCCAACAGTTTGTCACTTTATCTCATTTGCGCTTGGTTTCTGACCCCTCAATGTCGCAACTCTTGTCCACCTAGAGTACACTACGCAGCCAACAGAGAAAACAACGGCGCATGCGCAGGACCCCGCCGCTTAGACTCATCTGGTCATAGTAGAAGAGTTGCGACATTGAGGGGCCAGAAACTAAGCGCTCGAGCTGCTGTTCATGCAGTTCATATGATGCAGCTGAATAGAGACATATTTTAGGCAAGGTTTCAAAATGTCAACGGTACAGTAACGTGGTTATTGTACCGCTGACATGTTTGTGTTGTACTATCACTAAAAACAATATAAAATAAAGCGATTTAAGATCATTAACGCTGGGCTGTTGCCTGAATCCAATGGTTCAGGTCCAGGAGTTGTCCCCATTCTCTATTGAAGTCTAAGCAGAAGAGCCGCCATTGGACTACCCCATGAAGTGGATGGAGTTGTCACTCTGTCTATACTCTATGGCTCTGTTTCAACACAGATGATACCAGATCGTTTAAAAAGTTTTCACATCATTATAACACATCAACTCATTTATTCACAGCGTCTTAACAGCAGACACCTGGGGGTTGGTGCGACTACTATTATATGCCCCACACACGATGTTTAGAGGTGATCTTGGGTTTCTTCTTATCTTTCGCCTCCTCTTTTCTTCTTCTTCCACAAGCAGCACGCATGCGCAGAACGTATATGGCTAGTTGACCGTCGTGTGTCGTCTTTGCGGTGTGTCCAAGGAGCCCGACCTGGCCCGACACAGGCGCCGCAAGGCGACGCAAGGCGACACAGCAGTTGGCCGACGTCGGGCGACGTCGGCTTGGTGTGTCAGGGGCTTTAGAAACACTGTCAGGTGAAAAACACAACAAATGCATGTGAAGCCAGAAAACAATCAATTTTTGTTACGCCATGGGGAAAGGTTTAGAACCTGACATTTAGAGCAAACAGATGTGTCCATCTGTGTTGTTTGAGTTCTGGCCATCACACAGGCTTTATATAGACACGTTTCTCAGCATCGTGATCGAAGTATGTCGTTGGCCGCTGTTGCCATGTGCTGGTGAATGAATGGAATAAGTACTTTACCTAACTATGACACGATGCCTCATCTGTCATCATGTGTCGATCGATTGATTTATTGACAGAATGCAACTCGGTGGCCTTTTGGTTAGGGTAACGGATCCGCTTTTATTTTTAAAAAGGCTTTTATTTTGAAAGCTACACAGGGAGCGGCAAGCTCACAGGATGTGCTCACCCATAATGACTGCACTGACACACAAAGTCAGTCAGTCAACTGCAAAATGTTTGCTCCTCACTATGCTGTCAAAGATTGAAAGCCCGCATAAACCACAGGAACGGAATCAAATGGACAATCAGAGTGAGCATGTTATCAGTCTCCAAAAAGTCAAAATAATCAGGACTTAAAATCTTAAAAGTTCTGTTTTATTTCTCTTTTAATTTGTCTATATTTGCACTCAGAGGAACCTCATGACATGGGGAAAACTGGTTAGCATCTAGCTGGAGAGGGAACAAGGTGAAATTTATTATTGGCTTTGTATGTAATATTTTGAGTGGAATTTATTTTGTGGTATCTGTTTGTTATTTGCGTTTGTTTATGAATGCCTCAAATTGAATAGTTGTTTTTTGCCTTATTTTCACGTTGATTAAATAAAGGACTTCTGAATCATCAGTTGAACTTCACCTTATTAGCCAGCTGGGGTCTGCTACAGTTAAGAGTATTGGCCCTGAGACTGGGAGGCCGGGGTTCGATTCCCGGCCGGGTCATAGCAAAGACTCTAGAAATGGGACCCAATGCCTCCCTGCTTGGCACTCAGCATCAAGGGTTGGATTGGAGGTAAGACCGTGTGACATACTAAGCGGCAAGCGTTGCGCATTTTGGTGGCATAGGAGCAAAACTAATTGAATCCCTTTAATGTCTGTTATTAGCTTTTTGTGTTGAATCCTTGTCTTGCCCTGGCAGGGCTGTGTGTGCTATAGCGTGACAGACTCTACTACCTACTCTGTGCTGGGTGGATTTTGCCAGACGTGGAAAAACCTGGTATAAAAAAGGTTAAAAATGTAAATAAAAATGGAATACAATGATTTACAAATCATCTTCAACCTATATTTAGTTGAATACACTACAAAGACAAGATACTTAATTGAACCCCTTTAATGTCTGTTATGAGCTTTTTGTGTTCAATCCTTGCCTTGCCCTGGCAGGGCTGTGTCCATTTGGTTTCATGTTTACAGTCTCAAGAGTTAAAATATTCATCATTTGAATTAGCCCAAGTCTACACAATTAGAGAATGTAGAAGATAAATGGTCATTTTGATCTGCCTGTTTTGTTTCCCAAATCCAGCCTGTTATTGTGGACAAAAGCAAAAGAAATGTGGGGCTAAAATGTCATCAAATGGTGGTCCGTGGCTCAAAAATAAAAAAAGGTTGAAAACCACTGGTGTAATACAACCCCAATTCCAAAATAGTTGGGACGGTGTGAAAAATATAAATAAAAATGGAATACAATGATTTACAAATCTATATTTAGTTGAATACACTAGAAAGACAATATACTTAAAAGGGAATTCCACCCATTTTCAACATTCAACATTTTCTGAGAGTTCACAAATGCAACCAAATGAACGGGTCCATTTGGTTCCATTTGTACGCTCTCAGAAAAAAAGAAGCGTCTAAAGAAATCCATTAACATGGTGAAAATACATCTTGATGATGTCATCAAGATGTTTCACCACACTAGTGGTTTTCTTCAGACCTCCATTTCTTGGGAACACAGAATGGGGGAACCTTTTTATCATGTCCACCCAGCACCTCTAGGGTATACTAATGAGATATTAGAATGTTGAAAATGGGTGGAGTTCGCCTTTAATTGAATCCTTTTAATTATGCTTTTTGTGTTCACTCCTTGCCTTGCCCTAGCAGGGCTGTGTGTGTGCTATAGCGTGACAGACAGCCACCTACTCTGTGCTGGGTGGATTTTACCAGATGTGAAAAAGCTGTAACAGGCGAGGCAAGTGCATGCTGTTTAACATGCAGGCAACGGACAAACAAACAGGCTGCGGGCCCAGAGTAATTAGCAATGGGAAAGTCTCACAGGGTGAAGTGTGGTTGTGTCGGTCGGTGTGTGTGTGTGTGCGTGGGACAATGCAAACCCCAAGCTGTGCTGTGTGTGAGCTTGTTTGTGTGTGGAGTGTCCCGTTTCAGCGCAAATTATATCTAGACTAAATCGCCCTGTTATAAAAAGTAACAAATCGCTCGGTGTGCGACCCGCTGGATGCAGCCATAATGTAAATAGGGTGCTTATTTGTGCAGCATTAGTGTGTGTGTGTGTGTGTGTGTGTGTGTGTGTGTGTGTGTGTGTGTGTGTGTGTGTGTGTGTGTGTGTGTGTGTGTGTGTGTGTGTGTGTGTGACGTGATGACATTTAGAAGATTTAGCACACTTTCCTGGTGGTCTTCATGTGTGTAGTACGTGGTTTTAGATATGTTTGCACATGCTCAGTGTAATCAGGAACTGCTATGGTGGAATTTTCCAGCAGAAAGCGCTATAGTTACTGACCCTTTTTACAGTCATCAGAAATGTCATCAAATGGTGGTCCGTAGCTCAAATGTTGAATAAATAGTGGGCCCTGGCATACAGTATGTGGCTCTTGGTCAGCTCACTTTCTTCCTTTCTTCGTTACGACCAGACAGTGGCCTTGTGGTTAGAGTCTCCACCCTGAAACTGGAAGGCCGGAGTTCGATTCCCGGCCGGGTCATACCAAAGACTGTAAAAATGGGACCCAATGCCTCCCTGCTTGGAACTCAGCATTAAAAGGGATGGATTGGGGATCAAATCAACTGATTCCCTAGTTCAGCGCACGCTGCAGCTCACTGCTCCAAGAGATGGGTCAAAAGCGGAAAGTAATTTCACTGCGGTAACGTGAGTGACTAATCTGACGACTTTGACTTTACCTAAAGTGTATCTGTCTCACCCTCCTCCAGATGTATGGAAGATGGAGATGACTGGAGATGCCTCATCATGAACCTGCGAGTGAAACAGAGCCTCCAAGGTTTGACCCTGGCATCGCTGACACAACTGATGAAGTCGGTCATGAATGACTCAAGGTAGGAACTTCTTCTTTGCTTCTTTGTGTATGCTAGTGCAGTGGTTTTCAACTGGTGGTCCAGGGACCGACAGTGGTCCTTGAGAGGGTTCTAGGTGGTCCCCAGCTAAATGATGGACAGTTGGTTAACCAGGTGAAACTCTCAAGAGTTAAAATGTTCATCGTCATGAATTATCATCACTTAAGAAGCCTAGTGTTTTTGTTTGCGAAATCCGGCCTGGAATTGTGGCCAAAATCAAAAGAAATCTTTAGTTTTGGGGCTTTGAAGTGAAAATGTCATCAAATGATGGTCTGTGGCTCAAATTCTGAATAAATGGTGGTCCCTGGTATAAAAAATGGTTGAAAACCACTGGGTCTGCCTCTGGTCTTGTCTTGAATGTTAATGTCAAGCTGCAGCATGTGAGTTTTTAGATAGTTTTTTAACATAACCTTTCTAATAAGAAGCCTCTTTCTCGTCTTGGGCAATATACCGGTATTACCGTTTATCGCGATATTGGAAATCAATACAGAGTAATATCGTTGGATCTGTAAAAATATTGAATTCCAAATATACCAAATACCGTCAAATACCAACATTATACTGTATTAAAATATGAGCAATGAGACTATTAATTTTAACTATACAAACAATTTTCATGTTACACACATGCCTAAAATAGCCCTTATTTGGGCTAGGCTTTTTGGAAACAATGTATTTCCAACTCCAGTTTGTCCCTATTTAGGCTGCTTGAACAGCAGAGCGCTCAGTTTCTGACCCCTCAATGTCGCAATTCTGAGAACTAGGTGACTGGTGGAACGTGTCCAACTCTGATTGCACACCATTGCCATCTAGTGGTCAATACCGGTAATATCGAATATCGAGCTAATTAACACGTTATCAATAACTATATTAAAAAATCAATACCGCCCAAGACTGTCTGTCTGTCTCTCTGTCTTTCTCTCTGTCTGTCTTCCTCTCTGTCTTTATTATGTCTTTCTTTTTATGTTTGTTCACGGACACCTCAACATCAAACCCAACCTGGAACCTTCTGGTTTACGTATATACATATCATAGCGCTTTATATGTATCTGAAATGGCACAGGGCTAAAAAACAAGCCAGTTGCTAGGCAACGTCTTGCTTGCCCCTGCATGCACGGAGGTGGACCGTGGACTACTGTTAACTCATTGAGCGCGATCGGATTTTCTTTGTTTTCTTTCCACTGCCGCGGCTCAAACCAGTTTGATCGGTAAAAAAGCCCTTATTTTGAAGCTCAGATCTCCTAAACAGGGATGTGCTGTTTCTGTTATGCTGTGTCTGTTGTCTTGCCTAATCGATCATCTGGCGATGTATCCAAAAACATCCGGGTCACAAGTCAGGAAGAGTTGTGTAGCCCTGGCTGCTTAACCCATGCGCCAGCGACATTGAGGGGGCAAACCGGAGGAGAGCCGTTTGAATGCATTGGGTTGAATGGACGTCAATGGGACGGGTGAAAAAAAAGTTGTCCCCAATTCTGTCCCAAATGAAAGTCAGCAACGGGATGATCATCAGACGATGCGCACGGACTAATAGTTGGATTAAAGAATGAAATCTACATCTCGTCGTGATACGAGCCGTCCGCGTGACCGGCGGAGGGGTTCTAACGGGATGTCCACGAGCCCCGCGTGGACGGCGCCAAGAGAATTAATAATTAGGATCTTATATATACCGTATGACTCTTAACTTACGTAAAACTACGTCGCTGTTGATTGTGCTGATGGAAATGTTAAATGTTTCTCGACAAAGGCTGTTATTGTGCAACCAGCCTCCCCTGAGTGGGTAAGATGGAAGTACTTGGTTCCTCGACTGGCGGCCTGTGGAGCATGTGCATTAGGGGTGGGACGATTCACTTACCTCACGATACGATACAATATCGATATTTAGGGTTCTTATATTGTGATCCTTAATTATGCTGTGATTCAATATATTGCATTTTTTGCCACAAATGACTGTGCTTATAATGGCAGAACATTTAAAAGGGGAATCCCACACATTTTCTAGAAGCTTTTTCTACACATTTTTTTACACACATTTTTTTTTACTGAGTGCGTACAAATGGAACCAAATGGACCCTAACGGGTCCATTTGGTTCCATTTGTACACCCTCAGAAAAGAAGGTTCTAAAACGAAGAACATATTAACAAACACAACACAAACACAACTTGTTTTTGTTAATGATTTCTTTCAGACATCCATTTTAGGAACTTTTTTTATCATGTCCACACAACATCTTGAACAAATTAATTAATAGGCCTACATACATCTAAAAATCAATTTTGAACCGGTGATTCGATATTGATATCATGGCATTAAGGATTGCGATATATTGGCATATCGATTTTTTTTTTTTTTTTTTGCCCACCCCTAATGTGCATCAGTGATGGGGAATCCAAGCTGATAGAAACAGGACATGAAAGGTGACAGTGGGGAATGGAACCCATGATTCTCCTGATGATAAAAATATAATTATTTTCTCAAACTAATATTTGTTCAACCCTTTCTGTATTGAACGCGTTTTGGTGTTCTGAGCATTATGTTTATTACTATGCTTAGCTATTGAAAAATATCAGACCTACAAGCTCATAGCGCGCCACCGAGTGGCACGCTATGAGCTTGTAGTTCTGATATTTTTGAAAAATCGCGCAAAATTTGACGCAAATCTTTGAATATATTATTTTAGAAGCAAACATTTTAACTCAAACCTTTGCTTCTGGGGGATTCCTACAACAACATGTTTTCAGATGGGGGTCCGCAGCCAAATGTAGATAATTCTGGTGGTCCTTGGCATGATAGGCCTATATGTTGAGCATCACTGACACAGAAGCATACTCTACATTTTTCAGAGAAACTAGGATGTAGCGTCAAAAACTAGACTCTTGTGTCGGAAACTAGAATCTAGCATCAGAAACTAAAATATAGCATCAGAAACAATAATCTAGAGCCAGAAACTAATCTGAATCTAGTGTCAGAAACTAGGATCTAGTGTCAGAAACTAGAAACTGGCATCAGAAACTAGAATTTAGCATCGTAAACTAGAATCTAGTGTCAAATCTAGGACAAAATGGGTTTTAAAAAAGCCGAACGATGATGTGCATGGAAGACAGGCTTCTGAACTGCCCACACTGACTTACGAAACCATTACGTCATCACCGAAGTGGACAATTGGTAAACCAAGGGACGGCCGACCGCCGAACACCGTCCCTGACCGCACACCGATCACTTAACATAACCCCACTCCGCTCACACAAGTAAAAATAAATATACAATAGGCTATATATAGTTACATATAGCATATTTTTGGCTTTTACATTTTTCTTCTTTTCTTCTATTTTGTCACTTCTACTTTGATGCTGCAGCTGTTTCCCTGCAGACAGACGCTTGCTTTGCCCTGCAGATGGTCCAGAACTTTTGTCAACAAATCCTTTTTGTCAGGCCAATGACAAGGCGGTGCTAGTGCAGGGGGCATTTCAGCCAATCACAGTGCAGCAGTCTCTAGCAGCTTCATAATGAGCCAATAGAGTGGAGTTGAGGTGGAGTTAGATTCAAATCTAGTTAATCTACTGTATGTGAAAAGTTATGTTTTTCTGGGTACAATTGAGCACAGTGTGAAGCTCAACCACTTCACTTGAATGTAGATCAACCAGCCGTATTGCAGCTGTCCCTATACTATGTCAAAACGGACATACAGTACATAGGGATATAGGGACACACGCAGCCGGTCACTGGAGCGGCTGTACAACTGATCTGTTGTACATTGCAGGGGTCGACATTATAATTGGCCCGATGGCCCGAAACAGGTTTGAAAACACGTGCGGACCACCAGATGGCGCCCTATACTGGCCCGATGGGGCCAGTGGTAAAATGCCCTCGTTGGCGCCTGATCTTGGGTCAAAAAAGGTTGGGCACCCCTGATATACATATTGTATTATTATTTTTATTTCAAAATATGTTGGTGTTGTTTTGTAATTGTTTAAGTTTTATTTATATTTTGTTTATTAGCACAAAAAATATTTTAGGCATTCTGCATTGTATATGGGTCAGCTTGCTGAATGGTCTACTGGTTTTGACCCCCATGAAAAGAGTGCTGTTAACTTGAATGCATTTAATGGATTAATAAATGGTGGTCTTTTTTGCAGACTATGGGGATCGATTACCTGGGCCAGTGGTTACAGTTGTGGGGCCAGTGATTCTTAAAAGCCACTGGCCCAAAGGGCCAGTGGCAAATTTCCCTTAATGTCTACCCCTGTTGTACACCAGTGCCAATTGTGTTGAGTCGTGACGACCGGACTGGGGCATGTGTTGCGTCTGACTGGCCTGGCTGAAGGATTTCCTCCGGGAAGTGTCTGGGGCTGAGAATGTGATGAAACATCATTGAAACTGGGGGTCCCGAGGGGGTCCAGAGGCAGGTTGCAGCACAACCCTCCCACGCCCTCCCTCCCCTCCCCTCCCTCTCTCATACAAAGATAAACACGTCATGCATCCATCCAGATGTTTACTGTATTTGTATTTGTATTGAGTCATCACTGTGTGATTTTGGTTTATTTTTTTTTTTTTTTTTGGAGTTACAGAAATACCCGCAGTAGAATAAAGACAACCTGCGGCCATGTTAACTGTTCCCAGCGTCGTCGTGGGGACGGGGACCTCATGGTGAAATGTAGAAAATGGGACATCTGTGACAAAAATCAAGGACATTATGCATCATGTCACAGGAATCAAGGTAGATTGGGTTCCAATGTGTTTTGGTGTGGAATTCTCCTTTAAGTGATGTATGGCGGGGTCTGAGTCATCGCCATGCGTTTCGGGGAGGGGGGGGGCTCATTGTTTGGCGTCTCTCTCCCTTGACCCCCTCGGCACTCTCTACTATCTCTCTGGCACAGGCGTGTCACACCTCTGTGCTTGCCCAGCCAGTGGCCTTGCTCCCTCCATTGTCTTCCACTGCCATGACCCCATGCGTTGTTGCACTATTTATAATGGAGGTCTGGGGCGAGCGGAGCGGAGGAGGGATGCTTCCTCCTCTTGTGTTGTGTTGGCCGTTCACCCTTCTTCTACCGCCGCGTCCCCCGTTCTGCTTCCTCCGTTCATTCATTGTGCCTTTTTTTGTTTCATTCCACTTCCTGTTTGTGCGGGAGGTAGGCGGGGGGTCTGGGGTTGCTGGGGGTGGTGGGGTTGGAAGGCAGGGTGGCAGGCCTGGATGGGATGTAACATTTCCCGATCGGGGAGGCAGGCGAAAATGGCATAAGGGTTGCCCCCATACCATTTTTCATTTGAATTCTTTACAAGATTTACTGTATATCTTGTATAGTAACATCAGTTGTTGTTGAAGTTTCAACAGACACACAGTATTTATGCATAAAGCTAAAGTTTTCTGTTTTGAATGATGAAATGGTGTTGATTTAGTGGTGCCACAATTGTAGTTACTTTAGTAGCGTAGTGTTTAAAATTATTTTAAATAAAAGCACTTTGATTTGAACTATTTTTGACATTTGAATTTATTTGCGTGCTGCCATCATGAGCAGGGCATTTAGGTGGCCATTTCCCCTCCATGCCTAGATCCTGCCCTGTGTGTGGGTTGGTGTGTGTGGTCTCTGGCTGTGTTGGTGGAGTTGGGTGGTAATCTCGGTGGAGTATACTGTAGTTTGGACAACTCTCCTAATTGCCCGTGGCTAAAAACGAGGGTGGGGTCTACCACTGAGTCACGTCTGGAATCATTTCGCTGCCGATGGAGATATCACGCTAAAGTCTTCCACTGCGATCAAAACCCAAAGCATTGCGCTAACATCGGAACATCCCTGAGGAGATGGATTGCCCCCCCCCCATGTCTCAGCACGATATAAGTGCTTGATGAGTCATAAGCGTAATTGCAGTCATCAATTTCATCTAGTGCAGGGGTTTTCAACAGGTGGTCCGGGGACCACCAGTGGTCCTTGAGAGGGTTCCAGGTGGTCCCCAACTAGGTTTGTTAACCAGATGTAACTCTTAAGAGCATAAATATGAAACCAAATGGACCCTTGCGGGTTTCTTTTTTACACACAAGAGTAAACGTATCCATCATCTTAATTAGACTTAAGTTGTGTAGACTACAGTCTACACAACTAGAAGATTAATGGTCATAGACAGAAGCAAAAATAAATCTTTAGTTTTGGGGTCTGTGGGGCTAAAATGTCCTCAAATGGTGGTCTGTGACTCAAATGCTGAATAAATGGTGGGCCCTGCCTGGTATCAAAAAGGTTGAAAAGCAATGATCTAGTGTATGAAAGCTTGGTTTCGTTTTGGCCCACTTAGATAACTTAAAGATTATGTTTTAACTATTGAAAAATAGCAGATCTACAAGCTCATAGCGCGCCACCGAGTGGCGCGCTATGAGCTTGTATCTCTGCTATTTTTGAAAAATCGTGAAAACGTTGTGAAATCCTTGAATATTATGTTATTCAGAAACTACACTCAACAAAAATATAAACGCAACACTTTTGTTTTTGCTCCCATTTTTCAGGGGATGGACTTAAAGCCCTAAAATTCATTCCAGATATACAATATAACCATTTCTCTCAAACACTGTTCAAAAATTTGCCTAAATGTGTGATATTGAGCACTTCTGCTTTGTTAAGATAATCCATCCCACCTCACAGGTGTGCCACATTAAGATGCAGGTGTGACATCATGATTAGTGCACAGGTGTACCTCAGACTCTCCACAACAAAAAGACACCCTGAAGTGTGCAATTTTCTTTTGCCTTATTGGGTGTATGGGCCTCCGAACCAGTCAGTATCTGGTGTGACCACCATTTGCCTCATGCAGTGCAACACATCTTCTTCGCATAGAGTTTATCAGATTGTCAATTGTGGCCTGTGGAATGTTGCTCCACTCCTCTTCAATGGCTGTGTGAAGTTGCTGGATATTAGTGGGAACTGGTATGCGCTGTCGAAATGGTAATAATGTGGTAATATTGTGTTATTACCATTTTTACAGTGTGTAACAGTTCCCACTAATATCCAGCAACTTCACATAGCCATTGAAGAGGAGTGGACCAACATTCCACAGGCCACAATTGACAATCTGATAAACTCTATGCGAAGAAGATGTGTTGCACTGCATGAGGCAAATGGTGGTCACACCAGATACTGACTGGTTCGGAGGCCCATACACCCAATAAGGCAAAAGAAAATTGCACATTTAAGGGTGTCTTTTTATTGTGGAGAGTCTGAGGTACACCTGTGCACTAATCATGATGTCACACCTGCATCTTAATGTGGCACACCTGTGAGGTGGGATGGATTATCTTAACAAAGCAGAAGTGCTCAATATCACACATTTAGGCAGATTTGTGAACAGTGTTTGAGAGAAATGGTTATATTGTATATCTGGAAATAATTTTAGGGCTTTAAGTCCATCCCCTGAAAAATGGGAGCAAAAACAAAAGTGTTGCGTTTATATTTTTGTTGAGTGTAGATAGGACACAAGGGTCCATTAGGTTAAAGATAATGTTATGCCAACACTGTTGGTGGAGATAAATGTTGGCTGGGACAAAAACTAAGTCTGCATCCATTTATCTCTTGTGGTGCCAGGGAGAGATAAGCACATTTATCTCCAGTATATTTTTCCCCTCAAATTAGCATGATTTGTGGATGGAGGTGGCCCCACGAAAATATGATAATAAAAATAATAATTCATGTTTATATCATCTTCTCAAGCTCATTCATCTGTTATTTACTTCTTCGTCTTTGTGAGGATACAACTTACTAACTTTTTCTGTAACTTTTCAGTCGATCCATTATTTACCTGTGTGACAGCTGTGTGTGTGTGTGCGTGCGTGTGCGTGCGTGCGCGTGCGCGTGTGTGTATCTGATACAGACACTCTCTGCCAGTTTCTCTTCAGATCTCTGGTCCCTGGAGAGGCCTTTTTATAGATTAAGAGGAACCAAGCCTCCCCTGGGGCTTCCGTCTCTTCTCCATGGATGACATAGTTTTCTTCATAATCTATCTGTTGTTCTGCTTCCATTGTTGTGTGCACCTTGTATAATCAACCCGTCCTCCTATTGCGAGGGAAATATTATGAACAGTACGCCGTCTTTTGTTTTGAGACTGAGAGGCGAACGAGTTCAAGCAGTAGAATGCGGTCGTGTTTTTACCACTTCGACTATAAAAAAATGGTAATGCATGCAAAAGTCACCTTTGTTGCGTTTTCCTCCCAAGTATATGGTCAACAGTAGGTTTGTCCCGATCACATTTTTTTTTGCTCCAGATCCGATCCCGATCATTTGAGTTTGAGCATCTGCCGATCCAGATATTTCCCGATCTGATCATTTTTTTGCTCCCGATACAATCCCGATCATTCCCGATATTTTTTTCCCGATCAAATACATTTTGCATATGCATTAAGAAAAAAAGGACTAAAACTCAATTAAATTGTCCCAAGTAAAAGATCTTATATGAAGTCCACCAAATAGCAGAATGATATAGCAGACTAGAATAGCACTCCTCACTCAAATGTGCACTTGGGCAACTGCAAAGTAAATTCCACATCATTTATTTACGGTACCTGTAAAAGTGTCAACCCCTTACCACTGTGTCGGATCTCTGGTTATACTGGTATATTTACCAATACGTAATGGCCTGATGATGACAAATTAGGGCCAATACTGATACTTTTCTGATACGATATTCACCGATACCAATATGAACCGATACTTTGCCTGATACCGATACAGTATCAGGACATCCCTAGAATGCATGCAAAAGTCGCCTTTGTTAAGTTCCTCCCAAGTATATGGTCAACAAAGTTCAGATGAGCCACTGACACTGTTGACACTACCATTCAAACGTTATAAGAATGGGTAGCGATATACATGAATGACCGACCATTGATAACATTTCTTGCTCTCTACCGCTGCCCCCCAAGCCACTGTTCACAACTATCGCAGGAAGTGATGTCCGAAATGCTGACCCGGACCTGGGAGGCAAAAACATTGTGGAAAGAAAAAAAAAGAGGGACGTCCCACGAGAGTCTGCGCCGACAATGGATCAAAATGAGAGCACAGACAATGGGAACACGGGTTTACTGACAACATTCACAGCCTCCACCAGATGCCTGCAGAGTGTAGGCGTGTGTGTGTGTGTGTGTGTGTGTGTGTGTGTGTGTGTGTGTGTGTGTGTGTGTGTGTGTGTGTGTGTGTGTGTGTGTGTGTGTGTGTGTGTGTGTGTGTGTGTGTGTGTGTGTGTGTGTGTGTGTGTGTGTGTGTGTGTGTGTGTGTGTGTACGAGTCAGTGTTGCCAACTGCCAAAATCCAAAATGCACTAGTGGCACTTCCAAAATGCACTAGAATGTGCTAGAGCAGTGGTTTTCAACCATTCTCATACCAGGGCCCACTATTTATTCTGCATTTTAGCCACAGAGGACCACCATTTGATGAGTTTAGTCTCTCTGACTAATTTAGGAGAAATAATGGGCAAAATGTCAAATGTCAAAATAACAATTCTTCTACATTTTCTAAATGCGTAGATTCTTGAAAATGAGGCAATTCAGAATGAAATATAATTTAACTCTTGAGCGTAAAATGGAACCAAATGGACCCGTAAGGGTCCATTTAACGCTCTCAAGAGTTACAGATCTATAAAGGGTCAATTTGGTTACCAATAGTCCCTTCTAGGAAGAAAGGAGGACTTTATCGTAGGAGGAAAAGTGGTGAAAAAAGAGGGTTTTATATCTGGCGTCTGTCAACTAATTTCGCCCCAACTCACCAGCAAAAAAGCACTAGATTTTTCACTAATTTTGGCGCAAACGTTGGTCGAAATAACAATTCTTCTACATTTTCTGATGGTGTCGACTCTTAACAATTATAAGTAATTCAGATGTTTAAATTTAATTTAGCTCTTGAGGGTGTAAAATGAAACCAAATGGACCTATAAGGGTCCATTTGGTTTCATTTTACGAACTCAAGAGTTATAGATCTACTGTATAAGGGTCCATTTGGTTACCAACTGTCAATCATTTAGCTGGGGATCACCTGGGATCCTCTGAGGGACCTCTGCTGTATATAACACATGAATAGGTCGGTAAGAAAGCTGCCCTAAAATGATAAAAATCACATTCCGCCCGTTTTCTCCTTGTCTGAAGTCTTGTTCTATATCAGAAAATAACTCGCCTACAGCCTGACATGCAGATGATGATGACCTTCGGAATTTTGTTTATCCCAGGGTTGCCAAGTTACTATCAGTGCGAGACCTTTAGGTAAACAGGTTTGATGGGACCCACAGGTCCTCGTGTGCACCACCAGCGATGAATGGAGCAGCGGCGGATGTAACATGTCCCATTTGGGGGGGGGCAAGAGAACATGTTGGAGGGGCAAGAGGAAAATGGTATGGGCGCGGCTTCATCGCCCGTGGCGCGAAGCGTCACGGGCGATGAAGCCGTACCCATACCATTTTCTGTTACAGGACTTTTATTAGTCAAGTAAAGCATCAATAATAACATCAGTTGTTGTTGAAGTTGAAACGGGCACGCAGCATGCATAAAGCTAAAGGTCTGACTCAGAGAGTTTTCTGTTTTCAATGATGAAATGCTGTTGGTTTAGTGGTGACACAGCTGTAGTTAGTGAGTAGCAGTAGTAGTGGTTCACATCATTTTAAATATAAGCACTTTATTTGAAATATCTTGGGTTGTTTTGCATGATGCCATCATGTTTGGTGGGGCAGACTGGGCATTTAGGGGGGCATTGCCCCCCCCATGCCCATGCCTGGATCCGCCTCTGGAGTGGAGTAGAGTGTGTTGTATAGGTCTAACGCGGGTCCATCTAGGACCGGGCCAAAGCAGGAAACATCTGGGGTTGGCGGGGTGACCCTGTGTGCAAACAGATGTCGGAATGAGATAAGAGATTCCACAGTTAGAGTTCAACCTCTCGTATTTGGCCTGATGGGGGGGCTTTTTTAACATCCAGGTGGGCCGTAGCCTTGGCAGCCGACAAGCACAGAGGTTCCAAATAATCAAACCACATGTACTGTATTTCTCTTTTTCCTCACTCGTACCAGTGCTGCCAACTTGGTGCATTTGTCGCTATGTTTAGCTTTTTTCCAGACCCCCCCTAGCGCCTCCACTGTCTTGGGTCAGGGTGAACATGGGTGACGTAACAGGCGTGTGGACACACAAACTCGTGCACAGTCAGATGTGTGAATGGACAGACGGATCACCCCATGCTGTTCCGTCACGCTGTGGGTGACGTGACAGGCACGCGGACGGACAAACACGTGCACGGACGGATGCGTGCACGGATGGACGCGAGCACGGACGGACGCGTGTAAGGACAGCGGGCGAAACATAGTCACCACCGCTGGATTCATGTTTTATAAGTTCTCAAACATTGTACTGTCTCCCATGACTGTTTCTACCATGCATGAGTAAAACAAAAAGAAAAAAATAATAATAATGCTGGATTATTGGTGATAATCAAATGTCATCTTCTGGTGGATGGCATAGTTGGATTAAATAGCTATTCACAATTATATCTCATTTTGCCCCAGATAAAAGGTATAACAGGTAAACTAAGGTCATCGTTCAGCTGAGGTGAGGGCCAGCCTGCTGAGCCTACGTGACTCCATCCACTGGTCGCTGCTCTCAGTAATAATAGCCTTTGTGTTTCATACAATCAGCATAGTTTGGCCAGAGGCCACATTTACCTTTCCACTAAGTACTCCCCCAGACTGAAATATAGCAGCGCTGTCTCAATCCTAACTTGTTATCTGAAAGGAAAATCAACATTATCATCCTGATGTCGGGTATATTAGGATTCTAGGCGCGTATGCACAGGCTCTCTGTGAGGATGAGTCATTTACCTTCATGTCTTTTGATGTTTTTTGAGGCGCGAGGCGAGATATGGGTTTAGAGATCAATCCATTTGTGCCATGTAAGACAAGTATAATGATAGTATTACGATTATAAGGCTCTCACTGTTCCTTATGGAGGAAGAATGTAGTCAGATAATGTAATGTACTAATGAAAAGATGTAAATTTCCCTTAAAATGTTCCTACAATTAGCCAGAAACTAGCGACAGAAACAAGGGGACAGGACTATAAAGACCAGCACAAATAAACATAGCTGATCTACAACCTCACAGCAACATATAGTGAGGTCGGACATCTGTCATTTAAAAAGACTTTGAGAATAAAACAAAATATTTTGAGTATATTTTAAACATTTCAATAATAAAGGCAGACCGGTGGTTGTCTGTGGACAGGTTCCTTGACATGAATAAATGTGGGAAAACACTGGTTTAATCTTTAGAATGTAAGCTCAAATAAACTACTGTACACTTAGAAAAAAAAAAAACTTCAACCAGCAACTACCAATAATTTATTTGTAAGTGATTCCCTACATGAAAAAACGAGTCAAAGGTTGCTTAAAATAAGCCTACATGGCAACACTATATGGACGTGTGTGTGCTCTGTTTCCGGTCCGCTCCGGTGCCTTGGCGGGGAAAATTGTGGATAGAAGAGCATAAATTAGAACTGGACACAAGTTGCTTGTCCAGCCAGTTGGATCTGGAGGTTCAGCTCTATGACCTGCTAGAATACCCTGGACTTTTCCAATTATTCCTGTGACGAGAGGAGATCAGGACCAGAGTCACACAGGAGGAAGCGTGACTCCATCCAGCAGCGTGTGCTCAGATGGGGAATGACAGGTGTAATTCTGACTAAAAGAGCACGGGGGTTTAGGTTCACCACAGATCACGCTGCATCAATTACTGCATGGCGATTGACAGCGACAAGCTTGGATTTGGTACATAAGAAAATAATGGTTTTGGGGAGGGAGATAATGGAAATCTCACTGAGTCGAACGTCACCACACTTGTCAAAAAAGATAAATGGTGGGTCAGGTTGAGGGGGGGGAAATGTATATAGTATTCAGGTGACAACTCTGTGAATATATTTGAATTATTATAAGTTCCCTTTTGGCGCCATGCATCTGTCATCTTTGAGCAACGTGGTGGTTGTGTAGTACTGTAGTAAAAGTAAGTCAAACGGCAAAGAAGAGATAGGATTATGTTTAGGCTTAGGGTCTCCTAAACTTGCCAGATCCAGGCCCGGATATAACATTTCCCAAGTGGGTGGGGGGGGGGGGGGGGGGGGGGGGGGGGGGGGGGGGGGGGGGCAAAAACCATAACCAAATGAGGGCGGCTGTGTCGCTTCGTGCCACGGGCGATGAAACCGCCCTCATGCCATTTTCATTTAAATTATTTAGTTCTGTGACCCACAAGGTTTATATCTTCTACAAGAAATCGACACGATTTTCGACACGAATTTCGACACGTGTTCACGGCGACACGAACAAGTACAAGTCGACAAATCGCCTCTTTTTTCTTTTTTTATATTAATGATTTTTATTTTGTATTCTTAATTTTTTGTTCAAAATACGTTACTGTTTTCAAAGGAAGAGAATTGCTTATTTCGGGTATCACTGTACCAAGGACATGTCTGTGCTGTGTGCTTCTGTGCTGCGTCCTCCTCCTCCTCCTTCCCCCCGCAGTCTGTCTCAAAGAAACGGCTATGATCGCTTATTTGCTTATTTTTTGGAACCACGGCACAAACACCAAAAGTTCACCACCGACGCTGTGAAGATGTCACTGCTTTCTTGTTAAATCTCGCGCTCCAAACTCGAGATTCAAGCTTTTTGCCTGCCTACGCACCTGTCCCAAAGACTCGCAGGTGTGCATTAGACTTTGTTGTCTCCCGACATGCACTGCCATTAAAAAAAGCACCTGTGAGGTTAGGGTGCTGGCCAGGATGGCCCCCAATTTCCCAATTGGGGGCCAGGAGAAATTGGTACTGGTTACAGGACTTTTATTAGTCAAGTAAGCATCAATAATATCAGTTGTTTTGAAGTTGCAACAGACACGCAGCATGCATAAAGCTGTTGGTTTAGTGGTGCTACGACTGTAGTTAGTAGCAGTAGTAGTGTTTCAAATCATTTTAATTATAAGCACTTTAATTTGAAATATCTTGGATCATGTTTGTTGGGGCAGTCAGGGCTATTAGGGTGGCTTCCCTCCCCCCAGGCCCAGGCCTAGATCCGGCCCTGTTAGGCTGTGTGTTTCTATCTTTTCCTGAAGTGGAATATCAGTCCAACAACTGCTGTACTATTGGCAATCGCCGGCAACGCCGGAGCTGAGTCCGGTGCCAAAAAATGCACTCATTCTCTCCCCCCAAAGTGCATGAAGTCAACTCTCACCTCAACCTGCTCTCCATGTTCCACTTCAAATGACACTGAGCACCTTCCATCGGCCGATATATGCCTGGAACAGAAAAAGAAAGACAGAAAATGGAATTATTTCACAAAAGTAAATGATGTCGTATCCTACTGTTTACTTGAAAGAGAAAATAAATTTGGAGTTTCTAATTTTTTCAAATGTATTTTTTATTATTTTAAATCATTATAAAACATCGGTAACATCGGTGTAGTTTTTTTCCAAAAATCGGTATCGGCCCAAAAAATATGGCATCGGTCGGGCTCTAGATACAATTAGGCATTGTAAACAATCTTTCTCAATATGCTATACTTGTTTTAATGGCGTGTCTGTGTGTGTTGCGCAGGTACACGCAAATGCGCATGCAAATTCAAGTGTGCATGTAAAGGGGAATTAAAGGGGAATTCCGCTCATTTCAATATTTTACTATGTCACAACTCATTAGTATACCTTAAGAGATGTTGTGTGGACATGGTAAAAAAAAGTTCCCCCATTCTGTGTTTCCTAGAAATGAAGGTCTGAAAAAAATCATTAGCATGGTGAAATACATCTTGATCACATCATCAAGATGTGTTTCACCATGTTAATGAGTTTGAAATTGAAAATGGGTGGAATTCCCCTTTAACAGGCGTCCCCCCACTTCTAAAAGTCCCACTACAACACTGCTCACAGCCTCACCGTGGCTCTCAGACAGAGACCCACAGTGAGGTTAACAATCAGGCCCCAAAAAATGCTTCTTCCAGCATGGAATGCATCAGCAACAAACTGTGTAACTCTCTCTGTCCGTTTGCAGGGGAAGAGAGAACTCCCCCAAAGGGAGCAGGCAGGGTGAGGCCTCGAGGCCTCAGGGGAGTTTATTAAGCCAGGGGAGTGAGTCTGTAACGCAGAGAGAGGGGCTTTAGGGGGCAGTGTCCGTCACCTCTGACCTTGGAGCTGTTAACAGCCGGGGTCGTGATCCCCCAGACCCTCCCCTTTCTCTTTAAAGACCCCCTTGGGTTCTGGAGCGTAACCAGAGAGGTGGAATAACAGAGCTGCTGCATGACAGAGCTCCAGGGACTCAGGGCCTCATGTGGTGATCATGGACCCACTGCGCCCTGATGCAGCAGGGCCTGAGGACAGGACAGGTCACTGTGGAGGAGCAGCCCCTGACTCCCTCACATCTCCCTCTCCTCTATCATCCTCTCTGTGCCAACCCACTTCTGACACCATCAGCCCCCTGTCCCAGTTTTGCCAACTGCCAAAATCAATAATGCACTGGAGGCACTCGGGGGCGGATCTTGGCATGGGCATGGGGGTGGCAATGCCCCCCCTAAATGCCCAGTCTTCCCCACCAAACACGATGGCATGCAAAACAACCCAAATTTCCAAGATATTTCAAATTAAAGTGCTTATAATTAAAATGATTTGAAACACTACTACTGCTACTAACTACAGTTGTCATACCGCTAAACCAACACCATTTCATCATTCAAAACAACCCAAGATATTTCAAATTAAAGTGCCTATATTTAAAAGGATCCCTGGCTAATAAGACAAACATGCCTTAAAACACTATACTTGCCTTTGGACATGTGACATCATCAACCTGCGACAGGAGCAGTTCCTGTTGAGTGAAATATTCTCTATTTATCAATGAAATACCAATGGTGTTTGTATTTGTTTGTTATATTTGTTTAGTTATATAGGTAAGTATGATGTTTTAAGTGGTATTTGTCTTATTAGCCAGGGATCCTTTTAAAATTATTTGAAACACTACTACTGCTACTAACTACAGCTGTGTCACCACTAAACCAAGAGCATCATTGAAAACAGAAAACTCTCTGAGTCAGACCTTTAGCTTTATGCATGGTGCGTGTCTGTTGCAACTTCAACAACTCATCTTATTATTGATGCTTAATTGTCTAATAAAAGTCCTGTAAAAGTCCTGTAACCAAAAATGGTATACCATTTTCTCCTGCCCCCCACTTGGATAATGTTAAATCCGCCCCTGGTGTTGCCAACTGCCAAAATCCAAAATGCACTAGGATGCGCTAGATCAGGGGTGTCCACACTTTTTTATTTTATTATTTTTTAACTTGAGAGCTACTTTCAAAATGACCATCTCAACAAGATCTACGCATCATTACAGAAAAATCCATTTCAAGTTCCCTAGAAAGTGGGAGCTTTAAAATGGTGGTGGTGATGGTGTTACTTATTGTTATACAGTGTTTAAGAATAATGCACTTAAAATGAAAAGTATAGGCGGAGAATTGGAAAACATTGGAAACACAGATCAAAATGACCATTAATCTTCTACATTCTCTAGTTGTGTAGACTTGGGCTAATTCACATGATGAATATTTTAACTCTTGAGAGTGTAAAAATTAAACGCAAGGGTCCATTTGGTTTCATTTTTTGCTGCTGATGTTTAGCCTGAGCTAGCTACTTGCTACACTATTTTGCATGGTCTACTAGTGTAGTTGTATTTAGTACAAATATTGCTGCTGGGGGACAGATGTTTAGCCTGAGCTAGCTACTTGCTACACTATTTTGCATGGTCTACTAGTGTAGTTGTATTTAGTACAAATATTGCTGCTGGGGGACAGATGTCTTTTGGAATATCATAACTTTAGTTTTCTTTATAGTTTAATGATCAAAGCCAATGTCTGGTTGCTCTCTCTCTCTCTCTCTCTCTCTCTGTCTCTCTCTGTCTCTCTCTCTCTCTCTCTCTCTCTCTCTCTCTCTCTCTCTCTCTCTCTCTCTCTCTCTCTGGTCCCTGGTGTGTGCTGCATGGTGGGCAGGGTCAAAGGAGTTCCCCTCCCTACCAGACATTCATCACTGGATGTCATACACGGGAGTAAGAGTATGTGTGTGCGTGCCTGTTTGCTCTGTGTGCAGACCCAAGGGTGGCAGGATCGTTGGTGAACGCCCAAGTTGTACTTTTCCTAACCGTTGTAGGTGCAAAACTGTTGCAATGTTGGTAGGTGAAAATATTGTAGGTGCAAAGATTACGGATGCAAAGGTGCTTGCAAGGTGCTATTGCAAACGTAGCCTGCAGGTTAAACTATTCTAGGTGCAAATGTTGTCTGTGCAAGATTGAGAACTTGTGTTGTTTATTGTGCTCCGTGCATTTCACTTGCATCGGTCGCTGTCACCCGCTATGGTAACCACAGCTGGCGATTGTACATATTTTTTGTACATATTTTCAAACGGGTAAGGTCCTAATATATATCAAACATTCAAAGAGCGCAAAACTTCAGCAACATCAGCTACCAGTACTTCCTCACCCAAGTCGTGTTACTTTTACACTGAGTTAGCGACACATGAACCTGTGGCACAGAGGCTAGAGCTCTACCCGACTGAGCCAGTCTCAGAAATATTTCCACACTGTCCAACTACATGGAGACAGCTTCAAAGAGACTGACCACTTCACATATGTCGGGAGCATATGGGAGCAAAGATGATCAATCAGGTGACGACTTCCAAGAGCAGAACAAACAATGCCAGTCACGTTTTTTCCACCACGCTACCGTCCACCTGGACCTCCAAGGCACTGTTGTGTCCCACCGAAATAACAATCTGAATATTTTTAACGTCAAGTCGGTTCTCCTCTGTAGATCAGAGACATGGTGGGTGACCACTACTCTAGGCCTTTGCAGTATTCTCCGGACCTTCCCAGAGGAAAACAGAATCCAAGCTTGAGATCTCCTGTACAGCTCCATCTGAGACATAGCAAATGTATTTCTCAGGAGAAAACGATGAGAAACATAGCTTTGAGATACAACAATTGAACGATATTAAGCCATAGATGAGACTGACTGAGGCAATTTCGTCACATGCTAAACCCCTTATCCCAAATACCTTATTTCATTTTTACTATTTCGAAAAACCTTTTTGGAAATATTTCAACATGTCAATTAGGGTTGTCCCGGTCATTTTGTTTTGCTCCCGATCCGATCCCGATCATTTGAGTTTGAGTATCTGCCGATCCCGATATTTCTTGATCCGATCACTGTGGTCGGTGGCCTGATTTGTATATGTATATATAGCTGACTAGAATAGCACTCCTCACTCAAATGTGCACTTGGGCAATTCCAAAGCAAATTCCACAACATTTATTTACCTGCCTTAGTGTCAACCCCTCACCCCTGTGTCAGATCTCTGGTTATACTGGTATATTTACCAATACGGAATCCGATCTGTGGTCGGTGGCCTGATTGAAATATCAAACACTATTGACAGCATTATTAGGCAAGCACCAGATTCGAATCCACAAGGCAAAATGAAAGTGTGGAAAACTGCTCCAGAGTCTGATGGAGGGGTCTGATTGTGGCGCCTCCTGTATGTATTACAGGCAATAAATGCACATCTGAATGGCATCTAAAGACGAAACAAATGCATGGCTATTTTTGCCACAAAGCCCATGTTACGCACCTGCGCTCACATGTTGCCAACGGATACAGCTGCCAAATGCTGTCTGCAAGATGTGAATGAACAACGGCTGCCACAATCAAAGATAATCAATACAGCATGGCTAAAAGACTCCGTTTTTATGTCCCCGAGTCGTTGATTTCGAATCCAAGAGTAGGTTGCAAGGCAACTATATTATATTCTACTATAAAAGAGCAGTTTTCTCTCTATTCAGTAAACTGTGGCCAAATTGTAGCACTAGATTGAGATTGTGCGGTAGGTCAGCACCCCATAATCAGCTCAACAACGGGAAAATGGTGCATTGCTACAGCACCTTTGAATGGTTTATTTTGATGATTTGCCATTGGAATATTACATTTTAATATGTATCGCTTTAAGCAGGATCAAAAAGGATTCAGAATATATTATGATTCTTATAATATATTGTGATGCTGCGACTTGATTGATTGATCGATATATCGCATTTTTTCCCCACAAATGACTGTGCTTTTATTATATTAGTACAAGGGGGTTTCCACCCATTTTCAATATTTTTTCCGAGAGTGTACAAATGGAACCAAATGGACCCGTCAGGGTCGATTTGGTTCCATTCATACACCCTCAGAAAAAAGGTCCTAAAAGAAAAATCAATAACAAACAGAACACAAACACAACTTGATGATGTCATCATCACGTAAAATACAGTTAAAACAATTCTGAACATGGAGCATGACAAGTTCAATCAACTAGAACATTTTAAAGCAATTTTAAACAATATAAATAACACAGTTTATCATACACTTGAATGCAGCCTGATAACGTCAGCCAGTTTTTCTGACATGAACACATTAATGAATAGTCCCTACATAAATATATAAAAACATTGATTTTGAACCTATTTGATATTGATATCATGGCATTACGGATGGCAATTTATTGGCATATCGATTTTTTTTTGCCCACCCCTAGAAAAAAGGTCAAGTTGAGTGGTGTTTGATTAACAGCCTTAGGTTTCTTTTTCCCACTTCTTTCTGTTTTTCCACGTGACCTGTTTGTTTGCAGCTGAGAAGACGACTTTTTTTTCTTTTTTAAGAATCTCTCACCTTCAAGAGGAGCTGGTAAACAATGTGTGCCACATGTTGTGGGTCCCCTGGGGAGGGCGCAGCTCAGCGCAGCACAGCGCTCGGCTGCAAACCGCACAGCCTTGTTTGCTCGCGTCAGACTGTGGTTGTGTATTTCTGTCGCTTCCAAAACACTCAGAGGAGTGAAGGCGCGGTAGGACACACATGCAGCGAGCGCAGCCAGCAGCCTGCCCTGCCTGCCTGGCTGCACCCACTTTGATGGGAACATATGCATATGCATGTGTATACGCAGGGCTGTAGCACATTGCTGATTGATTGTCACACAGAATTGCGATTAACCATTTTTTCATTGTGGGTTTTGAACAGGTGGTTCGGGGACCACCTGTGGTCCCTTTAACGGCATTTACTCATTACTTAACTGCTCATCTCTCCTGCCTCCAGTTAATCCAAAACTCAGCAGCTAGGTTACTCACTACCACGAACTGTAGGGCACATATCACCCCCGTACTGGCCTCTATGCATTGGCTGCCAATTAAAGCTAGAATCGATTTTAAAATAATCTTAACCACCTATATAGCATTAAATGGCTTGGCTCCTGCTTACATAACTGAATTGCTAGTAAATAAACTCGCAAACACTCAGATCGTCAGATCAAGGCCACCAGTGACCAAACTTAGAACAAAGGGTGACCCCTGGTTTAAACAACTCTGTTTGAAACACAGTGTTTGTACACACTAAAGTTGCCTCTATTGCCTTTAAGATTAATAGAAATTGCATTTCTATTCAGATCCACGTTGCACCATTGGCATACTTTTAATGGAGTACTGTATACACGTTGAGTACTTTTCCCTTCGCGCCTTCGTCTCAACGACCGTACAAAGACACGTGTGCTGTACACGCACTATACTGTATCTATAAGCCACTCCAACACACGTCAGGCCTGCATCAAAGGAGTCCTAAAAATAACAGCCACCTGTTGATTTAACCACAATGTCTACAACAGAGCCAAATCAGAGTGCTGCTGCCGCAGCAAACCGTCATTGCAATCACCATGTCGACGGTGGCCTAGAAAAAAATACTTCACTTAAACAAAGCTGTCATGAGAATGGACCAGCGGCAGCCTGTGAATATTAATTTAGCTATACGTTTTGGCGTGGGTATTTTTAGACCAGTGGTTCTCAACTGGTAGTCCGTGGATCACCAGTGGTCCCTGAGAGGATTCCAATTCCAGGTGGTCCCCCATGGATTTGGGAAACAAAACCGTCAAACATACAGATCAAAATGACCATTAATCTTCTACATTCTCTAGTTGTACTGTACACTAATTCAGCTGATGAATATTTTAACTCTTGAAAGTGTAAACATGAAACCAAATGGTCCCACCGGTTGAAAGCCACTGCTTTAATAATATCTTTTTTTTTATAAAGTCACATCAACACTGAAGAGCGTGATTCAAAGAGATTTTACGTCTATGCAGGATCCTCCTTGTTAATTTATAGTGTATCTCGTGAGCTCAAAGAGCGGTCCCTGACAGCCCAAAGACCGCATTAACCAGACCAATTAGTGGGTGGGGATAAGCGCAGCGTCGGAGTGCACTTGAAGGAAAAGAAATGTGTTGCTACAACACTGACTTTTTCTCCTGCACTCACAAGTGCCCTCTCAGAAGTCATTGAGTAAAGCCGTCTAGTGAGGTAGGGGCTCCTCTAGTGGCCACAGTGGGCTCTGCACCACTGATCCTCCTCCAGTTCTGGGTCTTCTGTCTCCCATACATGGCCCTTCAGCAGGTGAACGGCATCTGGGCCTCCTCCGCCTTGGTTTTCAACCTTTTTGACACCAGGGACCACCATTTATTCAGGATTTGAGCCACGGACCACCATTTGATGACATTTTAGCACCACAGACCCCAAATCTAAAGATTTATTTTGCTTTTTGTCCACAACTCCAGGCTGGATTTGGGAAACCAAAACAATCAAAACATACATTCCAAAATGGCTAATTCAGATCATGAATATTTTAACTCTTGAGAGTGTAAAAATGAAACCAAATGGACCCGTCAGGGTCCATTTGGTTTCATTTTTACGTTCTCAAGAGTTACATCTGGCTAAACAACTTAGCTGGGGACCACCTGGAACCCTCTCAGGGACCACTGGTGGTCCCCGGACCACCTGTTGAAAACCCCTGGGAAAGAACAACATACTAATAATGGCCACGGCATTTCACCAGCTATACTTTCATTCATTATGTTCTAACACAGTGGTTTTCAACCTTTTCCATACCAGGGCCCACTATTTATTCAGCATTTGAGTCACGGACCACTATATTGATGACATTTTTTTTTAGCCCCACAGCCTCCCAAACCCAAAGATTTATTTCTGTTTTTATCTACAATTCCGGAAACATAACAGGCAAACCTTAATCTCTAGTTAATCTGTAGTTTGGGCTAATTCAGATGATGAATATTTTAACTCTTGAGAGTTTATAACTGAAACCAAATGGACCCGCAAGGGTGATTAACCAGCTTTCCATCATTTACCTGGGGACCACCTTGAACCATTTCAAGGACTACTGGTGGTCCCTGGACCAATGGTTGAAAACCACAGTTCTAACACATCATGAAGATTATTGGTAGTACTGCACAGTGAGTACTTGCATGGCTTAGGTCTCTATCAGTTGTTTATCCCCCAAAACTCATGAAGGCCAATTTCATCTTTTTGGATACACAAATATGTCTGCGTGACCAGAAAAACAATGTAGTTCTCAAAACGTTTCTTCCCAAGGACCCAAAAATCAGTATATTTATTTAGCTGCCAGCTACAGTATACGGACCCCACAGTAAAGCCGATTTGTTTTGAAAAGATTAAGAAATGGTTCAACATGTTCCACACATAACACAATACGATTTTGTTGTACAAAAGGCTCAATAAATTAGCAAAAGTCTCATACAGAACACTCTCAAACAGACCTGCGTTATCCATTAATTAAAGCGGTAAAATTGATACATTGTGATTTAATTTAGAAATCACACCCATGTGAAGTGAGGCGCACCATCGTGCATCATCAGAATTTGTCCCCGTTTCCTTCAATGTCTTCAATGTTTGTGTTACGCAATCTTTGTGTTTGAGTCCATGGCTTTTTCTGTACACACTCAGCGACAGTGTGCACCGGGCTACTACTACGTACGTGTTGGCGTTGCATGCATGTGAACTGGCGTGGGGGTGTGTGAACACACACACAAGCCACGCAGGGCGGGGGTGGTCTCGGCACCCTCCATCACTTCTCCTTCTTCTTCGCAAATGAAAACCTATAATTGGAAGCATATGCAATGATCGCTGCACCGTCGTGTGTGTGTGTGTGTGTGTGTGCGTTTGGGGTGGGGGTGGGCGCTGGGGTGGCGGTGTTATATGATGGTGAACGAGGAGGGTGTCGCTGAGAAAAGAAAGAAGGGGAGAAAAAAGAGAGAAAGACAAAGTGTCAGGGGATAGTGGAGTAGTGGCGAGTTTGTGGGGGGGCGGGGGGGGGGGGGGGGGCGATGGGGGCTTGAGGGGGTGGGGGGGGGGCGATGGGGGGTTGAGGGGGGGTGGGTTTGTGCGGCGGCGGCTGGGAGGGCGGAGGGCATGAGAACGTAAACCTCTACGTAAGTCAAGCGATTTACTCAGCCCTGGGAATGTGGAAGGGGTGGTGTGTGTGTGTGTGTGTGTGTGTGTGTGTGTGTGTGTGTGTGTGTGTGTGTGTGTGCGTGTGTGCTGTGTGCGTGTGTGCGTGTGTGCATGTGTGCGCGTGTGCGCCGCGGGAATAAGGGAGACAGAGAGGGCTCAATGGAAACCATATTGTCCAATAAACAATACTCCACATCAGGCCATAAATAAAGACATCTCTCTCTCTCTCTCTCTCTCTATCAGCTCGCCCTGACCACACTGATGTCCTGCAAACCACTGCCACTCAGTCAACGTCACACAAACACACGCAGATGGCCCAGGGACTTGAACGTACGGCTCCTATACTACGGTTCGTGGACACGGTATGTCACTCTGTTTCACAGGCCGCCACCGTGGATTTTCATTTTGCGGTTAATTTGCAGCAATGTACATTTTTTATGGCCTCTCAACCTCCTCCTTCTCCGATGTACAGTACGGCACGACTACAAAGGAGCATAAGTCAAAAGACGGTGCGATAATGTGGATTTATGTGGCCATAATGTTTCGTAATGATAGCAATGTTTTCTAACTCCTATTACACCCCATACCCACCCACCTCACTGAATCCAATAGCCGCTGGATATACTGAAAACACGCGTGACATGGCGTCGGCGATGACGCGTCAAGCTACCGGACGACGCCACCCTTCCACACGTGGGTTTAGTAGGGAGCTCCCCACAACCACCCCCCCTTTAAGGGGTGGATGTAACATTTCCCAATTGGGTGGGCAGGAGAAAATGGTATGGGGGCGGCCATTTTCAGTTACAGGACTTAATGTGTAACTTAATGTGTTACACATTAATGTGTAACTTAGCAAAGCATCAATAATAACATCAGTTGTTGTTGAAGTTGCAACAGACACGCAGCATGCATAAAGCTAAAGGTCTGAATCAAGAGTTTTCTGTTTTCAATGACGAAATGCTGATGGTTTATTGCTGCCACAACTGTAGTTAGTCGCAGTAGTAGTGTTTCAAATCATTTTAAATGTAATCACTTTAATTTGAAATATTTTTCTTTATTCGCATGCCACCCTGTTTGGTGGGGAGGTCTAGGCATTTAGGGGGGCATTGCCCCTCCCATGCCAATGCCTAGATCTGCCCCAACCCCCTTTCCTGATGAACAGAGGGTCCGACATGAGAAAAGAACGAAAAAATGCCAGGGGACTTGAGCTGAGATTTCTTCTCTCACTTTTTTTTGCTTGGTCAGATTTATACACTTTCATAAATAATAATAAAACTACATGGGCCTGGCTGGGATTTCTTGGCCTGCATGGGCCCCCCCCAAATAATAATTCTCTCATTCTCACATTCTCCCATTTGGACCAGTGCCAGGAAAATGTATAGGCTTACACACGTCTGTGACCAGAGAACGCTGGTGTTTTCACATATATATTCACTCCATAACGAAGGCCAGGCGAGGTGAGGTGAAGAGAAGCAGAGTGTTGAACGTTTTTCTGTTGTATTAATTGAATATTTTATCCGGTCAACACATATTTAAACTTCTTGGCCTGCTTAACCTGGTTAACCATCATTTAGTCTGGAACCCTCTCAGGGACCACTGGTGGTCCCCGGACCACCTGTTTAAAACCCCTGTTAAAAAAACAAACAAACAAAAAACACCTGTACACCTGTAGTTCCATAGTGGTCTGTGTGGAGAGGCGTTAAGAGAGGAAGGACAAAGGAACGATGCAACATTTTAGGCAGTAGATGCGTGTTCTGGCGGAACAGGCCTGAAATGACTGCTAAAGGCAGGCCCAATAGCATTACCTATATAGCAAGACCTTGGTGGGCCGAGGTCACGCACTTGGTCAAGACGAGACTAGCACCTAATACCAAGACCTAGAGGGGTCGAGACGAGTCAGAGGCGAAGACACCAATTTTGATTGTTCTGTAGTAATAGCACATCATAACACATTACAGAGACAGAGACAGCTGTCCGCACAATAGATATAGAACGTTTCCTTTGTGTTGTCTAGTCTTGAGTGGTCTCGGTGGCAAAAGAGATGAGAGAAATTTGCTCCGAGTCTCGTGACAAGACCAAGACAATTGAGGGCGAGACAAAAACAAGACCGAAACAACAAACATTTGACTTGAGTGTAGCCTCGAGACGATGTCTCGAGAACTACAACTCCTTTTCCATTGTGGTATCACTCAAAAACCCTCCTCTCCTCTTCTTCACTCCTTTTGTTGGCGGCACCTGCGTTCTGGCTCTCATCAGACGTACCTGCCAAGAGATTAAACACGATCTGTTACCCCTCAGTACCTTAATGACTGCACCTCCCTCTCCTTCTACAGTACATCTACCTCGCTCCCTCACTTTCTCTCTCTCTCTCCCCATCTCTCTCTACCTCATTTACCATACCAGACTCTTTCTCTCGCTCTCGCTCTCTCTCTCGTGCACACAGTCATAAACACAGACACGTACGCACTATAGCTGTATATCGCCTTAAAATTGCCATTTCGAGCCTCGAGAGCAATTTTAGGCCGAGCTTCGAGCTTCGCTAAAAAAAAAACAATATGCTGCGACCCCCCCCCCCCCCCCCCCCCCCCCCCCCCCCCCCCGCGTCCACTAACTCTTAAAATCGTGGATGTTGCCATCGGTAGATAATTTTCTACTGCCCTGAGATGTGATTGACATCTGTGAATACACCAGTCATGACACCGCTCTCCTTTTCTTTCCTTTCTGATGAGACCGATCCGACACAGCCACGGGTAACACGCTGTTTTGCTTGCAAAACATGCTGTCCGTCGGCTCGTTTAATTATTTGTTTGCTGGGAACGACTACGTGTCTATTGTATATATATATAGTCTAAACTGCCTGCTGGACAGCTAACCATAAAACCAACATTTCCAAAGGCTTGTTTAATTATTTGTTTGCTGGGAACGACTACGTGCCTATTGTCTAATCTGCCTGCTGCTGCTGGCTAGCCTGCTGCGGGCTAGGTAAATACCATACCATAACCGTAAGACCAACCAGTCAGCGTGCAGCTCTATAGAGTACAGACGGAGTTGCGCAAACTCCGTTCACTTCCTAGAGCCAGTCTAATGGCGGATCGCCTACATAGACTTCTATTGAGAATGGGACACCTTCAGTGAAAACAATGCATTTCCAACTGCAGTAACAGCGCGTTTCACAGCGAGTTTCTGACCCCTCGATGTCGCACATCTACTAGATGGGGGGAAAGTTAAATAAATAAATAAATAAATGCGAATGGTTCGGGATCATTAATATTCGTTCGCGTGGCGACCTTAGCGAGCGAATGGTTCGAATCCCGAGCTTCGGTATACAGCCCTAGTACGCACGCACATGCATACTCACCCACCGACAGACAGACGCACACACACACACACACACACACACACACACACACACACACACACACACACACACACACACACACACACACACACACACACACACACACACACACACGTGTACACTGTGCTGTGAGAGTGGTGTAATAGGAACCAGCTGGGGCTCCAAGGCCACGCAGTGGTTCCAGACAGGCCCATTCATAACCCTCCAGTGAGTTTTAATGAAGGTGGGTCCTCCTAGGGCAGCACCGTGGGAGGAGCACGGGGAAATGATGAACGAACGAACAAACGAACGGAGAGTCAACTCTGTCGCCCTCTGCCTCTACAGTACACCTACAGGCCAGATTGATTCCTTCCTTCCTTCCTTCCTTCATGAAGTTATGTACATGGCATAGGTCCGACGTAGTTGGGCGTCGGTCGCCCCTCAAAGTACTCCAAAGTACTCTAATCTCTAAGTATGTGATGGAGGAAGTCAAACGGCTTTATTGGCATGAGTCCACATCTTCAACACAGTGTCTTTAGATGGGGCGAGGTTTGTTTTTGGGTTGCTTGCTCTACTCACAAACAAGTAGCCCATGACCTACTTGTGTGCAACACGCAAGTCGGCGCTCTCCTCCTGAGTGCTGATCTAGTTCATTCCATAACGTATTCTGGCAGGGCCTCGTTAGCGCGGTAAATGCCTGATTTCACACTTGGCTGCATGCTGAAAATAGGTGATTTGTAACCCAGTGCCAATTACCTAATGTGATCCTGAGCCCGAACCCTCCACCAACCTGGGGAGGCAGCGGATGGCCTCATGCTTAACTTGATGCTTACCAATTAGGGATATCCCGATACCGATACCAAAGTATCGGATCGGCTCTTTTTCTCCCTTTTTTATCATATCAGCATCGGCTAATACTGTATGGGTATCGGAAAATGTATCAGTATTGGCCCTTATTTGTCATTATCGGGTCACATATTGGCAAATATGCCATTCTTACCAGTGATCAGACACAGGGACCTGTGGCTTTTCATCAGTATATGCTGAAACCCCACACCATGGTATAAACCTTCCATCCACTCCACCCAAGGTTGAACGTCATATTTCGGAGGACCTGTACACACACTAGGTCTCAGCCAAGTACTGTACATGCATTTAATGGCCACATATTATAGTGTCAGATATCCAACCTGTCTCAGCTCCCTCAGCCGACTGTGAGAGGTTGATCTTAATCCAAAAAACATGTCCTGTCATACTTTTCACCAACAGCCCTATATTGTTCTGCTTAGGACTCAAAGGTCACCAGGAGAGAAAGGTGTGCAGCCAGCTGTGGCGGTGTGTTTCGGAGGGGCAGGAGGAGGGTTGATATTTGTCAATGCAGTGTATTACTGCAGGCTGGGTTGGGGGGTATGGGGGTGGGGGGTACTTGACAGCTGGGAGTGTTGGGTGGGAGGAGTAGGATGAAGAAGTCCCTACGGGTGCATTCAGAAGTCCACGCCGAGAATGTGGTCAGTTTGATGGGTGCGAGCAAGCGGTGACATAGTGCCTTCAGTGTGCCTTATTTACTGTACGTTTTGGTTTTAAGCAGTTAAAACCAAACAACACACCTATATACACATATCGAGCGTTGCTCAGTGCGGGCTCAAAGCACACTCGGTGTGCCACACACCAGATTTTTGAACGAAAAGCGCACCGAATAAACAAATGATAACCAAGCACTCCGTTATGCACAACGGTCTTGGCGTATGTCGCAGTTGCAAAATGATGTCCTAAGTTTGTTTGGGCATCGGTCGCAATTAGCGCTTCACTAAGCCCCTCCCCAATCCGGCCTTGTCCAATAGGCACGTTGGAAAGCTTGACCAGGAAAGCTTGACCTGGATAGCAACAGTTGCTAAAGTATTTGCATTGCCATTGGACAGTGAGCAAACCCCGCCCCAAAGGCTGGGGCTTAGAGAACAGCTCATTGTTGGTCACCTGTCTTGATGTATGTCACCCCCCCCCCTGCGATTGTATTGCACTGTGTGTTTTTGTCACTGTCCAGAACACATGTTCAAAATGTGTAAATCACACAACCTGTTTGTGTGCCACAGCAAGTATTGAATACAAACCAGCTGATCCTGAGTGTTACCACACATTTCACAAATTGCTCCTACAATACACTACAAGTGGCCTCAGAACATTTTGGGGTGTGTGCGTGGCTGCACGTCCACAATCTGCACATGTGTGCGCGTTGAAGAGCGAGGTAAACTTTTATGTGTCCATATGCGAGCATTGGTAATGGTTGCCAAATGTTGTGCTGTATGTTCTGGCTACAAACACACGTGTGTCTGTGTTATTGTCTTTGTCAGGGGCGAATGTAACATTTCCCAATTGGGAGGGCAGGAGAAATGGTATGGGGGCGGCTTCATCGCCCGTGGCGGGCGATGAAACCGCCCGCATACAATAATAACATCAGTTGTTGTTCAATTTGCAACAGACACGCAGCAGAAAGCTGCGTGTCTGTTAAAGCTAAAGGTCTGACTGAACACTGAAATGCTGTTGGTTTAGTGGTGCCACAGTAGCAGTTAGTTAGTAGCAGTGGTAGTGTTTCATATCATTTTAAATATAAGCAGTTTAATTTGAAATATCTTGGGTTGTTTTGCATGTTTGGTGGGGCAGACTGGGCATTTAGGGGGGCATTCCTCCCCCATGCCCATGCCTAGATCCACCCCTGGTCTTTGTATGCATGTGTACCAAGCTGATGATGCTGTGTGTGTCTGTGTGTGTGTTTGAATCTGCTACGTTCCGTCTTTGTAAATGGTAAATTGTGTGTGTATACAGTGAGCTTGTATACTGCATCTTCTATGTTTTGGCATTCTTCATAAAACACATTATATAGGTTTTAAAGCTACACTATTTACGTTGTAATATAGTGAGGTGGCAAGTTTTAATTTTCTTGATATTCAGCGTCAGTCCTATCAACAATAGGTTTCATTTTGACTTCACATCAAAGTGATGTATTTCTAACCGATTTTGAATGACCATAGGTTTTACATAACAACCTCTATTTTCTCTATCTGAAGATATGAAAAAGAGAAAAACCAGCACTCAATGAATGTCCTTTCTGTGTATCTTTATTTACCTCCTCGTGCAGTCAACAACGAACGCGTTTCGACCCAAATGGTCTTCCTCAGCGCTGAGTAAGACCATTTGTGTCGAAACGCGTTCGTTGTTGACTGCACGAGGAGGTAAATAAAGATACACAGAAAGAACATTCATTGAGTGCTGGCATTTCTCTTTTTCATTCTGCGTTTTTGAGCCTTGCACCTAGAGGAACTTTTATAACATGGAGTGTTGCGGGTTGCCTGCTTCGGCAGCTCTCTCTGTTTCCTCTATCTGAAGATAGACTGTATATTTTTAGAATATAGGCCTACTGTAGAATGATCATCATTTAGACCTGATAACCTCCTGTCTCCCAGAGTCCCTGCCCAGTCAAAGTTAGGAGTTTGACTTTGAATCCATTTAGAATTGTGTGCTGTATGTAATATATTTGTATATAGGTATGTGAGTGCAAAAATGCACTAGGGCAAAAATGGCATGAGGGCGGCTTCATCGCCCGTTTCGCTTCGAGCCATGTACACCATTCTAGCCCATTGAGCTGTATCTCAGAGGATAAATTCGAGTTCCAAACTAAAATTCTGTGAATGTTAGAGGGCCCTGTACACTGACTAGGATTAGGGAGTGCTAAACCGCCCTCAGATTTGGGGAGCTGGAGAATCGCAACTCTGATCCGAGCTCTCTTGTCGCACCATAGAAAGGATTTAATCAAACAATTAATTGTAGTAAAAAATGATTTGGTGATAAATACTGGAATATGACGGTCCGGACACCCAGTATTAACGGGGAAACAAGATAGACCGCTTGGCGTCAGCTTCTATTTTTTTTTTTACAATCTCCTTTTTTTTGGACAAATGGGTTTGGCAGTATAAAACGGCGCGGGTAGATTTCAATGTGTGATACTGACCTACCGCTAGTTGTTGCGTCTGCTGACAGAGGCGTTCCTCTGGGACCAGATGATGATGCTCCACTGAAAATGGGCGGGGGTCCACTATTAGACATTTAAACGGCCCCTTTTGGCTTTGGTTAAGAGCAGAAAGACTCCCTCTCATCGTCAACGCGCGCGCACACACACACACACACACACACACACACACACACACACACACACACACACACACACACACACACACACACACACACACACACACACACACACACACACAACACCCCTCTAAACCTAACCCTTGTGGCTTAATATAGCCTACACACATAAACACATTCACACACAGATGTGTACTGTTTACTTACACACGGACCAGGCATTATGTATTTTTCATTCATGCTGTCATGTACCAAATATGACTTATAGAGTTTTGAATCCAATCTGCCATGCCCTCGACGCATTGAGCTTGTAGAACCGCTACTTCGTGCGGTGTGTCAGGCCACTGTAGTATCATATAAAATCAAGCTAAATAATAAAATGACGCACACGCCGCTACACACGTGTGTTCATGGCAGGGCTGGATCTAGCCAGCCCTACTAGGGTGGGCTGGAAGAATGGCAGGGTGGGCACTGGGCACCTCCAAAGTTTCTCACACGAAGCAGTGGTTTTCAACCTTTGTTGACACCAGGGCCCACTATTTATTCAGCATTTGAGCCACAGGGGACCACCATTTGATGACATTTTAGCCCCACAGACCCCAAAACTAAAGATTCATTTTGCTTTTGTCCACAATTCCTGGATTCCAGGCTGGATTTGGGAAACAAAACAGTCCAATCTTCTACATTCTCTAGTTGTGTAGACTTGGGCTAATTCACATGAAGAATATTTTAACTCGTGATTGTGTAAACATGAAACCAAATGGACCTGCAAGGGTCCATTTGGTTTCATGGTTACGCTCTCAAAGAGTTACATCTGGTTAACCAACCCTGTCAAGACCACTAGTGGTCCACTGGTTGAAAACCACTGATATTACCTTTCATTGGGTGGGCAGGATGCACGTTTGGGTGGGCTGTGCCCACCCCTGCCCCCCTCTAGATCCGGCCCTGGTTCATGGTGGGGGCTACACCGAGAAGACTTGGAAGGTTTTTGTCACCAAACCTCCCACGTTCTCTCTCTCTCTCTCTTGCTCTCTCTCTCTCTCTCTCTCTCTCTCTCTCTCTCTCTCTCTCTCTCTCTCTCTCTCTCTCTCTCTCTCTCTCTCTCTCTCTCTCTCTCTCTCTCTCTCTCTCTCTCTCTCTCTCTCTCTTGCTCTCTCGCTCGCTCCTCTTCAGCCCTGGTGGCCGCTCAGCTCTTTGATATTCCCCACATTGTAACTACGTGGTTTTCCCAAGCTAACCCCAGGAATGTACTTACCAAACAAACAGCACACAGCACATGGCTGTGTTATGCCGGGTGGTGTCGGCCCTCCGCTGTAATGATCCTGGATCCCGGAACAGTGGAGGGGGTGGGGGTCCTGTGGTATGGTTTAATTGGCCAGTGTCATCGCCAGTTTAGCTGGACATCACATGTCGTCAGCTTAATCACGACAGACTAATTAATCACACGGACTGTGATCCCTATATTTTGGGCATGTCATTAAGGGCTAGTGCTACAAGAACTGGCCAAAAATTACATTTGAATATTCCTTTTCAAACACTATGTGGATTCGAACGAATATTGAGTTATTCGAATATCGAATGTATATAATATCAATATGAAATATTGCAGCCTAATATGTAAAACATCCTCTTTGTTCCTCTATTTGCTACAGTCCTGTATTGTCCACAGTTGGTGCAGAGAAATGCACTCTCTTGCGTCTTGCGAGATCAAATTAATGATTGATAATCATCTTAATAGCCTATTTTTGTATTAATTTGTTTTAGTTTATTTGGGCCAGTGTCTTGTGGGAACTTGCACAGTATTTGTATTACTATTTATTTTAAATGTGAACATTAAATTGACTTTCAAATATTCTTTACATTTTAATATTTGAATATTCTTTGAAATATTCTTTTTCAGTCTTGGAAACAGGTCTGAAAAAAAAATAATAATAATAATAATAATAATAAATCCAATAAAAAGTCCCAACCCTTAGTTGCATTGTTTGGGAATACGGGGGTCACCTAGAGTTGAACTGATGGATTGTTCTATCTAGTGGACTTCCCTCTTCTTCTCTAAATCAGTCTAGTATGGGGGGTTGATTCATCAAAAATACTAATCAGTCATTCAGGCAGCCAGCCAATCGGTCAGCCAGGCCCGGGGGCCATAAGAATGCTGGAGCTGTTGGGTGTCGCAATGGGTGATTTCCTGTCTGAAGGGGGTCTTTACTCGCAGTCGTAACGCGATCCCCCCGCGACGCTCCAAAAATAACCCCATGTCCCCGCAGGAGATGGCGGTGAATAAAGTGTGAGAGAGAGAGAGAGAGAGAGAGAGAGAGAGAGGGAGAGAGAGAGGGCACTAATGGAGAGGCTGCCCTGCTTCCTTCCTAGAAGAGGAGGATGCTCTCAGTCTCTCTCTGTGTACTTTTCATATTGAATGTTACCCAACTCAGAGGGTCTCAAGTCAACCAGGGTCGGATGTAACATTTCCCAATTGGGGGGGCTGGGGTGCGCAGGTGAAAATCGTATCGGTGCGGCTTCATCGCCCGTGTCGCTTTGCGCCACGGCTCCACGGGCGCACCCATACAATTTTCGGTTACAGGACTTATATTAGGCAAATAACGCATGAAATGCAAATTTGGAACTGAAGCCTTAGGAAGAGGAGGAATTATACAAATAAGGGTGCATTGATGACATCACAATGAGGACCAAATTCCTGTCTGTACAGGACCGAGACACAGAAAAGGTTCCTGGAATTTATGGATAGCTTAGATTAAACTGAAAACAACATAACTGACACAAGTTAGGGTTAGCTATAAGACAATACGTCTCACACCTCTTGCGCAATTCCTTTATAGTTGTCTGGAAGAAAGAAGCCTATTAAATTATATCTTGTTTTGAGTGCATATCCAAATTATACTGTAGTATAATGAGAACCAATCACAGAATTGCAGACGTGGCAAGTAACCATGCCTTTAGGTGAAACCGGCACTTTCACAATCACATACAAAATAGATGCACAGATGGGCTCTGATGCTATCCCTGTGTACGAATAAATCATTCGCTAACACCTCCCCCCAAAAATTGTAGTTACATGTCTGCACCATGGAAATGATTTGATTAGCTGAGCATGGAATGTGATGTTTGATATACTATGTATGATGGAAGCATGTCTAGAACGGCAACTAATGCCTAATTTATACTCCTATGGTACTGTATATTATTGTTTGCATGTAGATGTGACAGGACCTTACCATGTCGGCAGGTTACTATTTAACATTGTTACTTATGTCTATAAGTTAATTATTTCTCTAGGTTGGTGCCTGTAGAGTGTCTATAGCACTGGCTCGTTGGGCAATGGCCTCATGCATCGTAGGAAGCATGAGGCCAGTTGGTGGAGCGTGTGTTGAGCCCAGGATCACATTTGATAATGGACACGGGTGACAAAAATAGGTTAAGAAATTGTGGGATAACAATGGAAAGATAAGACGTACAGACAAAGACATGGTGCCAGGGGCGGATGTAACATTTATTAATTTGGGGGCAGGAGAAAATGGTATGGGTTCGGCTTCATCCCCTGACACTTTGCGCCACAGGCGATGAAGCTGCATTGGTGCCACAGCTGTAGTTAGTTAGTAGCAGTAGTAGTGTTACAAGTCATTTATAATATAAGCACTTTAATTTGAAATATCTTGGGTTGTTTTGCATGCCATCGTGTTTGGTGGGGCAGTCAGGGCATTTAGGGGGGGATTGCCCCCCCATGACCATGCCTAGATCTGCCCCCGCATGGTGCCATTTTAGATAGTGCTGTTCATTATTCTTGCTTTGCAAGGTTGACCTTCAGCTCTAAATTCATGTCAAACCAAAATCATGATCATGTCCTCAAAGGTCATGTATCTACCAGTGTTGTTTTCGTTGACTAAGACTAAGACAAAAATGCTCGTCCACGAAGCTTTTTCCAAGACGAAGACTAAACGAAAAGTATCCTCTAAAGACGAACTTGAAGACGTAATGTAATGGACACGTTCGTCAACGAATCAGACGAGACGAAAATGTTAGGGCGGGACGAACGGAAATGAGATCCAATCACAACGACGTCATCCTGTGACAGGTCATGTGACAGGCACAATAAAATGGCGACTCCCTTGGGATAAAAACATTACCTATTTTTAAACTAAAGAGCTTATTCTATGTGTTTTAAATGTTCAATTCTAGTTATAGAGGGCAAGTATAACGTATCATCCATATTTGTCTCATTAGGCAGGGTTCCTTTTAAGTTTTGTTGCTATAATCATGTATCATGAAAGCATTAGCATTAGCTATTGAAAACAGTAGCATAACTTTTGATATTGAAAGCATTACCTTTAGCCATCGAAAACATTATCATTAGTGGCAATAGATACTAAGTGGCGCGCTGTGAGCTTGTAGATCTGTCATTTTTCGGGTTAAAAATGGGTTAAAGCAGTGCACACAGGGAGGGATGGTGCCCAATGGGCCTGGCCGTCTCAAAGCTTCAATGCTTCAGCGAATCCTCCTCCTTCATCTGCCAGTAATAATAACAAACACTTCTGTTTGCATCTTCTTCTGTTTGAAACGTTTGCTTTGATGAGCTATCCTGGTTCATCTGCGGTGGTGGCTGGATGATGATGATGATAATAATACGCTTGCAAAATGCAAAGAAGGAGTGGAAATCTGCAACGAGAAAATAAATGATCTCCAGAATTTTTGTTGTGAAAACCGCCGTGCCCTGGCCTGGGTGTTTATTTTCACAACCATGGAAGATTCAGGGGGGGGTGCGGTTTCACAGTTTGCATGCACTGCCACGACCTCAGCCCTGTGCAAAGCACCAGCATCATAATGTCACTATGATCCACAATCTACACTTTCTGACATGCACTGTGCATTGCAATCAGGGCCGGATCTAGACATGGGCATGGGGGAGCAATGCCCCCACCTTAAAGGGGAAGTCCACCCATTTTCAACATTCTAATATGTCATTAGTATACCCTAGAGGTGTTGGGTGGACGTGAAAAAAAAATTCCCCCATTCTGTGTTCCCAAGAAATGGAGGTCTGAGGAAAACCACTAACATGGTAACGTGGTGTATTTTCACCATGTCAGTGGATTTCTTTAGACGCTTCTTTTTTCTATGCAACCAAATGAACCCTAACGGGTTCATTTGGTTCCATTTTTATGCTCTCAGAAAAAAAGGTTTAAAATGGGTGGAATTCCCCTTTAATGCCCAGACACTACCCCACCAAACACGATGGCATGCAAAACAACCCAAGATATTTCAAATTAAAGTGCTCATAATTAAAATTATTTGAAACACTATGCTACTAACTAACTACAATTGTGGCACCACTAAACCAACAGCATTTCATCATTGAAAACAGAAAACTCTCTGAGTCAGACCTTTAGCTTTATGCATGCTGCGTGTCTGTTACAACCTCAACAATAAATGGTCCTGGAATGGAAAATGGTATGAAGCCGCCCTCATGCCATTTTCTCCTGCTATTCTGTTATTATTGATGCTTACTTGCCTAATAAAAGTCCTGTAACTCCTGCCCCCTAATTGGGTGAATTATATGCATTTTCTGCATGGGGATTGGATGGGAATTGTGTAAGACTATATCGTACCATCACATACTACACATTATGTAGGCCTGATGGTACAATAAAAACAGAACAGTACACTCTCAAATATTTGAACTTAATGGGCGATTATTTCCACGAGCCCCAACCACCCCTCCCCCCCCCCCACACACCCCTCAGAGAGGCACATTTTGTTGCAGGTTTCAGGCTGTGTTATTTCAGTGACACCAGGAGGGAACTACTTGGTACTAGACGTTTCACAGGGTCATTATGCAGTCATTTGGGTTAGAGCTGCTGCTGCATGGGCAAGCCTTCTTTTTTTTCTTTTTCTTATTTTTTCTTGTTTTTCTTTTCTTTTTTCCCCCCGCAGAGCTCCAAAAATAACAACAAAAAAAATATATAGAAGTAACAGCAAGAGATAGCAAAGAGGCGTGGTCACAAAACTAACACTCCGTTTGGCTTTGAACCGGATCCATAAGAGAGCGCTTGTTTCCCAAACACCGGGTTGGGACCCACATGTGGGTCGCCGACATAATCATGTTTACCCTTGTTTTGTTTATTTACTTTAAATTTTTTTAAAAAAATATATATGAAGCATTTTCCAAAAGCAATTCACCCTAAATTAAACAATTAAAAACAAAAAATATATATTATTTTTATTGGACAAAAATCCAGAGATGTTAAAATAGATAGTTAAATGTCTAGGAAATAGTGAAAATAACTGTTCTACACGTACACTAGTGATGGGTCCATGGCAAACATCAAATTTCTCTTTTTGGGCCACTTAAGCTAAAAAAAATACAGGAACCACTGTATTAATAGAGAAGTATTATGGTTAATAAGGCTCTATCTATGCTCCGTGACATGCGATTTTTTTTTTAAACTCTCTAAATTAGGGAGACCCAATAATGAAATAAATCTGCCCACAGCTTTTTTGTTTAACAAACGTGGTGCTGATTTATTTTCCGCATGGCTCTGCAGTTTCTTTTTTTTTTTGTGTGTGTGTCTGGACCGCAGAACAGTGCGTGCTCTGTTCTGTTCAACCACCACACTCTGAGACCAGGTGTGGGGCAGACTGGTTGAAACAGTTAAAAGTAAACCGAGCGCTAGTGGAAATGGATCTGCCTCTAAATTACGTGGCCTATTTTTTTTTCTCCCACCCCCCCGCTCCCCACCCCTCCCTTCCTTCTTTTACAGGTTTATACCAAGCAAACAGAAGTGCTGCTGCAATCTCACACAATCTGGTTTCCATCTACAGTATGTTACGCCGTGTAGAGTAGAGGAACTGCTATGGTTTTGTCATCGCGCCGCTGAAACGCCGCTCAAGGCACAAGGTGTGCCCATCAGCGTATTTAGTTGCACTTCTATAAGTAAGCCTCTCTTGCCGTCCGAGACGCGAGGCCTCATGCGGTGCCTACTGGGAGCCCATCTCCTTTTTCTGTAGTGTGGGCACCCCCCCCCCCCCCCCCCCCCCCCCCCCTTGTTATTGTACTTCTGAGTACAAATACTGTATAGATCATACCTGTGCATTATGTGGCCCGGGGGGCCAAATGCGGCCCTTTGGCCGACTCTGACTGGCCTGTGAAAGGGTACTGTGGTTTTTAACCTGTGGTCCGGGGACCACCAGAGGTCCTTGAGAGAGTTCCAGTTAAATATGGAAAGTTGGTTAAACAGATGTAACTCTTTGAGAGCGTGAAAATGAAACCAAATGTTTCATTGTTTACACTCTCAAGAGTTAAAGTATTCATCATCTGAATTAGCCCAAAGTCTATACAATCAGAGAATGTAAAAGAATGGTCATTTTTGACCTCTACGTTTGGCTGTTTTGTTTGTGAAATCCAGCTTGGTATTGTGGACAATACTATGGGGCTAAAATGTCATCTGTGGATCAAATACTGAATATATAGAAGGCCCTGGTGTCAAGGTGGTTGGTCTTACTCTTACTTTTATGTTGAAATTAAATTAATATTACACAGACTTAGTTCAGCCTTTGGTCTTGGCCCTCCACAATATTTTATGTATCTCATTTGGCCCATTTGGAAAAATAATTGCCAACCTCTGGTATAGATGGTGGGGGTGGAGGTGGATACTTGGTCTGTGGTACGACCCGGCCAGTCATCAGACTAGAGCCCTGGCTCAGGGGTAGAGTCACCGGCTGGTAACCACAAGGTTGCTGGTTAGAACCTAGCCTGGGTTCAGCCCACAGATCCCATCTACTCCGTTGGGCCCCGCCCACTCTGCTGGGTTCTGGCCTGTGGCTCAGAGTCTGACAATCAGGCTAGTTAGAACCCAGGCTCCCTCAGAGTTACTGTCAAAGTGTCCCAGCGCAAGACACTGAACCCCGAATTGCTCCTCATGTGCTGGTTGTACCTTGCATGGTTTCCGCCGCCTTCAGTGTATGAATATGTGTGAATGGGTGAATGTGCAATCACATTCTACAGTATACAAAGCGCCTTGGACAAAGGCACTATATAAATGCACCGTTTGCCATGGTATCGTAATGGTAAAAATGCCACCGCTACAAAAAGGAGCCAACAGCATGACAGCTGCTGCTGAGGCAGCCTCCGACTACTACTGTCACTGTGACTGTACCTGCATCATATCAGTGAAAAGTTGTTGCACAATCCTGTGTCTTATTCCAATTACAAACACTATTGGTGGGTGTAAACCTCTATCATACTTCTTTGTCGTGTCGTTTCCAAAATTCCGTATCGGTTGGGCTGTAGATCAAACATAGCAAAATGCAAACGCACACATTTCTGGGAACATGACTACTTGCATTGTGTTCTAACAAAAGCATTCAGAGATAAAAGTGAGAGAGAGGGAATTAGAGTGGAAAGAGACAGACACAGCAAAAGAGATTGAGGGTGAATGGGTCACAGTGAGGGGAAACATTGAAGGAAAGTACATATGAAGACATCAATGACCACTGTTGTTTATGAAGCCAAGAGCCTTGCATAGAGAACACACAGGGAACGGACAGTTCCTTAATATTTTTATAGCCTGCCCTCCCCGTTTTTGGTGTTTTTTTGCGGCAGCTCAACGCCATCCATCTTAATTCTTGGAGGAACCCTGACCAAGAGGGGAGTTGAGCAAGGAGGAGGACTGTAGCCGCTCCTCATGGGAGATCTGGTCAAACACATAATGACCCGACAACAACTGTCTCTCAGTGGAGAGACACGAATGACGACGATCTTGGATCACTTTAAAATAGCTGTGTCGATAAAAGTATGATTTTCCGAGAAATGGTTATCAGCCAAACGTTTTTGCGGTTGCATTGGTCAATCAGACTGAGGGCCAGTCCCTGTCTTCGCCGGAGGCGACGACAACGACTGATGTAGCCTGGAGGGCAGAGGTTGGTTGCTGAGCGATAAGTTGTTATCCTGCATTAATATGCATAGCCTTATTGAGTCACAGAGACCATGAGAAAATCACATTCTGATCAATGCTTGACATGCTGATCCTTCCGGTTTGCATATCTTTGGACCGATGTCCTAACACAGTGCTTTTCATCCTTTTTTCATACCAGGGCCCACTATTTATTCAGGATTTGAGCCACGGACAACCATTTTTGAGGACATTGTAGCCCCACAGACGCCAAAACTAAATATTTGTTTTGCTTTCGTCCACAATTCCAGGCTGTATTTCGGAAACAAAACAGTCAAACATACAGATCCATGTGACCATCATTCTCTAGTTGTGTATACCTGGGCTAATTAATAAGATGAATATTTTAACTCTTGAGTATAAGGTCTATTTGGATTCATTTTTACGCTCTCAAAGAGTTACATCTGGCTTTCCATCTTTCCATCAGAGCCCCATCTCAAGGAGACAGGTCCCCAGACCACTGATTGAAAACTGTTCTATAACATTCTGGCACGCAATAGTCCGACACACTATACCCTAAACCCTAAACCGATATAACCCTAGCAGGGGTTGACACTAAGGTCTTGGAGGCACTTGCCCATCGGGCAAGTGCAAGTCAGGTTCTACTTGCCCTCAGCTCATGGTCACTTGCCCCCCAAAAATATATTGTAAATTTTGCAGATGTAACTCTTGAGAACGTAAAAATGAGAGTTAAAATTCATCATCTTAATTAGCTCAGGTCTACACAACTAGAGAATGTAGAAGATTAATGGTCATTTTGGTGTGTATGTTAATTTGCCTGTTTTGTTTCCCAAATCCAGCCTGGAATTGTGGATATCTAGAAAGCAGGGAAAGACACAGAGGCAGAGTGCAATGACTGCCTTCAAGACAAATTTATCTTGTGTTGTGTTATAGTGCACTAAGTTGCACACTTGCCCGATCGGGCAACCAGGTAGCAGTCTTCACTTGCCCCACCATTTTTTTTTACTTGCCCCGGGCAAGCGGGCAAGTGTTAGTGTCAAGCCCTGCCTGCCACGGGTGAGTCTCAAACCTCACCCGCACTGCAAGCGATGCGAGTGCATGAATTAGAATTTAAATTACACGTTAAAATATGTGTTTTTCAATCAGACCTTCCACACAGGGGCCTTCCACGCAGTGACTGAAATGATTGGTCAGCTACTGTTTATTAGTCAGCTATTGTCATCAGACCTTGGACTAAATATCAGTTATCAACCTGCATTCAGTGCTTGTATAGCCTATCAACCGCAAAAAAACAAGTCATGTCATTGATTGATTTGTTCTATTGTTAAACTACAAATAACCAATCAAACTCTTTTTTTATGGCCTGGCGATATTCTGAACTTATTATTATCAGGCCATTATCGAGACAGCAGGGCAGAAACAGGTGCTGTTGATTAATATATTCAACGTAGTGTATAAGGGCTGCACATAAGTGGTGCGCATGCATTGTCAAAATCCACACTGTGCTGTCAATTTAGAGATGCCAGGCGCTACTGCGTACCCACACAGCTGGGGCTCATTATTGATTATGTCCAGAATAGGCTACTGTAGAGCTGCGCAGTCCCGCCCCTTTCATGACGTCGCCCCTGTTCCAGAAAATGGAAAACTCATTCATTTTCCTCATAAACCTCAGCAGTGGTTCAGGCATAAACCTTGTGCCACGCCCCCGCCTTTTGTGACAGCTGAACCACTGCTGAACCAAAACTGAAAGTGTGAGTGTTAACACACTACTGACATGGTGGAGAGACAATATATAGCAAAAAAAATGCATTTTGGAGCGATGTAAATACGTGAATTTGAACAACCCATTAGCCACATTCTAAGCTTATTTGGAGGTAGGGGAAACGGCCATTAAGGATTGTTTTCACAAAATAACTGGACCACTTTTTGGTGCAGGGTTAGTTAAAGGGGAATTCCACCCATTTTCCTTTTTTTTCCCATTTGTACGCTCTCAGAAAAAAGAAGCGTCTAAAGAAATCCATTAACATGGTGAAAATACATCTTGATGATGTCATCAAGATGTATTTTCACCATGTTTTCTTCAGCCTCCATTTCTTGGGAACACAGAATGGGGGAACTTTTTTATCATGTCTACCCAACACCTCTAAGGTACAATCAATGACATAGTAAAATATTGAAAATGGGTGGAGTTCCCCTTTAAGAAAGCCTTCTGGTGTGGAATTCTCCTTCAATCATGAGATGGGTCGCCAAATTTTGGGAGCACGAAGTAACATCCCTAGGTGCGCCTCTGAGTACTAGACCAAATATAGTTATGTGCAGGCCTGTGTATTGAACATAGTAGGCTACTGTTGGCCTGTACTTTTATGCCCGCGACTGAATGGCTTCCCTGTGGCCCTGAATCACAAAAGCTGAAAAAATCTTCTAGATGTCTATGCAAACCCTTCATTGAATGTATGAATGCGGGACTTCTGATGACCTAGAAACAGTGGTTTTCAGCCTTTTTCATACCAGGGCCCACCATTTATTCAGCATTTGAGCCACGGACCACCAGTTGAGGCCACACAGACCACAAAATTAAAGGTTTATTTTACTTTTGTCCATGACCATTGATCTTCTAGTTGTGTAGACTTGGACTAATTCAGATGATCCGCAAGACCCGCAAGGGTCCATTTGGTTTCGTTTCATTTTTACGTTCTCAAGAGTTACATCTGGTTAACCAACTTAGCTGTGGACCACCTGGAACTCTCTCAGGGACCACTGGTGGTCCCCGGACCACCTGTTGAAAACCCTCGATGGCGCAGAATTACGGAGGACAAACGCCATCATAAAAACACGCGCTCTTAGGACGACGGTGTCTTTACTACCTGTCATAGAGGGGATCGACTTTCACAGCCCGTGTCTATGGGGCGGCGTAAAGCCCCATACAGGTGGCTCCATGGACACATAAAGACCGTTAGGACTCCAGCGCTGTGGAAAGCTACGGTGATAAAGGAAGCCTCGGGAGACCAACATGACAATCCTAACGATTTGAGAGGGGAAAAATGAAATGGACTGAGTAGGGTGGGAAAAAAAAGAAACTTTATAGTGTCCTCTATAACCCCTGTATACTTAAACTTCCCTTGTCAAAATGAACAGAGCTTTATTATTGCACAACGTTGGTGGAGATGACTCAAGTGACATACTTGCTTGTTGCTCAAATGAAGCTGTTGCTCTCTCCGAACTTGACATATTGTTCCTCCTCGGTTAAACATGCATGCAGCCCCCAAATATGCCTGGCAGAGGCTCAAATATGCTCGGGAGAGATGGAGCAAACGGGTGGTTTTGGCTCGTTCCCGGCGAGAGATGTTCTAAAAACCGATGAATCAAACAAGCCCTAAATTGGTACAAATTAGTCAGAATGTAATCAGCTCAAGTTCATGGCTTGTCTTTGGACATGTGGCTTTTGGGCTTTTCTTTTTTTCCAAGAGCCACACACAGCAAGACAGCAGGGCATTCTGTTCTTTTTCTGTGGCTGACTGCTGCCCTCTGTCGAAGAGCTGCGCTCACTGCAGGTAGTGGAGAGGCTTTTATTTTGAGGGGTAGGAAAATCAGACAAGGCAGCAAGTAGTTCAAGCCCCCCCCCCCAAAAAAAAAAAAAAAAAAAACGGAAAAGAAAAGAAGAGAGCAGTGTTGCCAACTGCCCAAATCCAAAATGCACTATAATGTGCTAAATCAGGGCTGCCCACACTTTTTTGACTTGAGAGCTACTTTCAAAATGAGCGGCTCAGCAAGATCTACACATCAAAAATGTGATTGTTTGAGGTTTGAAGTAGTTGGGGATGGTGTTACTTGCTGTTATAGTGTTTAAGATTAATGAAAAATGGAGGGGGGGTGGTTGGAAGGTGTTCCTGACGTTGGAAAACAGTATTTGGGGTTTGAGTTGACAGTTTGACAGCCAAAATAACAATTATTCTGCATTTTCTAATTGTGTGGACTCTTTGTTTGAAATCGACATAATTCAGATGTTTAAATATCATTTAACTCTTGAAAGTGTAACATGAAACCAAATGGACCCGTAAGGGTCCATTTGGTTTCATTTTAACACTCGCAAGAGTTACAGATCTATAAGAGCCTAAAATCGCCTATGTCCTATGTTCTACTTTTAGGGGACTGTCATGTGATCTACCTGCACAGCTTGTGTGATCTACTAGTAGATCATGATCTACCTTTAGGGCAGCCCTGTGCTAGATGCTTGCCTGGAAGGGAATATACTATACTGTATATATACAGTATACACCATTAGTCTAAATTCTCTAGTTGTGTAGACTTGGGCTAATTCACACAATGAATATTTTAACTCTTGATAGTGTAAAAATATTCATTTTTACACACTCAAAGAGGTACATCTGATTAACCAACTGTCCATCATTTAACCTGAGGACCACTCGTTGAAAACCACTGTCAATCAATTTCGCCCCAACTCACCGGCCAAAAAGCACTACATTTTCCACCAGCAGTTTTTCACTCATTTTGAAAAAAAGCTAAATATAGCGACCAAAGTGCCAAGTTGGCAGCACTGGAAGAGGGAGAGGGGAAAAAAAAAAGGGAAATAAAAACTAAAAACTCAACATAAGGACGAGCCTGCATTGCTGGACGAGATAATTCTCAGAATTCCATTTCACGGTCAGTCGTGACTGTCATCCCCTCCTTTCTTTTTTGTCGGCCTCTCTCTCTCTTTCTCTCTCTTGAGTCTGGTTCCAGGAATGTGAGTGCAGACACAGCAGTTCTCGGGTGTAAAATGTGGGTTTCATTTGGGCCCTCTCTCTCTCTCTCTCTCTCTCTCTCTCTCTCTTTCTCAAACACATACACATGTGGCTCAAATATGCGGCCCGGCCCGGTGAACGCTCCAACAGAAACAGACCTCTTTGAGTCTATATACGCAAGCAAAGCCAGCCAGCCAGCCAGCCGGTCGGCCAGGGGCGGATCTAGGCATAGGCATGGGGGGGGGGGGGGTGCCCCCAATGCCCCCCTAAATGCCCCCTAAATGCCCTGACTGCCTCACCAAACATGATGGCATGCAAAACAACCCAAGATATTTCAAATTAAAGTGCCTATATTTAAAATTATTTGAAACACTACTACTACTACTAGTAACTAACTACAGTTGTGGCACCACTGAACGAACAGCATTTCATCATTGAAAACAGAAAACTCTCTGAGTCAGACCTTTAGCTTTATGCATGCTGCGTGTCTGTTGCGACTTCAGCAACAACTGATGTTGTTATTGATGTTTTACTTGCCGAATAAAAGTCCTGTCCCCCATACCATTTTCTCTTGCCCCTCCAACATGTTCTCTTGCCCCCCCCAAATGGGACATGTTACATCCGCCCCTGCGGCCGGCTGGCTGGCCCAGCCAGGTCCTCCTCAATGTGTGCAGCCTCCTCCTTCGCTCATGGATCGTGCCTGTCTACAGTGTCACCAAACCAAATCAGACAGGGCCACGTGTTAGAAAAACCTAACAAGCATACTTTAAGGGCTGTGTCACAGACCTCTCTGGAGATGAATGTACAATGAATCACTCTCCCTCAACCAAGAACTAAACGTGTGCTGCTACGTAGAAGAAGGAACTCTTTAAAGTGCCCAGTACCCACTAGTGCTATGTGGGTCCCAAAACCTCTCCGGTCCAGATGATGAATATTTGATAACTCTTGAGAGGGTAAAATGAAACCAAGACCCCACTGAAAACCACTCTTAGATCATTTCATTATTAGATAACTTGCTGAAAATATCTAGTGTCTATGATGACTGCCATAGAAGGCACAGTGACCCTTTAAAAATCATAGTCCTCCACCACCTCCACATTTTGACTCCACCAGTCCTCCTTTTTTCCTTAATCACAGGCAGCTCAATGAGGCTCCTGCAGCCCCTAGAGGTGTCAAAAAGAGAGATTGTGTTTGGGAGATTTAATTAACAGTTCTACTGCCGTGAGATACGCCGATAATAATGATTACCTTTCGTAGCGGAGCGCCGATGTGTTTCTCCTTTAGATGCAGCTTATTTTTTGCTTAAAATAGTTCCTTTTCCCTTTCCCAAACAGGGAACGTTGCATGGAACTGCTATAGTAACCATGCCAGCAGTCAGATGTGTACCATGCCAGTCCATTGGGTTACGGGGAAGAGAAGAATTCAACCTTAGCTCAACATAAACGTGGAAACTTGTAATTTCAAAAACAGAGGAAATAACCTGTACCGTAATTTCCTGACTATAAGCCACATCAGCTGAATTTGGGGCAAAATACTGATTTTTACTTGTATAAGCCGCACCTCACTATAAGCCGCATCAGACAATAAGCTTCATGTTAGAACAGTGATTTTTTTAATCTTTTGGTTTTGTCCACAATTCCAGTATAGAAAACGGGCAAAACATAGAGATCAAAATGACCATGACTTATGACTTATTAATTAAGTGGTGCTAATTTAGATGATGAATATTTTAACTCTTGAGAGGCTCTCAAAGAGTTACATCTGGTTAATCAACTTACCATCATTTAGTCTGGGGGGACCACCTGGAACCCTCTCAGGGACCACTGGTGGTCCCCGGACCACCTGTTGAAAACCCCTGTGTTAGAGCACCGTTGGTGGCCGTTACCTGTAAAAATCCATAGATTGCCCGCAAAAGTATAGTCCAGAAATTACAGTACTTTCATGAGTGAAATTAATGATTGTTTTTTTTTGTTTTTTTTATTTACAGACCCGGTGAGAATTAGGTCCACTGTATGCCGTTTCCTGATGCCTTGACCCAAGACTGAGAGTCCAGAAGATCTACAGTGAAAGTAAGGAAAATGTCAGATACTGCAGTATAGTGAAAGTACCTTAGGCCTATACATACTGTAGTACTTTCCACCATTGCCTGTGAGCATGCTGGAATAGGGACAGGCCTTCTCCAATATAGACTAGACATAACAACACATGGGGAACAGGGGGCCAGAGGACACACACACACACACACACACACACACACACACACACACACACACACACACACACACACACACACACACACACACACACACACACACACACACACACACCACTGAAGTCCTGAGTTACTATTACTCTCTTGAGTGGTGTGAAAATGGAAACCGTTACATTAAGGCAGTGGTTTTCAACCATTTTGATACCAGGGCCACACCGACCCCCAAAACTAAAGATTTCTTTTGCTTTTGTCCACAATGCCAGGCTGGATTTCAGAAACAAAACAGTCAAACATACAGATCATAGATGACCATTAATCTTCTACATCCTCTAAAGAGTTACACCTGGTAAACCAACTTTCCATCATTCAGCTGGGGACCACCTGGAACTCTATCGAGGACCACTGGTGTTCCCTGGACCCTGGTTGAAAATTACTGCATTAAGGGAAACGGAACACTCAGGGGGTTTGTTTTGCCCTGTTGTCTGGCACTCCTTCAGCCAGAAAACACTGGACAAGTTTGTACATATTAGACTTATACTAGTGTGGCAGGGCCAGGCAGTGCCTGTGTGTGTGTGTGTGTGTGTGTGTGTGTGTGTGTGTGTGTGTGTGTGTGTGTGTGTGTGTGTGTGTGTGTGTGTGTGTGTGTGTGTGTGTGTGTGTGTGTGTGTGTGTGTGTGTGTGTGTGTGTGTGTGTGTGTGTGTGTGTGTGTGTGTGTGTGTGTGTGTGTGTGTGTGTGTGTGCAAGAGAAAGGCAGGCAGAGAGAGAGAGAGAGAGAGAGAGAGAGCTTTGTGGGTTATGCTAGTGCATAAATGCGTCTGTGTGGGAGTGTTTGTCCATGGAAATAGATTTTTATGTTTGTCCTTACGTCCATTCTTGTTTATAAGCCGAAAGATGGAAGTTATACAAAAACACAAACTGAGGTTAAGCAAAAAAAAAACAAAGTTTACATAATGGTCCCATTAATAGCAACCATTTAGTTAATAGCTACACACGGCCAACATGGTCACAGAGCTAGAGCGAGCCTCGATTCTTGACAATATGTTGGCGTGTTCAGTTTGGGTACGGTCTACAGTATGTAGACAGATGAGCCATGTTTGTTTGGGGGTTTTATATACAAATGAAGTGTTATTGCAGTTCTGAATGAGGTGACTGTATTCCTTGTAAAACCTCGCGGTGATGTTGCGTTCTTCATTTTCCTTACAGTTAATCTTTACTGGAGGTGGTAAAAAATACTGTACATACTCTTGTTGTCATGAAAAATAGAGGCATGGCTTTTTGCCACTTTGTCTCTAGCGATCTTCTAGATCCGTGGGTGTTAATTTAGGGGCCAGGGACCCCAAGGGGCCCCCAGCAAAATCTGTTAAGGAAGCATCCAAGTAATTGTAGTCACTTTAATCCAATAGTATAGTCAGCTATTTGAAAATAAGCCTTTTATCACGATTTTTGTGTAAATGGGGGACCCCATGATGTACTTTCGGTGTATTTTCGGTCCCCCTCGGTCCACACGTGGACAGAGGGGGAGAGGAAGTTTGCACAAAAACAAGACTAAGAAGTCTTGACTAAGACTAAGACTTAATATAACATTAATATAACATTTCCACAGGGTTTAATCCAATATGAAAGATAAGTAAGATTAGTTATCTCAGTCATAGACAAAAAATAGACAAAAAAAATGGACAAAAATGGCGAATGCAAACATTCTCTGTATTGTACTCATACATAATGTTCTAAGATACAAAACACTGAATTCCTATACCACAAACCTAACCATAACCAAACCCTTACCATAACCCCCCAGCACATTGCGATTGCCAGTAAATGCTCTGTATAGCGGTATAGGCACTCATTTGGTGGTCTTTGGACTTGGAAAAATGAGTTTTGACCCGACTAGCTGTGTAGCAGAGAATGAATGTGTCATTATAGGATTATAACACGCGTGAAATCGTTTTTCCTGCGCATTTCTCCTTTAAGGAATCCCGATCCTATTCAAATAAAAGTGTGACAGAGGAGCCCTGGAGGCAGCAGCTTCCAAGTTCACTCCCCAGCACTAACAGTGATGATTTACGGCAGCGACATAAATAGTTCTGGAGGGTGTCTGCCTTTATGACGGGATATACGGAGGGAGGACTGTGATAGACTTAACATGTTCGTACTGGAGGCCTGGTGGGAGGCAGGGTGGAATAATAAGGCTCTTATCTGAGAGGCTCACATTTAGCCTTATCTATGTGGTGATATAGCGTTTGTGTTTACATTGTGATGGTTTACACACTGCAGCTAACAGCAGATTGGCTACTCCACAATAAGAGCACACTGCAGCTAACAGCAGATTGGCTACTCCACAATAAGGGCTCTCCATGGCGGCAGAGCTGTTGCTGGAGCACAGGGGTTTTCAACCTTTTTGATCTCAGGGCCCACTATTTATTCATAATTTGAGCCACTGATTGAGGACATTTTAGCGCCACGGACTTAGTTCACAAACTGTCAACTCAGACCCCAAATACTGTTTTCAAATGTCAGTAATAGCATAAACTGGAAAACCGTCCAATTCTCCCCCCTCCATGTTTCATTATAAGTGTAATTATTCTTAAACACTAAGTAACAGTAAGTAACACCATCACCAACTATTTCAAAGCTCAAACTATCTAGGGAGCTTTGGAATGGATTTTCAGTAATGGAACAATCACATTTTTAATGTGTAGATCTTGTTGAGCCGCTCATTTTGAAAGTAGCTCTCAAGTCAAAAAAGTGTGGGCACCACTGCTTAAGGCCCTGAATTCCTACTTTGGTGTCGCCTTGCTGAAAATATGCTGTATCTTCGATGTAGCCACACGTTCCTACGAAGACATGCAATTACGCACATTCTTTGGGCGACTTTACACTACAGGAGAATAAGTAAAGAGTGTAAAGCTCCGCTGTATGGCGGTGTATTTACTGTCATGGACTGCATGGTGACATGTAGACCTCCCATTGTCTGCTGTCAAGTTCCAAGTGTGAGGAACAAAACCGCATCGTCTGCTCTTTGAAACGCTGTTTTATTTTTTCCCCATCATTCTGCTTTTCGTTTCTTTTTCGTGTCTTTTTTTCCTTCTTCTTCTGAACCACACAAAGGTTCAGAAGAGTGAATGGTTAAAGGGGAATTCCACCCATTTTCATTTTTTTCTGAGGGCGTACAAATGTACATTTGTACGCTCTCAGAAAAAAAGAAGTGTCTAAAGAAATCCATTACCATGGTGAAAATACATCTTGATGATGTCATCAAGGTGTTTCACCATGTTAGTGGTTTTCTTCAGACCTCCATTTCTTGGGAACACAGAATGGGGGAACTTTTTATCATGTCCACCCAGCACCTCTAGGGTATACTAATGACATATATTATTAGAATGTTGAAAATGGGTGGATTTCCCCTTTAAGAGAGAAAGAACTAAAAAGAAAGAAAGAAAAACGGGGAGGGGAGAAATCGAACGATAGTTTTCCAAAAGGTTATATAGATAGAGGCTTCTAGCCAGCCGCCGCTGTCTGTGCGTTCCAGATGAGTTTTTCTGCAGCTGGGCGACAGATACACACAGTGAAATTTCAGATCGTTTCTATAAATACCCCACACACCCCAGCAGCCAGCTGCTTTCAGTTAATACCAGACTATTAGTAACCCAGTGCCACAGTTCAACCATATAGCATTGGGTGCAACAGTTTGATTAATAACTTTTCCCCCCTCTGACTCAGAACCAACTGATTGTTAAAGGGAAAAAAGGAAGGTCAGGGCAAGGGTGGTGGGGGTTGGGTGGTGGCAACTAAGAATGGTTTTCTGAGGTTTCTGATAACTTACGCGTTTTTTAAAGCGACCTGACGTGGCGATGGATCGGGGGATGCATTTTTGCCCGGGCCACTGCTCAAAAAAACAGAAACGGGCAGATCGTTGGCTCCCCCCTCGATGGATACTCCCAGGGGACCACGGCTTTATTATTATTGTTTTCCCTCTGTCCCGTATACCGTTGCACTTGGGCTAGACCAGGGATGTCAAACTCAAATACACGGTGGGCCAAAATAGAACAATTGGTACAGGTCGAGGGCCGGAGCCTCCGGACTGTGTTTAAACACCCAGGGCACCGGTTTGCGAGGAAAACAGCAAAAGTATTATTCCCTTAAAAAATCATAAATGTCCCTTAATAGCAATGGACATTAATTGTTTGCATGCATGTTCTCCCCTAGGGTGTCCCCTAGGGTACATACCCTCACAATCATGCAGTAATCCTGGCTCCTTCCACGAACTATGTCCAACCAGGGAAACTCCTCCCTGTCAGGTGAAAAGAAAGCAGCTAGGACTCCTCATGCATTGAAGGAAGCAAGAGGCATGTCCGCTGCCTCCCCGGGTTGGTGGAGGGTGTGTAGAGCCCAGGATCACATTGGGAATTGGCACTGGGTGGAAAAAAACGTGGAATTAAAAATCAGAAAAAAAGAGAAAGTAAAACAATCAATTCCACTCAATGTGTGTGCACTGCGCAATATACCAGAGGGCCAGTTCTAATAGTAATTAAATATCATTCCATGGCCGAAGCTAATTTATTTGCGGGCCTGATTTGGGCCCCGGGCCTTGAGTTTGAAATATGTGGGCTAGACTCTCTCTCCTCCGAAGCAGCACTGTTTTACGAGGAATAATAACGCTGAGGTCATGGATGTGGGAGCTGACAGCATCTTTCACTGCCGGTCCACCCAATGAGTGTGAACCCTCTCTCACAACACACACACACACACGCGCACACGCGCACACGCACACACACACACACACACACACACACACACACACACACACACACACACACACACACACACACACACACACACACACACACACACACACACACACACATGCATCTCCCAGTGGGGATTCTCCTGTTACCTGCTCATGCCTCCACCCCCGTCTCCCCTCTGCACCAGCGGTGCCTCGTCGTATATGGGGGTGTATAATATTCGTTCACGAACAAACATCTGGAATTTCACCTTTTCTGGCTTTTACGTAAAGCCCACTCCCCTCCATCAAACACGGGCCTAATGTCCGCCGTCCTCCGTCACATACGCACGAGTGAATCATTTTTTAATGCGATTATTCTGCAGTTATATATGAACTGGTGATGTGTCCCCCTAAATACAGGGGTTTTCAAACCTTTTCATCCCAGGGACCACCATTTATTCATTATTTTAGCCCCACAGGCCCCAAATCTAAAGATTTATTTTGCTTTTGTCCACAATTGCAGGCTGGATTTGGGAAACAAAACAAGCAAAACATGCATTCCAAAATGGCTAATTCAGATGATGAATATTTTAACTCTTGAGAGTGTAAAAATGAAACCAAATAGACCCGCAAGGGTCCATTTAGTTTCATTTTTACGTTCTCAAGAGTTGCATCTGGTTAACCAACTTAGCTGGGGACCACCTGGAACCCTCTTAAGGACCACTGGTGGTCCCTGGACCACCTGTTGAAAACCCCTGCCCTAATGCAGTGGTTTTTCAACCTTTTTGATACAGGGTCCACTATTTATTCAGCATTTGAGCCATGGAGGACCACCATTTGGGGACATTTTATCCCCACAGACCCCCAAAATTCCAAAAGATTTCTTTTCTTTTTTTTTTTTTTTGTCCACAATATGGATTTGGGAAACAAAACAGTAGACTTGGGGCTAATTCAGATGATGAATATTTTAACTCTTGAGACTCTTCTCAAAGAGTTACACCTGGTTAACCAACTGTCCATCATTTTGCTGGGGACCACCTGGAACCCTCTCAAGGAGCACTGGCGGTCCCCGGACCACTGGTTGAAAACCACTGCCGTATATACCGTTGCACTTAGGCTAGACTGTCCTCAGAAGCATCTGGGTTAACCAAGTTTTCATCCGGTTAACCAACTTAGCTGCAGGGACCACCTGGAACCATCTCAAGAACCACTGGAGGTCCCCGGACTACCGATTGAAAATGCACACACATACACACATGCGCTGCACGTTGTACATCATGCATAATGTGCATAATGCTTGCATGTGTGTTGTACCCACATGGAAGCTTACTTACCACACACACACACACACACACACACACACACACACACACACACACACACGTGCACGCGAGTCATTGGGCCGTTCTGGTGGTGTGTAATGGATTCCATTTGCGGCAGGGACATGTTAACTGTTGGGAGAGTTAAAAAGCCACAGAGAAGAGAAGCCACCCAGTCACAGGGTTCTGTTTGTGGTGACGGGGAGGTGTGGCCGTGTGACGGGCGGGCGGGGCCGCCCGGCCGCCTGGCTGGCTGATGGAATGGCACGTTCCTCACGGGCTAATAGAAATGTCGGGTAGAACCCAGAAACAGTGTTTGTTTTTCATCAAATGGAAAAAGATAAATGAAGGAAAACATATATACACTCAACAAAATTTTTTTTTTTGCTCCCATCTCTCATGAGATGGACTTAAAGTTCTAAAATTCATTCCATATATACAATATTACCATTTCTCTCATACATTGTTCACAAATCTGTCTAAATCTGGTGTGACCACCATTTGCCTCATGCAGTGCAACACATCTTCACATAGAGTTCATCGGATTGTCAATTGTGGCCTGTGGAATGTTGGTCCACTCCTCTTCAATGGCTGTGTGAAGTTGCTGGATATTAGTGGGAACTGGTACACACTGTCAAAATGGTAATAATGTGGTAATGTGTTATTACCATTTCGGCCAATGGGGCGTTCAAAATCACCCCCCAACTCTGTGCATTCGCACTGATGAACGATCACTCCAGTGGACTACAGTAGATTAATACTTTTCATTTTAAACTATTTCATTTCCACTTCCCAATTCATCTTTTTCTCAGTAGTTCTGGCTTCCTTTCAAATAAAACACAAATCAATTTAGGGAAGTCTTCCTCCCAAGACAAGTTACGTTGCCAAACCTTTTTTTTTCTCCAAGCCGGACTGGCACCAAGCCAACTTATAACGCGACAATATATCCGCCACGACACTCGAGCGACGGATTATCCCGCGAGTTATAATTATTAGCAAGTTTCCGCACGAATTCCTCTTCATAACAATATCGCCACGTACTGTACTCTGCGTACGGGCCAAATGGATCGACTGACAGCGAGTTGGAGCCGTTTTCCATGCGTTTGCGAACAGGGTGGATGTAACATGTCCCATTGGGGGGGGGGGGGGGGGGAAGAGAGCATGTTGGAGGGGCAAGAGAAAATGGTAGGGGGGGCGGCTTCATCGCCCGTGTCGCTTCACGCCACAGGCGATGAAGTCGCACCAATACCATTTTCGGTTACAGGACTTTTATTAGTCAAGTAAAGCATCAAAAATAACATCAGTTGTTGTTGAAGTTGCAACAGACACGCAGCATGCATAAAGCTAAAGGTCTGACTCAGAGAGTTTTCTGCTTTCAATGATGAAATGCTGTTGGTTTATTGGTGACACAGCTGTAGTTAGTTAGTAACAGTAGTAGTGTTTCAAATCATTTTAAACATAGGCACTTTAATTTGAAATATCTTGGGTTGTTTTGCATGGCATCGTGTTTGGGGAGGCAGACTGGGTATTTAGGGGGGCATTGCCCCCCCCATGCCCATGCCTAGATCCGCCCCTATTTGCGAACGTGCTAAAACAGTGTGGCTTTTTTTCTTTCTTTCTTTTCTTTTTTCTTTCTCAGCAGCAGCTAAAGCCTTGGCCTCGCGCTGCTTGATTGATATTGGCTAGCAGCTTACTGTTGTAAGCCTTAACGGCTGCTGCCTGCAGTGTTTCACCCCGGCCTTTCCCTCTAACACAGCTGTTTCCTGCCCCCAAACTGCTGAAAACACTGGTGGAGGAGTGGAGTGGAGCGATGGGGGCCAGGGGGGTTAGGCCAACACAAACCCAACCATCCTCCTCCTTACTACCAGCACACTGACAAGCACGGGTCGAAGAACGCACTGTACACACACATACGCACACACATGCGCACACACGCACAAAGGCACGCACTGCACAACTTCCCTCCCTTAATTGAGCCGCTACCGGTCACCTTGCAGCACTTCCTGTATAGGAGTTGGGTCATTTCCTGTTTCCCTTTGTTTTGGGGAGAGAGGTAGGTGTGTGTGTGTGTGTGTGTGTGTGTGTGTGTGTGTGTGTGTGTGTGTGTGTGTGTGTGTGTGTGTGTGTGTGTGTGTGTGTGTGTGTGTGTGTGTGTGTGTGTGTGTGTGTGTGTGTGTGTGTGTGTGTGTGTGTGTGTGTGTGATCACCATTGCTGCAGAACAGATGGGGAGAACGCCGTACAAGTTTTAGGCTTAATCCTTCTCACCTTCAAGTCCACCTCCTCCAATTCTCTCTGTCTCTATCTATCTCTCTGTCTCTCTCTCTATCGCTGTCTGCCCTATTTGTACACACATTAGAAATCGAGAACAAATGCCAGTGTCTGGTGAAACTCTGAGTTAGCCTTTTATTGGGTCTCTCTCTCTCCCTCTCTTGGTCTGAGCATCTGCGTACCAGTTCAGTGACATAACTGAGCTAACCACATAGCTTACACTATAATATCCCCATGTTTGTCTGACTTCACGTCTGGGTAGAATGGGGGGAGCATTCGTGGAATTAACTGCTGTGGAGGACACACACGCACGCACGCACGCACGCACGCACGCACGCACGCACGCACGCACGCACGCACACACACACACACACACACACAGGTGTCAATAGAGCAAGAGCTGTGGGCAACTCACCCCAGAGGGCCACATTGCAAACATTTACTGTTTTGACCTTGTTGATCAACTATTTCTTTCTATATTTTAATTTAAATTGTGAAAAATTTTCATTGGGATTCTGAAAATTATAATGTTGACTTTGAGCCAATATCTAACTACAAATGTGTCACGTCTCATGCGCACACCTGTGTGTGCGTGCATGTGCGGTTGTAGTGCACATAACAACCCTTAACCTGGCACTTTTTCAGTCAGTTTACAACACTCTCCAGACAATGACATGGACTTCAAACCGGGAGCTATGACAAGCTGACTGGTTATTATGACTGAGTTTCCCAAGTTGCAACGTTCTTAGTGGGCCGTCGGCGGGCATGTGCAGGCCTTGAAATTTTAATTTGATGTAGTTAATATGTCAGTATTTTTATGTTAACCTCTGGGCTGCATTAAAGGTACTATAGGCAACTTTAGTGTGTACAAACACTGTGTTTGTACACACTCCTGGCCTGTGAAAGATGCATCCAGGACAAATAGCAGTCTGTGGCCCTGGAGCGAAGGCACTTTGTGCCCTCAGCTGCTCCGGTACAGAGCCGGGGCGTCGAGGACGATGTGGTTTGTTGGACTCTGTGACAGCTGTGGGAACGTTCATGAAAAACAAGCGCTGCAACGCTCAGCAAAAAAATAAAGTCCTTCCCAGGCCAACGCGCACAGGGATGGAATATAAAAGACAATAAGTGGAGAGAAGTAGGTTTTAAATGTAGGAAAAATAAACAAAAGAGAAAAAACAGAAGACGAAGCCGACGGAATGCGTCCATGGTGTTGCAGCGCGGGGATAACATCAAACATTACACATTTTTGGGGGGCCGTTATTTTCCCCTGATGACGAATACAAATAGGCCTCCTAAATTGAGGCGTCTGTTTATGGACGGAGTCGGACGGTATGAAAAACTGTTTAGATGGAATCCCAGAATGCAGGGTATGAGAAAAAGTAGAAGGAGAAGGAAAAAAAAGAACGATCTAGAAACACTGGCGCGCACTTCAAAGTAATCCCAAATGAGGGCACTCATAAACAGCTTGCCCCCTCAAGTGTGGGCTGCACAATCGCTCCTCCGGCGAGGGAGGGGAGGGCGAAGAAAGCGAGGGGAGGTGGGGGTGCAGGGCGTTTTTGTGTGACAATTAGGCTGATGCCAGATATACTGCCCATATAGCGCTGCACCACCAGCACTGGCCTCTCTCTCTCTCTCTGCAATCATCAGTCCCCATCAGTCCCAGACTGTTTATCATTTGCAATTTGGAAAGAACTCTCCGCTGGCCATTAGGCCCAGGGAGTGGTCGGTTAGAGAGCCTGCCCTGCCCTAAACAAGCAGAGCACTGTTTGGGTAGCGCTTTGCACGATCGAGGTCCCAACAGAGAGAGGGAGAGAGAGAGAGAGAATGGCAATGGAAGGAAGAAGGAAGGAAGGAAGGAAGGAAGGAAGGAAGGAAGGAAGGAAGGAAGGAAGGAAGGAAGGAAGGAAGGAAGGAAGGAAGGAAGGAAGGACACAAAGACGGAGAAAGAGAGCAATCACAATTTGGGCAGATTAGTGGATTTGAGTGTTCTCAATCTGTAATCATTTAGCAGTTTTCCTGCCATTGCCATAGATCTACGGCAATCATACAATTGATAAAATATAGTCACAATCACTGCCATTACCATAGATATATGGCAATCTTTGTTTGGTATCGCTATTGTTTGATACGAGCCTGGAACGACCGATCGCGAGCAGCGCTAGCCTTCTCTTGCCAGCTGGGTGTAAGGCTAGGCTGAGCCATGAGGCCCATAGGTCAGGAGCCTATCTCCTGTTTCTGTAGCGTGAGGCAGCTTGATGTACAAGTACACCCCCTGGACATGACGCTAGTATGACACAGGGTCTTACCCCCAATCCAACCCTTGATGCTGAGTGCCAAGCAGGGAGGCATTGGGTCCCATTTTTAGAGTCTTTGGTATGACTTGACCGGGAATCGAACCCTGGCCTCCCAGTCTCAGGGCGGACACTCTAATACAAGGCCACTGAGTTGGTTCTGCCAGCTGAGGGACCCGAATAGGAACGGTCCAGAAGTCACATCTAGTGTTACATTCTGACATGACTGACCGGAAACATGGACCAAAATTAGAAATTTTCAAGAAAATCGCTGACAGTAGCTACCTACACAAATAAATAAATAAATACTGGTGAAGTAAGTGTTAGGTTACTTATCAAGACCAGTGATTCCCAAACTTTTTTTCATGTCAAGGACCCCCAGTTTGAGCAGCCTTGGTCTACGCTGCTCGAGGCATCCGTTTTTATGGCACTTCTATCTCTGGAAAGTATCAGGAAGGCTTGGCCCCAAATAATACTCTGCCCTGAGTTACACTGTCGCAAACTTCCTTTCATGGGAGCGGTCCGATGGCACCTCTATCGTAAAGTTGTGTTTCACCATATTTCTCTGTCTACATGTTGTGGAATTGTCCTTTGGCAAGACACCAAAAACAAACACCAAAAACAAATGGACCCTCCCGGGTCCATTTGTTTTCATTTTACGCTCTCAAGAGTTAAATTATATTTAAACATCTGAAATAGGCCTACTTCATTTTCAACAAAATTAGAAAAATGTAAAATAATTCTTATTTTAAACAGCATTTTGCCAGTTATCTCTCCTAAATTGTGAACACAAACTCGAAAATCCATAGTTCTACCACTTTTTCCAGTCACATGTTCAAATACTGGATTGTGATTGGTTTAAAAGAGTGGTAAATGTGACATTCCTTAGTTTTGGGTCCAAGAGACTAAACGCAACATCAAATGGAGGTCCTTGGCTCAAATGCAGAATAGATGGTGGGCCCTGGTATATGAAAAAGGTTGAAAACCCCTGGTGTAGGTGCTACTTTTAGTAATGAGAAAGTCGGAGAACCTTGAACAAACAATCAACCTGAGGGACATGTAACTGGAGTCAGACCCAACGCACGCACAGACACAGACACAGACACACACACACGCACACACACTCTTATCCTTTCTCTCTCTTGTGGTGATATCATCGGCTAAGCGAGACATATACCACCCCCACCTCTCCCCCTATACAAACCACTGGCTGGGGGACATTATAAACAAACCATAGAATCAAACATATAGGCCTCTCTCTCTCTCTCTCTCTCTCTCTCTCTCTCTCTCTCTCTCTGTCTCTCTCTCTCTTTAGTATTCAATGTCGCCCCTACCCCCCACCCATCATTTTGATTCCACATATAGTGGGACACCTCATCCCGCAGGAATTAGTTTTGTGTTTAAACATTACATGTGTAGCCTTTGATACTGTTCAAAGACATGCTACACAAATAGTCTGGCAGATGGAGAGAGAGAGAGGGGGGGGGGGGGGTCCAATCTATATTATCGCTCTGTGCAAAGTACATCAAAGAGGATCATATGCATTAATTCCACTGTTGGGCAGTGTGACTTAGGAGAGTATACTTATTAGCCCTTCTTTTTGATACCAGGGCCCACTATTATTTATTCAGAATTTGAGCCATGGACCACCGTTTGATGACATTTTAGCCCCACAGACCCCAAATCGAAAGATTTATTTTGCTTTTGTCCACAATTCCAGGCTGGATTTGGGGGAAATAAACAAGCAAAACATACATTCCAAAATGGCTAGTTCAGATGATGAATATTTGAGAGTGTAAAAATGAAATGGACCCGCAAGGGTTTCATTTTTACACTCTCAAGAGTTACATCTGGTTAACAAACTTAGCTGAGGACCACCAGTAAACCTCTCAAGGACCACTAGTGGTCCCCGGACCACCTGTTGAAAACCCCTGGTTTAGAACAGTGGTTTTCAACCTTTTTGATAAGAGGGCCCACTATTTATTCAGAATTTGAGCCACAGACCACCCTTTGACATTTTAGCCCCACAGAACCCAAAACTAAAGATTCCTTTTGTTTTTGTCCAAAAGTATCATTAGTCATCTCCCTCTACCAATGCAATACTGTTGAAAACATGCAGCAGCAACTAATATTATGACTGTTTTGTAGGACGTAATATCATTATTACTTGTTACATTAATAATATTACTAGTTACTCCCGTCTCTGATTCATTCTTACTACACCACATAGCTTCACACGTGCCCGGGGCAAGTAAAAGAATTGGTCGGGCAAGTGAAGGTTGCTGCCTGGTTGCCCGAGTGGGCAAGTGAGTGGGAATACAACCGACTTAGTTTGCTATAACAACAACATGAGATGCAGTATATTTGTCTTGAATGTGGTCATTGTGCTCCGACTCTGCGTCTTTCCCTGCTTTCTATCTCACCTTTCGATCTCTCTCCCAGGTCCATTTGGTTCCAAACTATCAGTTTGCTGGGGTCACCCTTGGAACTGCCTCAAGGACCCCTGGGGGCCCCGATCCCACCGCTGATTTACATTAAGTTGAATGTTTACTGTAGCCTATTGTGACTGCGAAAGTAACATTAAATGCAAAATGTGCAATATATTTGGGGGGGCAAGTGACCATGAGCTGAGGGCAAGTACAACCTTATTTGCACTTGCCCTATGGGCAAGTGCCTCTGCTACCATAGTGTCAAGCTCTGTATGCCTGTTATTCTGAAGGTGAACAGGGCTCTGGCAGCTTCTAGAGCTTACAAGGATCTTGACTGACATCTAGTGGATAGATTGTGTAACTGCATGCCAATGCAAGTTGCTGAAAGAATGATGTTACTAAACACATTTTTTTTGTTCCTGGATATAAAAATGCCTGGGTTTCTGGGACTGTGATACGGACACTGTGCACCAATTTAAGAGTCTCTGATCTATGTGGCACAAGGACAGTCATCTGCGTACCGTAGTTCCATTAAGTCCATGCTGATTTTTTATGCCATGGTTGTCATTCCCCACTAGGTATCATTATGTAACAAATGGAATGGCCTATAATAGAAAGGTACTGATGGGAAGTGTAACCTGAAGGTTTAACTGGATTAGTAAGCACAGTATCAGTGGAGTAAAACAAGAGTGACACATTGACTGTCACTGCCAGCTGCAGCAATATGTATGAGCATTCATGTTTCTCTAAGGACAATGTGCTCCACTATGCTTAGCCAATTTTGTCCTGACTAGATTCTACTTTCTGACACTATATTCTAGTTTCTGACACTATATTCTACTTTCTGATACTAGATTCTAGTTTCTGACACTAGATTCTAGTTTCTGGCACTAGATTTTAGTTTCTGACACTAGATTCTAGTTTCTGACACTAGATTTTAGTTTCTGACACTAGATTCTAGTTTCTGACACTAGATTTTAGTTTCTGACACTAGATTCTAGTTTCTGACACTAGATTTTAGTTTCTGATACTGGATTCTAATTCTAGTTTCCGACACGAGAGTCTAATTCAAGTTTCTGACATTCAATTCTAGTTTCTGACACTAGATTCTAATGCTAGTTTCTGACACTAGATTCTAATGCTATAGTTTCTGACACTAGATTCTAATGCTAGTTTCTGACACTAGATTCTAATGCTAGTTTCTGACACTAGATTCTAATGCTAGTTTCTGACACTAGATTCTAATGCTAGTTTCTGACACTAGATTCTAATGCTAGTTTCTGACACTAGATTCTAATGCTAGTTTCTGACACTAGATTCTAATGCTAGTTTCTGACACTAGATTCTAATGCTAGTTTCTGACACTAGATTCTATTTTCTGACACTAGATTCTAATTCTAGTTTCTGACACTAGATTCCATTTTCTGACACTGGATTCTATTTTCTGACACTAGATTCTAATTCTAGTTTCTGACACTAGATTCTATTTTCTGATACTAGATTCTAATTCTAGTTTCTGACACTAGATTCTATTTTCTGACACTAGATTCTATTTTCTGACACTAGATTCTATTTTCTGACACTAGATTCTAGCTTCTGATGCTAGGTTCTAGATTCTGTTCCTGTGTCAGTGATGCACAACATACAGTATGTCATAACAAGGACCACCAGAATGATCTATATTTGCCTGTGGACCCCCATCTGAAATCATGTTCTAGGGATCCCCCAGAAGCAAAGATTTAAGTTAAAAATGTTTGCTTCTGAAATAAAATATTCAAAAAATCTGCGCCACATTTTCCACGATTTTTCAAAAATAGCAGATCTACAAGCTCATAATGTAGCTTGCCACTCGGTGGCGTGCTATGAGCTTGTAGGTCTGCTATTTTTCACTAGCTAAAGTGAACACCGAAAGTACGAAAAGTGCAGTACAGAAAGGGTTTAACACACCTTGTCGGCCACACAATGCTATATTTCAGTTGTCTGATTGGTTGAGTAATAGACCCGTCTCTCAGACTGATATATCCCATACTCTGAGGGGACGGCGGCCATCTTGGAAGATAAGGCACAAGTTATATTTAATGGAATGTGGATGCAACTACACACACCCAGCAGCAATGGATGTGATGACAGGCGGAGAGAAGATACTACTACTAGCACTACTACTACTACTACTACTACTAGCCATACTACTACTACTACTACTACTACTACTACTACTACTACTACTAGTACTACTACTACTACTAATACTAGTACTAATAGCAGTAACTACACATGCCAGCAATGGATGTGATGACAGGCGGAGAGGAGATACTACTAGCACCACTCCTACTACTACAATGCCAACTAGTACTACTACTACTAGCAATACTACTACAACTACTAATAGCAATACTACTACTAGGCTACTACTAATAGCAGTACTACTACCACTCCTACTACTATTTCTAGCAGTACTACTACTAGCAACACTCTTTCTCCTCCTCCTACTACTACTACTACTAGCAGACCTACTACTACTAGCACTACTACTACTACTACTACTACTAGCACTATTACTACTACTACTATCACTACTACTACTGCTACCAATGCTAATGCAACACTCCTACTACACTCTACTACGCTAATGCAACACTCCTGCAACACTCCTACTACTACTACTACTAGCACTACTACTACTACTAGCACTACTACTACTGCTACCAATGCTAATGCTAGCAACATGCTAATGCTAACATGCTAACATGCTAATGTTGACATGCTAACATGCCAATGCTAACATGTCAATGCTAACATGCCAACATGCTAATGCTAACATGCTAATGCTAACATGCTAACATGCTAATGCTAACATGTCAATGCTAACATGCCAACATGCTAATGCTAGCATGCCAATGCTAACATGCTAATGCTAACATGCTAATGCTAACATACCAATGTTATCATGCTAATGCTAATATGCTAATGCATTAGTTATCATTAGCATGCTAACATTAGCATATTAGCTTTATCATGCTATTGTTAGCGTAGTAGTGCTGCTAGTAGTAGTAGTAGTAGTAGTAGTAGTGCTAGTAGTGCGAGTAGTAGTAGTAGTAGTGCTAGTAGTAGTAGTAGTGCTAGTAGTAGTAGTAGTGCTAGTAGTAGTAGTAGTAGTAGTAGTACTGCTAGTAGTAGTAGTAGTAGTAGTAGTACTGCTAGTAGTAGTAGTAGTAGTAGTAGTAGTAGTACTGCTAGTAGTAGTAGTAGTAGTAGTAGTAGTAGTAGTAGTACTGCTAGTAGTAGTAGTAGTAGTGCTAGTAGTGCGAGTAGTAGTAGTAGTAGTAGTAGTGCTAGTAGTAGTAGTAGTGCTAGTAGTAGTAGTAGTGCTAGTAGTAGTAGTAGTGCTAGTAGTAGTAGTAGTAGTAGTAGTAGTGCTAGTAGTAGTAGTAGTAGTAGTAGTAGTACTGCTAGTAGTAGTAGTAGTAGTAGTAGTACTGCTAGTAGTAGTAGTAGTAGTAGTAGTACTGCTAGTAGTAGTAGTAGTAGTAGTAGTAGTAGTACTGCTAGTAGTAGTAGTAGTAGTAGTAGTAGTAGTACTGCTAGTAGTAGTAGTAGTAGTAGTAGTACTGCTAGTAGTAGTAGTAGTAGTAGTAGTACTGCTAGTAGTAGTAGTAGTAGTAGTAGTAGTAGTACTGCTAGTAGTAGTAGTAGTAGTAGTAGTAGTACTGCTAGTAGTAGTAGTAGTAGTAGTAGTAGTGCTAGTAGTAGTAGTAGTAGTAGTAGTAGTAGTAGTAGTACTGCTAGTAGTAGTAGTAGTAGTAGTACTGCTAGTAGTAGTAGTAGTAGTAGTAGTACTGCTAGTAGTAGTAGTAGTAGTAGTAGTACTGCTAGTAGTAGTAGTAGTAGTAGTAGTACTGCTAGTAGTAGTAGTAGTAGTAGTAGTACTGCTAGTAGTAGTAGTAGTAGTAGTAGTACTGCTAGTAGTAGTAGTAGTAGTAGTACTGCTAGTAGTAGTAGTAGTAGTAGTAGTAGTAGTAGTAGTAGTAGTAGTAGTACTGCTAGTAGTAGTACTGCTAGTAGTAGTAGTAGTAGTACTGCTAGTAGTAGTACTGCTAGTAGTAGTAGTAGTAGTACTGCTAGTAGTAGTACTGCTAGTAGTAGTAGTAGTAGTAGTAGTACTGCTAGTAGTAGTAGTAGTACTGCTAGTAGTAGTAGTAGTAGTAGTAGTACTGCTAGTAGTAGTAGTAGTAGTACTGCTAGTAGTAGTAGTAGTAGTACTGCTAGTAGTAGTAGTAGTAGTAGTAGTACTGCTAGTAGTAGTAGTAGTAGTAGTACTGCTAGTAGTAGTAGTACTGCTAGTAGTAGTAGTACTGCTAGTAGTAGTAGTACTGCTAGTAGTAGTAGTAGTAGTAGTAGTACTGCTAGTAGTAGTAGTAGTAGTAGTAGTACTGCTAGTAGTAGTAGTAGTAGTAGTAGTACTGCTAGTAGTAGTAGTAGTAGTAGTAGTACTGCTAGTAGTAGTAGTGCTAGTAGTAGTAGTAGTAGTAGTGCTAGTAGTAGTAGTAGTAGTAGTGCTAGTAGTAGTAGTAGTAGTAGTGCTAGTAGTAGTAGTAGTAGTACTGCTAGTAGTAGTAGTAGTAGTACTGCTAGTAGTAGTAGTAGTAGTAGTAGTACTGCTAGTAGTAGTAGTAGTAGTAGTAGTACTGCTAGTAGTAGTAGTAGTAGTAGTAGTGCTAGTAGTAGTACTGTAGTAGTAGTAGTAGTAGTAGTAGTAGTAGTAGTACTGCTAGTAGTAGTACTGTAGTAGTAGTAGTAGTACTGCTAGTAGTAGTACTGCCAGTAGTAGTAGTAGTAGTAGTACTGGCAGTAGTACTGGCAGTGGTACTGGCAGTAGTAGTAGTAGGAGTGGTGCTAGTAGTAGTACTGCTAGTAGTAGTAGTTTTAGTAGCATCGGTTTTAGTAGAATGCATTCACATTCCATTGAGCATCACACTTGTTTACATGTGCCTTATCCTCCAAGATGGCCGCTCACCTTCCGGGCCTTTCAGAGTATGGGCCCGAGATACGGGTCTATTGATTGAAGGATTGATGGACGGATTGTTTGATTGGAATGTATATTAACAGCTTGGAGATTTACAGTACAATTCAAGCACAACTCATTGCAAGACTGATAAGCCACCATGTTCATTTTATAAGAAAAAATAAATAAAGACATAGAACTATAAAGTCAAAAGCAGCAGATCATAGTGGAGATAAAAAGGGAAAGAAAAAAATATATAAGGATATTACGAGTGGAGTGGACGTTGTTGACATAATGTAGTAACGGAGTGCAAAACATACTCTCGCCCCCCCATGCCTTCAGAGACATTTGTGTATATGCAAAAAAAGATGTATGTAGTTGTGTGTTCAGCAGTGGTGGTGTTAACGTATTCCTTTTCATGCTGAGACACACCCAGGAAAACAAACAGACATTGTTACATAACGCAGTGGTTGCATCGAGACACAGTGAGATCATTTCGCGACCTTGACCTAGGTCGCGGCCATTCTTAAAAAGGCCGCGAGTTCACAACTAAGCCTAACCCTAACCCTACTGTTACCCCCGAGTTATTTAAAAGCTCACAAATGTTTAAAAAACGGTTGCAACACTCAAAAAATTGAATCGTAACCCCCCAACGCCCTCCTGTCCATTTCTAAATGGGTCACGACTGGTTATTAATTCAACGTTTCGATCATGTTTGATTTTCTTCAGGAATGATAATAGGTAGTGTTTGTTATTCCTGAAGAAGATAAATAAATCATACCAGTGGAGCTAAGTATTATTTCTATTCTTTCTGTCAGCAAAAACCTGACTGACACAGGCTTAGGATATGGAATTATGGAGGAACAAATTGGAACAAAATGCTTTGGGAAAGATCGGGAGGAGAAAACATCAACAGGCTTGTCCACTGCGCCAACGTCAAACCCGGTCGATAATAATATTATGTGTTATGTCTCAGGGAATCCTTGTTACAGTACATTCTCAGGCCTTGTGAGCAAAATAAGCACTCTTCTACAATACCAGCTTTAAGTGGGTGTCTCCAGTCAACGGAAAAAAAAGACGGGGGGGGGGGGCAGACGGACAGATATAGATTGATGGAGAGGAAGACATGAATAGATACATTTTGGAGAGCTAGCAGTATGAAGAGAGAGAGGGAGAAAAAAAGGAGTATTTTCTGGCAGTCCTCTCCTCTCTAATTGGCTCCAAGTGTCCCAGATTCAGCAGCAGAAAAACTCCCTTGGCTCGCCTTCACCGTTCAGTCTTCCCTTAGAGCAGGGGTGGATGTAACACGGGGGCGGCTTCATCGGCTCCATACCATTTTCGGTTACAGGACTTTTATCAGGCAAGTAAAGCGTCAATAATAACATCAGTTGTTGTTGAAGTTGCAACAGACACGCAGCATGCATAAAGCTAAAGGTCTGACTCAGAGTTTTCTGTTTTCAATGATGAAATGCTGTTGGTTTAGTGGTACGATAACTGTAGTTAGTTAGTAGCAGTAGTAGTGTTTCTAATCTTGTTTAATTATAAGCACTTTAATTTGAAGTTGGTTGTTTTGCATGCCATCGTGTTTGGTGGGGCAGTCTGGGCATTTAGGGGGGCATTGCCCCGCATGCCCATCTAGGTCCGCATCTGCCTGTGAGGGAGAGAGAGGGAGAGAGAGGGAGGCCACACTCAGCCAAAGTATGGTCTGCATTTTGAGGTAATTGTTTTTATTGTTATTGGAATATTTCCTGGTAGATCTTCCATCCATGTCAGGCCATGGCAGGTGATTGTTGGAGAATCTGTGATCACACACAGCCCACCTATTAAAAAAGACCCTTAGACCTTCCTTCTGCTAGTCTGCACCCATAGTGGTATTAAAGGGGAATTCCACCCATTTTCAACATTTTACTATATGGAGTAGTCTTATATTTGGGCACTATATTATTTGTCATTCAAACTTCTTTTTACACAAATGAGTCTTGAAAAATGAGGGTCGTCTTATAACCAGCGTCGTCTTATATTCGTGACAATATGGTATATTGTTTTTTGGAAAATGTCCCCTAAATTCTCCTCACCGGAAAGAATAAATCAATCTTTTAAAAATGAAAGAATATATTAAAGAAAAACAATAATAAAACAATATTTTTTAAAAATCACACCTGTGTGAAGTGAAGTGGGCTGATTGTGTGTGGTGGTCTCGTGATCCTGCTGTCAAAAAAACAAGGAAGCGTGACCTTTGCACGCCACTACAAAGAGCTGGAACATTTGTGTGTTCTATTGTCAATAGAAGTGTATGTCAGCTAAATATATAGAGTGGGCGAATATAACCAGTCCTGGGCATTTCTTTCTGGACAGTTTAGCTGCAGGTGGTGGGGGCGCAGGATGTTTTATAGTAGAGTCGTTATAATACTGACGCTAGATAAAACCAGGCTTGTTTAAATTCCACGTCAACTTGGAAAATCAATAATGTTGGACATTATAAACAAAGTGGAAACGCAAAATTGGAACTGAAGAACTCTACAAAGCAGGGTGCATTGACATTGGCAACATGACTGTCAGTACTGATAGTCATGAATGATTATGAGGCCAAAATCAAACGAGTTGTTCCTGAGAGCAATTTACATTAAAGCTCCTGTATGACATGAAAGCCTGATTGTTTAAAGTAGATAACTTGTGGGGATAGAAAACACATATGGGAGCACCAAAACATTGGAAAAAAAAAGTTTAATTCCATGTTACTTCTCACCATTGGTGTGTGAATGCGGGACGTGGTGTGGGTCGGTGGCGTTGACTTATTTGCAGCTTCACCTCCCAGTGAGCGAAGCATTGTAAAGCGCCCTTTGAGCACTTGGAAAAGCACTACAAAAAATGCCATTCATTATGACCAGGACCGAAACATTGCTTTGTTTTGGTTTTTGGGGGGTTTGGTTGTGCATTCTGATTCTGACTCTGTCTGTGCCTATCTGGCGTCAGTCCCACTGATACCGCTCCTCACCTTTTTCTCGTTCCGGTCTCGTTTTTTTTCTCTTTTCTTTCATGCTGATCACCTCCTCCCTCTTCCATTGTTCCAGCACGGTGGCGTGAAACGCAGCTTCCTGGATTCCCTCATAGCTCCACTCTAACCAGTGTTGCCAACTGCCAAAATCCAAAATGCACTAGTGGCATTTCCTAAATGCACTAAAATGTGATAGGTCACATATGTCAAAGTCAAGGCCCGCGGGCCAGATCCGGCCCGCGAGATGATTTAATGATGATTTAATGATTTAATGATTTAAAAATGTCTGAGTCTATCAAAAAAAGTAAGTCTCTAGCACGTTCCTATCAAAAGTTATGATCGTTTAAAGAAATGCTTTTGAGCTCTCTTCTGAACGGCATGGAATGCATGTTGTCCAGCAGGGGGAGTTGTTTTACCAGGCTAGACTGCTGGCGCTGCAAAGTGAGAACTATACTTCAGCAGTACAAGGGTGTATAACCGAGAACTATACTTCAGCAGTACAAGGGTGTATAACCGAGAACTATACTTCAGCAGTACAAGGGTGTATAAACGAGAACTATACTTAGTTAACTATACATACTTACTTAGATTTAGTATTTGAAATTTAAATGCTATTTTCTTATGGTTTATTGATGCTCTGTAAATAAAAATCGCATCTTTCACAGCAAATGTCTTAATCTCGGCTACAAGTATAAAACCAATAATGAAAGTCATTAATATATATTAATAGCTATTCTTAATAATACATATGACTTGTGTGATATACTGCTGTGTACGTAAACATGCGTGTGCCGCGTACGCGCATGCTTGCGGTACTGCAACTGGTTGCACCGCAGCGCTCCGGCCCCCATGAAGTCACATTAAGTCCAATGCGGCCCCCACCCCAAATGAGTTTGTCACCACTGTAGCTGCTAGATGCTTGCCCGCAAGGGTCCATTTGGTTTCAGTTTTTACGCTCTCAAAGAGTTACATCTGGTTAACCAACTTTAGCCTGGGGACCACTGGTGGAAAACCACTCTCATAGGCGAAAAAAATGGTGAAAAATCGGTGTTTTATCTCTGGAGCAACCAATTTCGCTCCAACTCACCAGCAAAAAAAAGCACTAGATTTTCCGCCAGGAGTTTTTCACTAATTTTGGGACTATAGGGGGGTCTGGAAAAAAAAAGCTAAATATAGTGACAAATGCGCCAAGTTGGCAACACTAGCTCTAACACCAAGGCTAGAAAAAAAGAGCTATTGCTCCTGTTGCTCCTGCCAAAGACACCTTATCTAGGTCTGGCAGCCCCACACAGACCGGATGGGAAGTGGATGGTGGAGGGGGGTTGGGGGGCAGAGCTGATGACGGGCAAATTCAACAGGATGGACGGCAGAGGACGAGGAACGAGGAGTCTTAATTAGAGAGGGAGGCGCATGGGGATGATATGGGATTAATGGACAAGACTGATGATAGCAGGGGACGGATGGATTTTTGACTGAAACCGACTTCATGTTTAAATAGCATGTGTGTAATAAAAAAATCATACACTCCAGAGCGAAGAACAGGTCGGCTGTCGACAGAGGGGCTGCTTGAATTAATGACCGCGATCAGACGTCAGTATAACCACTCTATTTAGCAAGATGAGCAGGGATAAAATATTCATCAGGCTTCGACAAATAATGAAAGAGACGAGCGAGACGGAAAAGTGAAAAACGTGACTGGAATCCAAGGCCAAAATGTGAGCGTTGCTGCATGCCTGCCTGCCGTCGGCTCCTCTGCCTCTTTGCCACGTATTAGTATAGGAAATTGTGGGCTGTCCAAAGTGAGAGATCCATCTGATTGTCTCTGCAAATACCTTTTCTTCTTTGGGGAAAAGATGAAGTGAGGCTGGGGTTAGTGGAGTAGTGGCCACATAGGCCTAATGCATTGGAATTGTCTTGTATCTTCTTCTGTTGTCATAGTCGTTCCAAAACACATGCCAGCCAAGCCATAGGCGATTTTAGGTTCTCCCGCTGGGAGAACCTAAACCTAAAGGTAAAAGAGAACCTTTAGGTAAAAGAGAACCTTTAAATTCTCTTCTACTGTTGAGACCAAACGGACCCGTGAGGATCCGTTTGGTTTCATTTTACACACTCACGAGTTAAATGATATATTTAAAAATCCGAAATTACGTAATTTTCATGAATCTACACGTTTTGCCAGTTTATCTCTCCTAAATTATGGACAAAAACTTAGTTTTGGTTTCCGAGAGACTAGATTAATCAACATAGATCTTTTACTGTTGAGACCAGTGTACGGGGGGCAAGTGTCCCCCTGGCACCCTCCTAAAATCGCAGATGAGTCAAGCAGTGACTTTTCTTTGATAGAAGACAAACGTCTAATTACGCAGCCTCTGAAACATTGAGTTGTTTTGTCACTAGATGATTCAGCAGCTCCCTCTGTTTCAGACTGATAAGGATGACTAATATTTGTTTTGCTAGGCTGTTAGTGTGTTTGTTTCGGTTTACTTTGGCACCAGAGAACCAGAGTCGACACAAATTGTTTTGACACAAATTGTTGTCTTTTCTTCATAGCCAAGCTTAGCCGAAATAGCAGATCTATTATAACTCAAGTCTTTCTGGTATATTGTACATTTGGAAACACACTATCTATTAATTTAACTCTTGAGAGTGTAAAATGAAACCAAATGGACCCGTAAGGGTCCATTTGGTTTCATTTTAACACTCTCAAGAGTTACAGATCTATAAGGGTCCATTTGGTTACCAACTGTCCATCATTTAGCTGGGGACCACCTGGAATCCTTTCAGGGACCACTGGTGGTCCTTGGACCACCTGTTGAAAAACCTGTGATGTAGGGGTTTCGGTTTACTTTGGCACCAGATCACGAGTCGACACACGCTATTTTGACACAAATTGTTGTCTTTTCTTCATAGCCAAGCATAGCCAAAAAATAGCAGATCTATTATAGCTCAAGTCTTTCTGGTATATTGTACATTTTTTTGGAAAATAAGTATGTCAGTGAATTATTTGTATACCCCATTTAAGTTATGCATATTATCTGCCCAGTGCGATAATTACTACAAATTGTAACCTTACAATGTCAATTTTAACTGGTTCATTTTATATGGCGTGTCTATCCAAGGCGCTTTACATAGAGCCTTGCATTGACCCTTTCACACACACATCGGGAGCAATTTGAGTTGCATTGTCTTGCACAAGGACACTTTGACAGCGACTCTGCAGGAGCCTGGATTCGAACTGGCAACCTTGTGCTCAAGGTCAGGAACCTTTTTGACTGAGAGAGCCATGAACACCACATATTTTTAAACGAATTCTGAGAGAGCCATAAAAAAAACTTAAAACCTAAAATACAAGCAAATTTGTGCATTTTATGTAAGAAAAGTACAAAAGTACAAAACTCCTTGTCCTCTTTTTGTCTTTTAGCCATCTTGTCAAAAGGTTTTTTGATTAGTTTGTTGTACGGAACTTCTTGCACATGTGCACAACGGCCGCTATTTTTGACAGCACAGCAAAATACGTCAAAGAGTGTCTGAGCCTGGCTCATCTGCACTGCCTATGCAATTGATAGATAGATAAACTGGATACACAACAAGTGTATGTTTGCCACTTTCCCACTTAAATTTCTATATAATTAAAGATTTTCTGAGAGCCAAATGCAGCCATCAAAAGAGCCACATCTGGCTCCCGAGCCATAGGTTCCCTACCCCTGGCTTATACCATCTGGCCACTCTAGCCCTGATCCACCACTGCCACTTCCGATGACCTTGTAATGGTGATGGCCCAAATCCTCAAAGCACTAATGCCCAACTTTTTCCTAGTGTCGCAGCAGTACTGAACATAGCCGATAGAGCAACTCTAAACGCACCAAGGGGATGCAACGCCAACGGACCGAGAGCTTGAATATCTGCCTGCTCACCACACAGCACTGTCTTACGATTAAATACAGACCAGACAAAATAAAAGGTTCCAGGAGGAGATCTTCTTTCTTTCTTTCTTTTTTTTTCTTCTGGGTTTTTGGGGACAAGAAGTTCAATTCAAAAAAGGCTTGGCACCACTTGAATGGGAAGCTCCGAGATCAGGCAGCCTCCTGAGCCGCTGGGTTTAAGGGATGAAGCATATGGGAGATTCCACTGTGCCGTTGCTTTTATACTCTATACAGCGTTCGCATTTCTGAGCCGTATTCCCAATATTTCCCACAGTCAGCCCAAATACCACGCTGCCAATGTCGTCAAATAAAGGTGTTCATAAGTTATTATGTAGGGCAGGGGTTTTCAATCTTTTTCATACCAGGGCCCACTATTTATTCTGGATTTTAGCCACTGAGGACCAACATTTGTTGTGGAGTTTAACAATCTCAAGAGTTACAGATCTATAATGGTACATTTGGTTACCAACTGTCCATCATTTAGCTGGGGACCACCTGGAATCCTTTCAGGGACCACTGGTGGTCCCTTGAAAACCCTGTGATGTAGGGTTTTTGAAATGTCTTGTACCATCGTTATTTGCTTATGTTTTATGTTGGAGACTTCAATTGTCACTTCATAATTTGTCTATAATAAGAAGGATTTCTAAAAGTAGTTGATCACTTTTGGAGTAAAATAAATAAATAAATAAATAAAACGTGACTGACATTTTACCTAAAATATTTTCTTTCTACCCGCACATCAAATGGGTATGCATGAAATACCTCTAGTTCTGGAAAAGAAAAGTGAATGGCTGATAAGAGCATGGTCTGAGTGACAGGCTAGACTGTCTTATCTTTCATAGAGATAGAGGGAAATAAGTTTATGTGGGACACAATGCAGGGAGTTCAGACCGGCGTGTTCTTTCTCCCTTAACCTCTCTGTGGTAATAACCTCCACTTCATATCACTCACTCGCAAAATTTCACATCCAGAATGATTTGAAACAGTAATAATTCATGGCTTTGGTCGTATACAGGGAAGGGACTAAAAAGGGACATTTCACAAAAACAGTTTTTTAGTTGCTCCATTTAGTAGTTACATATTTGATTTTAGCTGCCATCCTTGGTTCATTTTTGACACCCTTATCACATGGAGCTACTTTTTGGGCGTAGTGATATGGACACAAAATACATAGTGTCGCTTCACGCCACTGGCGATGAAGTCGCACCCATACCATTTTCGGTTACAGGACTTACAGTATATTAGGCCAGTATAAGCAACGGTAATAACATCAGTTGTTGTTGAAGTTGCAACATGCACGCAGCATGCATAAAGCTAAAGGTCTGACTCAGAGAGTTTTCTGTTTTCAATGATGAAATGCTGTTGGTTTAGTGGTGCCACAATTGTAGTTTGTTAGTAGCAGTAGTAGTGTTTTAAATTATTTAGGCCTAAGCACTTTAATTTGAAATATCTTGGGTTGTTTTGCATGCCATCATGTTTGGTGGGACAGTCTGGGCATTTAGGGGGGCACTGCCCAAGTGCCCAGTGTTGTAGAGGGACTTTTAGAAGTGGCGGGACGCCTCTTAAAGGGGAAATCCACCCATTTTCATTTTTTGTCTGAGAGTGTACAAATGTGACCCAAATGGACCCTAGCGGGTTCATTTGGTTCCATTTGTACCCTCTGAGAAAAAAGGAAACTCATTAACATGGTGAAACACATCTTGATGATGTCATCAAGATGTATTTCATGCTAATGATTTTCAGACCTCCATTTCTACGAAACACAGAATGGGGGGGAACTTTTTACCATGTCCACACAACATCTCTAAGATATATTAATGATATAGTAAAATATTGAAAATTAGTTGGAATTCCCCTTTAAGACACATGCATGCACACTTGCATTTGCATGCACATGCGTGCACCTGCGCAACACACAGAGACACGCTATTAAAACAAGTATAGCATATTGAGAAAGATTGTTTACAATGCCTAATCGTATCCATAAAAGTAAATGACAAGACAAAAAACACATGCCTACTTTTCCCCAAAAAACATTTTAAATGTGAGAAGTGGGGACACCGTCCCCCCGCGTCCCTCCTCCACTACACCCCTGGCACTGCCCCTCCATGCCCATGCCTAGATCCGCCCCTGGCCACAGGCCTCATACCCATAGTCCGACAAAACCCTGTTCTGATCTTCCAGTACATGGGCACACCAGAACACAATGGCATTCCTGAGACAATACATACTTTGTAGATTCTCTTCCGACTCCCAGGTAGACAGACGTATTTAGCGCTCTCTGACGTACTATAATACTTTGATATTTGAAAGCCGGTTGACGTGTTAACTTGTAAATGTACCGTCTAGTTTTTTTTTTCCCCCGGTGATGAAATAACTTGCAACAACGGCAGCCACGCGGTTAAATATTTCTTGGAACACTCCAACGAAGAGCGCAGCTAGGGCTGCGTTTCTGTAGCATCATGTGTGTCCAATAACACGCCGTAACGCCGTAAAAAATAATCTCTATGATCTTGGAGCGTGTGTGTGTGCGTGTGTGTGTGTGTGTGTGTGTGTGTGTGTGTGTGTGTGTGTGTGTGATCGCTCTATTTTTGTGTCCGTTTATACAGTTTGAAGCAGCTGTTTGGCCTGGGTGTGTAAAGTGTGGCTATACACACTCTGCCAGGTCTGTCATCGCCAGTTCCGTTCGCCTCTCTGATTTACTGTTCCAACGTTTATCAGGCACACAGACTCCCACACACACGCACACAGGCTGCAATGTGTGCAGTACTCAAGCGCGCGCGCACACACACACACACGTGCACACACACACACACACACACACACAGACACACACACACACACACACACACTAATCTACATTTCAAATCTATTATTGTGTTACCAGGCCACCATGCAGGTTGTATAATATACCGTATATATTTTTTCCATGGATGTTTTCGTCTTGCGTAACTGTAGACAGACTTCATGCATCAAGCAGGTTGAAAAGTCATGCTCCAGTAATAATGAATTCCAAATACTGTACATGCCTCACACCCTGCCGTGTTATGGTTGTTTCCAATGTTGTCCATGTTTGTACATAAAAGGCAACAGTACCTCTTATGAAACCAAATGGATCCCCTGCGGGTCCATTTGGTTTCATGTTTACACTATCAAGAGTTAAGATATCCATCATGTGAATTAGCCCCAAGTCTACACAACTAGAGAATGTAGAAGATTAATGGTCATTTTGATCTGTGTGTTTGACTGTTTTGTTTCCCCAAATCCAGCCTGGAATTGTGGACAAAAGAAATATTTAGTTTTGAGGTCTAAAATGAGGCTAAAATGTCCTCAAATGGTGGTCTGTGGCTCAAATTTTGAATAAATAGTGGCCCCTGGTATGACAAAAACCCTGACCTCCAGTACAAGGGCCATGTGCTGTGGTCAGATGAGACTGTATAGGCCTCTCACTCCCCCTGCTGGTCCCCTGTGAACGTACACTATACACCAACACTGACGTAACGTCTGCATGTTTAATCTGTAGTCTCTGGGGAACAGATAAGGCGCTACACACACATAGCATCTCACTCTTTCTTAATAGTCTTAGCAAAGACTATTGGGGGTGAATTTGACCTGAATAGGGATGTTCTACTGGAGCATTATGTGTGCCAAGTAACTAAAAAAAACTGTGAGTTTCTGATTCATTCTGATTATTATGGTTCAGCAAGTTTTTTTTTGTGTTACCAGTAGACAAGGAAATAACATAATAAATATGAATAATAAATAAATAAATAAGCTGAAAATCAAGCTGGAAGAGGATCATTACTAAACTCTTGTCAAACTCAAATGTCAAATGTAAAATAGGGCGAGGATGTCCCTGGGCAAACAGCAAAAAAAGCATTTTTCCTTCAAAATTGAAGTTCCAAGCACGCACGTGCGCACGCACACACAGTTTCATGTTTATGCTCTCAAGAGTTAAAGTATTCATCTGAATTAGCAACCACTTAATTAAGAAGTCTAGAATGTTTTGTTTTGCGAAAATCAAGCCTGGAATTGTGGACAAAACCCCAAAATAATTATTTGGTTTTGGGTCTTTGGGGTGAAAATGTCATCACGTGTCAAATGTGTGTTGTGTCTGGTATCAGAATGGTTGAAAACCACTGCTCTAAAGAACAGTTTCCCTGTCTGTGATCCTCACCAATCAACTGCTTTCAAAGTAAAATGAGAAAGTAAAACAACCGAGTATAAATAACAGTATGAGCTGCCTTCATTTCTTATCATGGTGTGTGCAGTGTTGCCAGCTTGGCACATTTGTTACTATATTTAGCTTTTTTCCAGACCCTCCTAGCGCAAAATTAGTGAAAAACTCCTGGCGGAGTTTTGGTCCATTTGGTTTCATTTTACGCTAAATTATATTTAGGACAGCTGGACCCTAGCGAGTCCATTTGATCATGTGAATTAGCCCAAGTTGACACAACTAGAGAATGCAGACGATTAATGTTCATTTTGATCTGTATGTTTAAACTGTTTCCCAAATCCACCCTGGAATTGTGGACAAAAGCTAAATAAATCTTTAGTTTTGGGGTCTGTGGGGCTAAAATGTCCTCAAATGGTGGTCTCCCGTGGCTCAAATGCTGAAGAAATAGTGGGCCTTGGTGTCAAAAAGGTTGAGAACCGCTTCTTCATATGAAAAACTTTGGACTTGCCCACCCTAGTAGGGCTGGCTATATCCGTCCCTGCCGAGCATATGGGAGGAAGCCACAAATTTGGGGTTGAAACGGGGGAAAAACCGCAACAACTAAACATTATAATTCAAAGCATCATCCATGTTGGATGAGAGCGGATTAGTCCCACTTATGCTACTGGAGCAGGGGCGGATCTAGGCATGGGTATGGGGGGGGCAATGCCCCCCTAAATACCCAGTCTGCCCCCCCAAACATGATGCAATGCAAAACAACCCAAGATATTTCAAATTAAAGTGCTTATATTTAAAATGATTTCAAACTATTATTGCTACTAACTACAATTTTGGCACCACTAAACCAACAGCATTTCATCATTGAAAACAGAAAACTCTTTGAGTCAGACCTTTAGCTTTATGCATGCTGTGTGTCTGTTGCAACTTCAACAACAATGCTTTACTTGCCTAACAAAAGTCCTGTAACCGAAAATGGTATGGGTGCGGCTTGGGGGCGGCTTCATCGCCTGTGGCGCTTCGCGCCCCGGGCAATGAATACCTTTTCTCTTGCCCCTCCAACATGTTCTCTTGCCCCCCAAATGGGATATACAGTATGTTACATGCGCCCCTATACTGGAGTGTTTCTAGACCGTTTGCACAGCTACTTTGCATGCATTTTCTTTTTCTTGTCACATTTTATTTTTGCCAAATACCATTTAATGCTCCCTTGTTTTTTTCCTTCTTTTTAAATGTATGAATCACTCCCATTTCACAGCCTAACACATTTTTGTTCTTTGACATGATTCATGAGCGAGAGCAGACTCCCATCTGTGCCTTTTTTTCCACTCGCAGTGACAATAAGTGACATATTTAATCATATACAATTTGCACATGAAAAATGAAGACATCTCGCACTTTGCAAATAGTAACAACACAGAAGAATCATAGTCACACCACCACAGCAATGAAGGTTTGCTTCACCAGCATCACCCCCACAAGTTATTATAGATATTTAACTGTTGCAATCTATGGAAGGGATGTGTTAACGTTATTTAATAAATCCCTGCAAGGCAACCATGCAAGGCAGTAAGGCACCTGTACTTACTGCCTTGCATGGTTGCCTCCGCCACTTGCGTGTGTCTACATGTGTGAATCGGTTTCGTATTCATCACTAAATTATTTCTCTTTCCTTTAAAGACCCCGAACTTTAAATCTTCAACTACTTTGTTGGCAGAGTCCTCTATAGTCTACTGCTAAATATAAGCCCCCTCCTTGTTAATCTACAACCAAAGATCTTCATCAACAATCACCAGTTTGCAATTAGATTTGGCTGACTATTCATTCATTCATTCATTCATTCATTCATTCATTCATTCATTCATTCATTCATTCATTCATTATTACTAGAGATAGTAAATGATTGCCCCACATCCAAAGCAGAATTCACCACACCTATGAAAAGAAACTCATTTGGGCTCTCGGACTCCAGGTCCCATAGCTCCTTACTATCCGTGAGCTTCTTCCATTTTCTTTCTCTCTCCAATCCTTTCCCTCTTTTTTTGTGAATAAAAAGAAAACAGATAAATGAAAGCCAAAATACTCAGGGATAATCCCCGGCGTGTTTCCAAAAAGGAAATTATTATATTTGAAGTTATGGAGGGTTGCTTCCTGAAGCGAATGCCTGGATGTCCCTAATCTAAGAAAAACACAGGCAGCAGAAGCCAAGCCAGCCAGACATGCAGTATATATTATGTACATGTATAAATATATACGGTACACGCTCTCCTCTCCTCTCCTCGCCGCTTCGCTTGCTTTCTTCCACCTCAGGCCCTCCACGTGCAACACAACTTACAGTGTAACTCACAGAAAGTTAGACCAAAAGAAAAAAAGTGGAGGAAAAGAACTGGAAAACTCCAAGGACCTTCTGGCCATAGACGTGAAGGGAGGAAATTGCATTGATTTAAGCTCAGCTTCTCTTGGCATCTGCTGGCCCCTCTTTTCGTTTTTTTTTTCTTTTTTACCTTAAGTGAGTGCACTTGTTCCACGCCCGCATACTGTAGCAGTTGTTTCAGATACATTGCTCTGGTGTTGTTTTTTCTTTTTTTTTCTCCCCCCACCTCTTTTCATTTATATCTGCCGCGAGGCTGAGTGGATATGACAGCATCTCCTGTGCTTTTAAAAAGCAGCGACTACTGTGAGATTTGACTGATTTAACCTTCCGTGTAGTTGAAGCCTGAGCAGACTTTTAAATCAGCCTATAGCTTGGTTGATTGTCAATCAGACGTACAGTGATGAATGTTCGCCCCCCAGGATAAGGACGACGGAGGTCCATTATAGAGCTGCGCAGTCCCGCACCCTTGTGACGTCGCCCCTGTTTCGGAAACGAACTTCTCATTCATTTTTTCTCATAGATTTTTTTGAAAATGATTCATATAAAGATGATTATGCTGCGGACAAAGCCAATTTGGGTCCTGACAAATCATGATGACACACACAATCTTTTGAGACAATTTCTACTTCTTGTAATTAGATATTGCATGATAATATTGTGTTGTCATGTTTTGTCACAACCCGAGTTTGCTTTGTCCGTGGTTTAATTGTGTTTTTATTAACCATTTACTTTTTATTAACCATAGTCTAACCATTGTTGATTTCTGGAACATGGGCAACGTCATGAAAGGGGCAGGACTGCGCACCTCTATAGGCACCGTGGCCTAGAATTGAGTACTTATATAGTACTTGTATATAAAAATATATACAGTATGTTGACCATATAAAGATACATCAATCAATCTGATTGCCTAGTGTTCAGAACCAGAGTTGTACAGGTGGTACATTACTAAATGATCCTTATGCTTGAATATGTTACTGTTTTACTGCAGGATACTGTGGACCGAATTTCGCCTCATTGCCCGTTATACAGTATATGCAATCGTGGCGTTCCCACGCTAAAGTTGTTATTTTGGTAACCGTCCTATTTCCCTTAACACCTCCTAGACCCGTTACATTATGCATAAGCATGGATTGATCGTGTTTAGCTTTCATCCAATCCGTGGTGGTCTTGCCATTGCCTTTAATCGGGTGTTTTCCACCTTTTTCATCCCAGGGCCCACCATGTATTCAGCATTTGAATCACGGACCACCATTTGAGAACACCTTAGCCCCTCAGACCCCAAAACTAAAGATTTATTTTGCTTCTCTCCATGACCATTAAACTTTTAGTTGTGTAGATTTGGACTAATTCACATGATGAATATTTTAACTCTTGAGAGTGTAAAAATGTGTTTCTTTTTACGTTCTCAAGAGTTTTAATGTAAATGTTTTAACATAAACTTTTTACATTCTCAAGAGTTACATCTGGTTAAACAACTTAGTTGGGGAACACCTGGAACCCTCTCAAGGACCACTGGTGGTCCCCGTATCGCCGGTTGAAAACCCCTGCCCTTGTCGTTTTCTGTGATACCCAGTCCTAAATTGGTTCATAGGTACTTCACTTAACGGCTTGTGGCGTGTGGCTCTCCCCGCGCCTTTTTGGTTTATTTTCTTTCTCTTTTTTTCTCTAGGCGCCCCAAATTCATCTTTTCAAAATACCCTCGCTCAGTCAATACCGTTTCCTATGATTCAAAATGCTATGTGATCACCAAATATCGATGTTTCCTTTCCTTTGATGTATTTGGCGTGCCTTTAGCCCAAGTCTACGAAATGTTCTAAAGCAAATTTCCAAAAACAGCTCGGAAAAATCCTATATTATAGGTGCCGTTGAGAACTTTTCTTTTTGATGACTCATAGCTTCATCAATTCTGGGCCATTTTTTAGATTTCAAAGTGTTGTATGATTGTCAAATATCACTCTTTCATATGCAGGTTTTCTCTACAAAACGGAATCAAGCGAAACGTATCTGACTGGGTACATGGTATAGGTTAGCGGGCGCTTTGAATTTGCACTATTTCCCAAATCTACTTGACGAAATTAACAACTTAAGGGAGTAATAATTGTACTCTTATCCACAAGGTTATCAATAAAGACATCTTGATTTTTTTTTTCATTAACAATAGAGATATGCAGTATTGTTGAAGTACTGTATATAGGCCTCTGGTTGTTATGTCATGCCAGCCTACATTTGTTTTCATCCTACGCCTAGTTTTCTGCACATTCCATGATTCGGTTTGTAGCTAGGCATTGTTACAAACAGGCTGCACAACACATGCATTCTGCTTTTATTATGTTGTCAGAATGAGGCCATGGCATTTTTGTTTGATATTTTAAAAAAGAAATACAAAACAAAAGTAATGAGGAAAGTTGGCCTTCATGCGTACATTGATGTGTGAAGCTCCTTGAAAACACACAGAGAGAAGAGAAACTCGGTGTAGACAGCAGACGTCTTACGGAGCCATGCCATAATAGTACAGTCAATTTGCTGGTAGATAAGGAATTAAAGTGGTATGGGGAGGGTTTGTTTTTTATTTTGGTTGTTGTGACAATGCAAGGTTAATAACAGGGACATGTTAACACTTCAACCCAATACTTTATTTACAACATTTTTTTTCAAGCAATCCTCCCAGCGTAGGAATGCCTTACGCTACGGGACAACCGTGGGCTCCGTGGAACCAGTGGAGGACGTCACATCGGGGGCAAACGATTGATGGTCCGTTCCCTGCTGAGTTCAGAGCCCGTTAGCCCGCCTCCTGGGTAATTGCCTCATTTCCTAGAGCCGTAAATCCTACCGTTCACACAGCGCCTTTTTTGCCACAAAAAACGGGTAGGAATGCCCCGTAGAGAGCTTGTTTGGTCAGTACCAAAACAAGCTGCTGATGTTGAGGTATTCTGTACCCTTTTGGGTGTGCTTATAGTACCACGCAAGACGTTACGTAATGGTACTACTTCTGGTGGCTGGATCTTCAACCGCTTATTCGTAGTCAGGTCGCGGGGGCAGCAGCTCCACCATAAGAGCCCCAGACTTCCCTCTCCAGAGCAGCATTAGTGAATTCCTAATGGGGGATCCCGAGACGTTCCAAGGCCAATGAGTTGTGTAATACCTCCATTTGAGCCTTGGTCTCATGGTCCCCGGGGCATCTCCTACCAGTGGGATGTGCAATGAGGATCTCCCTCAGGAGATCCTACCCAGATGCCGAACCACCTAAGCTGGCTCCTTTCCAGGCGAAGGAGCAGCAGCAGCTCTACCAAGTCTCATCTGCTTAACCGAACTTCTCACCTTATCTCTAAGGGAGGTGCCAGCCACTCAAGAAAAGTCAATATTCTTTTGGGACCCACACTTCACAATAAAACAACAGACAACAGTACAGTTGAGGCGAATAACAGTCTAAATTTATTCTGACCCCTCTCTATGTCCTGACCCAATATCCTGTTTTTACATTATGGATTTTTAGGGTGGACTTAGCTGCTCTCTGTTATCAGTCAATGTCAGATACAATAGCATTGCATTAACAACTTAAAGCCTTCTAGGCTATGTACAACTCTGGTATTCGAACCCCTGTCTCCCGCATGGACAAGCCAACATCTTAACCACTACTTAAGATGTTGGCCAAGAGTTTAAGATGTTGAATTCCCCCTTTGTTCAGGGACATATTTGGCCTTTGGTTTCAGGCAGAGGCTCTATATGTGCTAACCGGGGCTATATATCCCTTGCACGGATTAAGGACACATAGCACACTGTTCCCTCTTTTTTGGTGAACAATAACCATCTTGCAAGTTCAAACAGCTCATAGTGCATACTATAAAAGAGGTTTGTAACCACTTAATCCCTCTAGACTTTGTAAACTGGACCCAAGTTGAGGTGAGAACAGTGACGTATAATTACGTCACTGTAACATCACCGTGCATTCCTTAAAGGTTATTTTAAGGCGAATTAAACACACCTAGAACAAAAGTTGTTTACCACAGCGAGAGACAATGGGATAAATGTTGGCTTCAGCATCTTCCTTCAGGGAAAGCGTTCAGGATACCAATTTTATCCAATCCGAATAGAGAATGCAGATGATGATGACACAAAGTATGGTCCAATACGAGAATAGTGGTTTGACCTTCTAACCAAAAACCTCTTGTTTTAACCAAAACAACATCACTTGGCCTACCCTATAACTCAACATGCCTGCCTGCTGCCACCATTACGTTGACAACAATGAAACATTATCTTCCTGTTACAACGCTCTCTGTGTGACATCTCTCCCCAAAACACATTGGAACAGTTAGAGAGAGAGAGGCCCGCAGGGCTCCCACACTGACTCCTTGACCCCGACTCCGGTGACACGTCTCTGGGTATAACCTTGGAGGGAGGAGGAGGTGGTGGTAGTAGTAGTAGTAGTAGTAGTAGTAGTAGTAGTAGTAGTAGTAGTAGCGCATAGAAGAGGATGATTCAATCGAAGGCTGTGCTCACAACGTGTAGCAGAGGAACTACTTATTTATTCAGAGAATCTGAATATAATTAAAGGTAATAGCAACTTTTTAGCCAAAAATCAAAATAAATATATAGCTATATTCTTTGCCTTTTTACCCTCTACATTGCTTTTACTTGCTGCAGCTGTTTCCCTGCAGACAGACACTTGCTTCGTCCTGCAGACAGTCCAGAACTTTGTCGTTGTCTACAAATCGTGAAAACAAAACATGGCGGACAGGCGGTGATAATTTGTAAAGGGAGGGGGTTGTGTGGGGTGACGCAGCATTTTAGCCAATCACAGCACAGCAGTCTCCAGCAGATTCATAATGAGCCAATAGAGTGGAGGTGACACTAAAGTTCCCTCTATTACCCTTGACATATTATACAACAGGTCGTTTTGAGGAAGCAAAGGCACATGTTCAAGAAACCTGCTTCATAAATGAATTGATGAATGAATTTGATTTTATTTGAATCTACTAAATTACCGAGTGCATCTCTACCATAAAATGCACCACGCAAGCACACATCCACATGCACGTGTATACATGCACACGCGGACAGACACATCCTACTGACAGCTCGGGTATGCATGCCGCCGCTCCAAAAGGTCTTGAGCTCTGGGCTTTAGAGGTGTTGGGGGTGATGGAGTGGCGGCGTTTGGTGCATTTGAAACCCTCTGTCATTCTTTCATGGGCAGAGACAAAATTCCCTCCGGCCCTGCTAGTGGTAGCGATAGAAGTGTTTTTTATATGGGGGTGAGGTGCAGGGGGGATGGGTGGGGGCAACAAAACCCTCAGCAGTTCAGGCTGTCAAAAGTTGAGGTCCATGTGAGAGAGAGCCTCCCCCCTCCCTCCCTCCCTCTCTCCCTCCCTCCTACCAGTGTTGCCAACTGCCAAAATCCAAAATGCACTAGTGGCACTAGAATGCGCTAGATGCTTGCCTGGAGGGGAATATATGATGTCGAGTTTAGTCTCTCAGACCAAAAACTATGGATTGTCAAGTTTTTGTCCACAATTCATGAGAGATAACTGGCCAAATGTTGAGAAATTAAGGGGATACCTCGCCGAAATTAAAACTGGTCTGTATGGTTATACTATCGTGCATCTGTGCTTCTGTGCCCGGTTCTGTGCATACTGTAGTGGAACACCAGAGGAGGGGGTTCCAGACCGTATCATACCTACGTCACTGCCCTCACTCAGTGCATACTGTAGTGGAACACCAGAGGAGGGGGTTCCAGACCGTATCATACCTACGTCACTGCCCTAACTCAGTGCATACTGTAGTGGAACACCAGAGGAGGGGGTTCCAGACCGTATCATACCTACGTCACTGCCCTAACTCAGTGCATACTGTAGTGGAACACCAGAGGAGGGGGTTCCAGACCGTATCATACCTACGTCACTGAACTCACTCAGTGCATACTGTAGTGGAACACCAGAGGAGGGGGTTCCAGACCGTATCATACCTACGTCACTGCCCTAACTCAGTGCATACTGTAGTGGAACACCAGAGGAGGGGGTTCCAGACCGTATCATACCTACGTCACTGCCCTAACTCAGTGCATACTGTAGTGGAACACCAGAGGAGGGGGTTCCAGACCATATCATACCTACGTCACTGCCCTCACTCAGTGCATACTGTAGTGGAACACCAGAGGAGGGGGTTCCAGACCGTATCATACCTACGTCACTGCCCTAAAAGTGAGGTAGGTATGACACGTTTCCCAGAGCACTGAACACTAAAGGAGGCAGAGGAGAGCAGCAAGGCACACACAGAATATACTTTCTCTAGCGCCACCGTGTGGCTTTTTTTTTTTTTACATATACAGTATATTTTTTTACTTAACTCTTGAGAGTGTAAAAATGAAACCAAATGGACCCGCAAGGGTCCATTTGGTTTCATTTTTACACTCTTAAAGAGTTACATCTGGTTAAACTAATTGTCCATCATTTAGCCTGGGGACCACTGGTTGAAAACCACTGTCATAGGATGGAAGAATGGTAAAAAATGACGGTTTTATCTCTGGCGTCTGTCAATCAATTTCGCTCAAAAAGACAAAAAGCATTAGATTCTCCCTCAGGAGTTGCTGTATATAGCAACAAATATGCCAAGTTGGCAACACTGGAGAGAGTCTTTCCCTCCCTCCCAAATAGTGTCGACCGCTCTCCTCCCCCTCTCCTCTCTCCCCCGTTCTACAAACAAACGCCCCGGGCTCTTCAAATGTCAAGTTGTTGCCACAGCCTAGATGTCATTAAGGCACAGTCAAAAGAGAAGCAAAGGGCATAGAAATGTTACACTGACTGCAGCTTTCGCTGAGAGCGATTTTGTGTATGTGTGCGCGTGCACTGCGTCACTGCGTGTGCATTTGGAGCCCCATTCCAAGCTGTCTGTGTTTTTTGAGCCACCATAATATGAAAGCAGAGCGTGTGGGAGCCAGTCTAGCCAGTCATAGGAGGGGCTGCTGGCTGGCAGACAGACACAAGGTTTCATATCAGCCAAGCCTAGAGCCCCAAATATACAGCTAATTGCTGCTCCAGCTATGTGTATACCACCCTTCAAGCCATCTGTGTTCAGCTGTGATCTAATAAGCAACTTCCAACTCTGCTGTACTGTAATACAGGTGCTCCACTTGGCAGCCATCATCACCGCCTTCTCAGGAACACCACACCGCGTTTGTGGTGTTCCTCTGTCTTGGTCCCTCATACATCTTCCTAAGTCGTGGTCTTCTGTCTCTTCTTGTAGGTTCTAATCCAGTGGGTCCCAACCTGTTGTGATTCCGATAGGCCGACGTCCGAATGAACGCCATAACTAGATGTCTCTGTCTACACCAGAAGGGCGGTGAGTTTCAGAAAATACACAGTATTCATCTTTTACTTTGAGTGTTTAAAAAATGTTGTCCTTTAATAGTTTTATTGTCTCCACTGTAAGGTGGTGACTATTTTTCGCCCCCTGTCCGTCCGTTCGTCCGTGCGTCCGTCCGTCCGTCCGTGCACACGTTTTCTGTCCACACACCTGTTACGTCACAGGGGTGAAACATAGTCACCACCAGTGACTGTTACGTCACCCGCAGTCTTCACCCTGACCCAAGACGGTGGAGACATACAGTATGTGCCCCAAAGAGACACAGGTCTAGTTAGCATTAAAAATCATATCGTGTTTTACCAATTACTTTGGGGCCTAGAGATACCCCAGCAGCAAAAAAATTGAGCTAAAAATGTTTGCTTCCAGAACAACATATTCAGAGATTCAGCACATTTTCACATTATTTCAAAAATAGCAGAACAACAAGCTCATGTCGCGCCACAGAGTGGCGCGACATGAGCTTGTTGATCTGCTATTTTTCAATAGCTAAAACACCAGAATGCGTTTAGGGTTAAGGGTTAAACATCAAACATGCAGGTCGAGGCCAGAGAAAAGGCAAAGCCGTTGATCTCTCCATTCCACCCATTTTCTCCCAAATCTTTTTGTCTCCTTTATTAGCCACCCCCACCACCACCCCCATCCCCAGCATGGAGAGTCTCCACCCTACAGTATACTCTGTCCAGGCTGTCTAGATTTCCTTACCTCAGGTTAGAATAGTTAGACTGTGAAATCATCCAGCTAGGCTCCCGCCACACCCACACCCTCCCAATCCAACCACCATATACCTCTGCTATCCCCTCACATCCCCCTCCTCCCTTCCCTCCCTGTGACCAGGCCTCCCCTCTTTCCCTCCCCACCATCGCCCCGTAATCATATAGCCACTTAAAGGTGCACTAACATACCCAGGATTTAATACCACGTCTGAATTGAAACAGTTATCTAGCGTGCCGCTTTGTTTAGTATTGTTAGCACTGGCAACAAATGGTAAATGGTGCATTTACAGTATATAGTGTCTTTATCCAAGGCGCTTAACATAGCTTGTGCATCACATTCACCCATTCACACACACTTATGGCAACGGAAACCATGCAAGGCACAACCAGCACACCAGGAGCAATTAGGGGTTCAGTGTCTTGCTCAAGGGCATTTCGACAATAACTCTGGGGAAACTCTGGTTCGCCGGGCCGTAATTTCGCCAATTCAACTGCGAACATTGGACAATTTGCTGTCAATGGAGCTAGGTGGTCACATGGGCAGGAGGCTTCACCGGTGAAGCCGCACCCATACAGTTTTCGGGCACAGGACTTCTATATTGCCAAGTATAAGCATCGATAATAACATCAGTTGTTGTTGAAGTTGCAACAGACACGCAGCATGCATAAAGCTAAACGTCTGACTCAGAGAGTTTTCTGTTTTCAATGATGAAATGCTGCTGGTTAGTGGTGCCACAACTGTACTTACTTAGTATCAGTAGCAACTGTACTTACTTAGCAGCAGTAGTAGTGTTTCAAATCATTTTAAAGGTAGGGTAAGTCATTTGAAATTCATGGTGTAGTACCAGCCTGGTGCACTAGGGGCGCCCAAGAGTAGCTACACTATGTGAACCTGCTGCTCGATCCTGATTTGAGGAGAATTCACCCTCCACCTGGGGAACTTTTATTAGCTCCTCTGCTAACATGGGGGTAGGGGGAAACTCCATATATGGTCTGCACACCTTACAACAGAGCAGGGGTGGCCAACCCGTGGCTCGCGAGCCACATGCGGCTCTTCAGCTGGTTACATGTGGCTCTTAAGGGGCTTCCACATGAAACCGTCAAAAACGCTCGGCCTGGCACAGTCATGACTTCCATATAGCATTCATGCATTCCATATAGCATTCCAACCTTTTTTATACCAGGGCCCACCATTTATTCAGAATTTGAGCCACAGACAACCATTTGATGACATTTTAGCTCCACAGACCCCAAAGCTAAAGATTCTGTTTACTTTTGTCAACAATTCCAGGCTGGATTTCAGAGAAAATAAAACCGTCAAATATACAGATCAAAATGACCATTAATCTTTTACAACTGTACATTCTCTAGTTGTGTAGACTTGGGCTAATTCACATTATGCATATTTTAACTCTTGATTTTTTGTATTTAGAAACGGTGTTTCTAAATACAAATCTATTTGGTGTTTTTAAATACATGTCTATATGTTTAATAGTGTGTCTTTGCATTGCGCACCTGCACAAATGCACATGTCTTATGGCAGGAGAGGGGAATTCTATTTGCGACCGTGGCGGACGCCGCGGCGGTTCTCTAACCGTTGTGACCGTTTGATGTGGCTCTTTGCATAGTAACACAGTGAAAAACGTGGCTCTTAGTCTGTGACCGGTTGGCCACCCCTGCAATAGAGCATTTTAACAGAAAAACATTTTTTTGGGTGATATCTGACAAAAGGGAAATCACTTCCCCTACCTTTAAATATAGGCACTTTAATTTGAAATACCTTGGGTTGTTTTCACATGCCATCTTGTTAGTTGGGCCCGACTGGGTACTCATGCCTAGATCCGCCCCTGATTATAGATACTAACTAGTTTGCAGGCCTCATGCCTGGGGGAATGAGGAGGAGGCGCAGGCAGCAGGGTTGAGTGGTTTTTATGTAGAGGTGAGTCAGTCAGTGTCAGGCGAGGTAAAGGCTCCATCGTGCGACGGTAATAAGGAGCCCTGGTACGTTCTCTGTCGGTTCTCTCTCCTCCTCCTCCTCCTCCTCCTGCACGCGGAGCCGAACCCGAACAGAACAGCACAGAACTCAGAGAGGGGAGCAGATAGAGGCAACCTGATCGGCCCGGTGCCTGACACCATGCTGAAATGATTAGGACTACGGGAAACTCAACCTGACATGGCTGACACCCAGGCCCCCACTACTATACCACATCCTGAACCTCTCACACACACACACACACACACACACACACACACACACACACACACACACACACACACACACACACACACACACACGTACACACACGTACACACACACACGCACACACATCTACCGATACAGCAGTGGTTTTCAACCTTTTTTTTCATGCCAGAGCTCACTATTTATTCTGCATTTCAGCCAGGGAGGACCACCGTTTGCTGTTGAGTTTAGTCTCTCGGACCTCAAAACTAAAGGATTTTCCAAGTTTGTGTTTGAGCAAACAAAAGGTCACACACACCCAAAAGAACTAAATACCAGGTGCTGTGCCGAAAAACAAACTAGAAAAAAAAAAAAATGTCCGCACACTGGACTGAAGCTCCAAGTTAAGGGTGTTTATTTCACCATGAGAATTATGGTGAAGTAACCACCTTTAACAGTGTGCGGACCTTATTTATTTTTTGCAAGTTTTTCAGGAGAGATAAACTGGTAAAACATTGCTCAAAATAACAATTCTTCGATATTTTCTAATTGTGTAGATTCTTGGAAATTAAGTCATTCAGTCATTATACAGGTCCATACGGGTCCATTTGGTTTCATTTTACGATCTCAAGGGTTACGGATCTATATAAAGGGCCATTTGGTTACCAACTGTCCGATAATTTAGCCGGGGACCAGGGTTGACACTAAGGTCTCTGAGGCACTTGCCCATCGGGCAAGTGCAAATCAGGTTCTACTTGCCCTCAGGTCATGGTCACTTGCACCCCCAAAAATATATTGTAAATTTTGCATTTAAGTTTACTTCCTACTTGGGTGCTTTAAACCAGGGGTTTTCAACCAGTGGTCCTTGAGAGGGTTCCAGGTGGTCCCCAGCTATGTTGGTTAACCAGATGTAACTCTTGAGAACGTAAAAATGAAACCAAATGGACCCTTGCGGGTCCATTTGGTTTCATTTTTACACTCTCAAGAGTTAAAATTCATCATCTTAATTAGCCCATAGTGGTCACAGACCCAGTGGTCCCTGACCCCAGCAAAATGATAGTTTGGAACCAAATGGACCTGGGAGAGAGAGAGAGGAGAGATGGCTAGAAAGCAGGGAAAGACACAGAGTGCAATGACTGCCTTCAAGACAAATTTATCTTGTGTTGTGTTATAGTGCACTAAGTTGCACACTTGCCCGATCGGGCAACCAGGTAGCAGTCTTCACTTGCCCAACCATTTTTTTTTACTTGCCCCGGGCAAGCGGGCAAGTGTTAGTGTCAAGCCCTGGACCACCTGGAATCCTCCTCTCAGGGACCGCTGGTTGAAAACCACTGTGATGGGTGCAGGTGGAGGAGGAGGAGGCTGTGATAGATATGCGCAGCTGCCAGCTGCACATATCTGTGTGTGAAATCCATACATAAATGAACGACATACTGTCTAAAACATATACAGTGTACTCAATTCACACGTTAAAGTCACATGTTAACAGCGATTCATTTGCTGCGATCCCTCTGCTAATTGTCGCAGTTGTCTATACTTTGCATTACAGAATTACAATTTACAGTTACATTGTGCAGTTTGGCAGGCGTTTCCCCACAGCGAATTACATTAAGCATGATGATAAAACATTTTAACACATCACATACTGTACATAGAAGTAGTTAGCATGAATCATGAATCAAACATAAGAACATATGGGATATCGATATAATTAAACTGTCCATAATTATACTTTAAAGCAGTACTGTTTGTCTTTAAGTAAAAAAAAGTAACGGAGACAACTTTTATAGCTTTTATATTATCGATATATACTGTAGCTATATTTTTTTGCCCTTTCCCCCTCTATGTTGCTTCGACCTTGGTGCTGCAGCTGTTTCCCTGCAGACACACTTGCATCGTCCTGCAGACGGTCCAGAACTTTGTTTTTTGTCAACAAATCATGAAAACAAAACATTTGTCGCCCCAGGAAAGGTGGTGCTAATTTATGAGAGAGGGGGGAGTTGTGTGGGGTGAAGCAGCGTTTTAGCCAATCACAGCACAGCAGTCTCCAGCAGTTTCACAATGAGCCAATAGCGTGGAGGTGAGGTGGAGTTACATTCTGTTTTTAAACAAATCTGTTTACAAACACAGTGCACACACTAAAACTTCCTCTATTACCTTTAATAATATCATATTGCTGTGTATTTCTACATAAATTGTGCACAGCTGCGTAGTATTGAGTAGGGTTCCAGCGTGTGTGTGTGTGTGTGTGTGTTTTTTTTTATATGGAATGTCAAACAAGGTTGTTGCTTTACAATAGGCTATTATTTTGAGAAACCGCATTAAACACCTGTGAGATATGTCATCTGCTTTTGGCTATGCAGGGTTGTTTTTTGTTAAAGTTACTTTTAAGCCTTCAAGGTACATTTCCCATCTGGCGACACTGACTGCAGTGCAGTATCTCGACTGTAAAGCACAGGTACAATGACAAACAAAAAGACAGACAGACAGACAGACAGACAGACAGACAGACAGGCAGGCAGGCAGGCAGGCAGGCAGGCAGGCAGGCAGAGAAAGGATGAAACAGTGAAACTTTAGATCAGAAGGAACGAAAAATAGCAGCGTGTATGTGGAGCGCAAACTGGCATCATTGTATGGTTTGTTGTCTCTCTCTGTGGGCAGATGTATTGTATGTAAACCAGAGCAATGATATCGGCAGCCAGCCACAGGGGCGGATGTAACATTTCCCAATTGGGGGGGGGCAGAAGAAAATGGTAAGGGGGCAGCTTCATCGCCTGTGGCGCGAAGCGACACGGGCGATGAAGCTGCCCCCATACCATTTTCAGTAGTGTTTCAAACACTTTTAAATATAAAAGCACTGAAATATCTTGGGTTGTTTTGCATACCATCATGTTTGGTGGGGCAGACTGGGCATTTAGGGGTGCATTGCCCCCCCATGCCTATGTCTAGAGCCGCCCCTGGCCAGCCAATTCCATTTCTGTTCAACTGGAAGTGCTGACAACTAATATTGTACATTCTGCTGCAGGTTCTAACTCACATGCATCAGTTTGCAGTATACTGCGGGCATGGTGTTGTTTTTAGTAAGAGGCCTGGTTCAAGTGCGAGCATAGCCTGATTTGATAATTCGAGTGCAGGATTAAATAGCTTTGCACATGTTACATATGAATATAACGCAGCAGTGATGATGTGTCTATGTCTATCCTGCATGTAGTGCAGCCTACTGTACCACAGCAGGCGCAGTGCTCTAGGTTCCAGCTGATCCACAATGTTCCACCTTTGCTTTGGCAATGTAAGCCTGTGTTTTCCAATGCCAATAAAGCCATTTGAATTGAATTAATAAACATCATAAGTAAGGCTGTCAGCATTAACCAGTTAATCGCAAGTTAACTCAGCCATGAGTTAACTTGATTAATTTATTTAGTGCGCGATTAGCTCGCAGCAAAAACAAGAGCCAAGTGAGTCCATGTGTTTCAATTTTGCCAGATGCACCTGGCAAAATTGATTAATTGTTAAACATCTGCATTACTCAGTTAATTTAAAATAAGTACACAATTAGATAATGTAGAAAATATGTTCACTCCTAATGGTACCAACATCAATACAGCTTGGAATTGTGGACAAATTATTTAATTTAGGTCTAGAAGTCTAAATAAAATGTCATCAAATGGTGGTCTGTGGCTCAAATGCAGAATAAAAAAATGGACCTCGATATGAAAAATCTTAAACACTCATTTAATGTATGTTTAGAACAGATTAAAAATAATAGATTAAATTGTGATTAATCAAAGATTAACTATGGGCATTAATCGCAATTAAATATTTTAATCGACCGACAGCTCTAGTCATAAGTCATAATCGCGGACTGTGCCGTCGCTTTGAAATGACATCTTGAGTACATTCCGAATCTAGAGTCAAATCCAGTTGACCACTCTGTCCATCTCCTCTCCTCCTCGCTAGGTGCGGAGCTAAGGTAGCAAGTGAAGGACACGAGGGGAGGGAGTGAGTGTGAAAGTTGTGGTATTGGAATTTGGCTTTAGGTTGCACCTCCATTGACTTGCAGGTTAAGATGGCCGCTGTGTGAATGAGGTCCATTGCACTGATTGTATAGGCTGGAGCCATGAAGTCGGCCTTTGCCACAGAGCACTACTGCCCTCTTGTGTTTTGGGGTTAGAATGGTTCAAATGAGGCCATGTTCCTCAACCTATGGGAATGGCACCTTTGTTATACAGCAGTGGTTTTCAACCAGTGGTCCAGGGACCACCAGTGGTCCTTGAGAGGGTTCCAGGTGGTCCCTAGGCTAAAGGATGGAAAGTTGGTTAACCAGATGTAACTCTTTAAGAGCGTAAAAATGAAACCAAATGGACCGTTGCGGGTCCATTTGGTCTCATGTTTATGTTTATGTTATCATCTAAGTTAGACCAAGTCTACACAACTAGAGAATGTAGAAGATTAATGGTCATTTTGATCTCTTTGTTTGTCTTGTTTTGTTTCCCAAATCCAACCTGGTATTGTGGACAAAAGCAAGGTGAATTTTTAGTTTTGGGGTCTTTGGGGCAAATGTCCTCAAATGGTGGCCCATGGGTTAAATGCTGAATAAATAGTGGGCCCCGGTATCAAAAAGGTTGAAAACCCCTGTTATACAGTATCGGTGCATCAGTACCGGATGGTATTAGAACTGCACCTTTTGATCGCTCTGGACAAGAAATTACAGTACGTAGCTTGCATGTCTTTATTTACTTTATTGAAGCAGCTGGAGACTTCAAAGCCTGCTCAATTAATACAGCGTAATATACAATTGTGAAAGCCTAGCACAGCAGAATCCTCAGTGTTTAAAAGGACCATGCGGGTCCGATTGGACGCAGACGGCTTTGAGACGAAACCAGTAGTAATGGTAGATCAAACAGTTTGTAGATTCTTAGGATTTGAAGAGACAAATAATACTGTAATCCGTTCAGCATTCTGGGCACAAAAATGAAATAAACAGAATATTATTCATCACCACTCAACCAGCATGAACCCACAGCACTGCTCTCCCTGGCATCGTAATAGAAGAACATTTTGTTAATTAGTTTGCAGTTACACTCTTCTAATCTGCCGGGCCAATCGCAAACGTCCTTGTGTCAACTTAGTTTTAGCAGTCAATCAAAGGTTAATTTTTTATGCGCCTGGCTTTTCCCTGCCTACACACCAGAGAGAGAGAGAGAGAGAGAGAGAGAGAGAGAGAGAGAGAGCATCATTAATGAGAGAGCTTCATTAATATGTCTGTCTCATTAAAAAGCCAAAGCCTATTAGAGTAGAACAACAACTAGGGGTTTAAAACTCATATTTATATTTATTTAAAAATATATATTTTTCTTCCTTCTACAGTGAAAGGGATATGGATATTATATAGTTTGGTTTGGCACATAGCAGTAAAAATACATATTTGACATTTATAAAAGCATCATTTGATGATGTAATTTGTTGTACTGAAAATCTCCAGGATTTCTGTCTATAAAAATGGAATAAAGATAAAAAATATGTATGCCACGTTCTGGTCCATACCGTTTCGTGACACTTTTCTGATCTGTTGTAAATGTGGGTGTTAATTGTGGTGGGGGGGGACATGGTGTCAACCCCCTTACTACTCAGATCTGTTGTGGTGGGGGGGACATGGTGTCAACCCCCTTACTACTCAGATCTGTTGTGGTGGGGGGGACATGGTGTCAACCCCCTTACTACTCAGATCTGTTGTGGTGGGGGGACATGGTGTCAACCCCCTTACTACTCAGATCTGTTGTGGTGGGGGGACATGGTGTCAACCCCCTTACTACTCAGATCTGTTGTGGTGGGGGGACATGGTGTCAACCCCCTTACTACTCAGATCTGTTGTGGTGGGGGGGACATGGTGTCAACCCCCTTACTACTCAGATCTGTTGTGGTGGGGGGGACATGGTGTCAACCCCCTTACTACTCATATCTGGGGTTAGACTGGTGTATTTGCCAATACCAATGACCTGATAATGACAAATACTGATACTCTGTCGATACAGTATTTGCAGATACTGTTGAGCCCCTGGGGCCCAAAAAACTCTAGTTAGTTTCAGTTTGGACTTTGGGAGAATAGCTTTCCGTCCAATCAGGATGAGAGGGGTCTCCCTCCAATCAGAATCGATTTGGGGTGGGTCCTTGTGCATTGTTTCCAAAAAGCCTAGCCCAAATAAGGGCTATTTTAGGCATGTGTCTAACTGACCACCAGTGGCCCCTGAGAGGGGTCCAGGTGGTCGCCAGCTAAGTTGTTTAACCAGATATAACTCTTGTGAACGTAAAAATGAATGAAAAATGAAAAATTTTTACACTCTCAAGAGTTAAAATATCCATCATGCAAATTAATCCAAATCTGCACAACTAGAGGATTAATGGTCATGAACAGAAGCAAAGAAATCTTTAGTTTGGGGGGTCCGTGGGGCTAAAATGTCGTCAAATGGTGGTCCGTGACTCTAATGCTGAATAAATGGTGGGCCCTGGGATGAAAAAGGTTGAAAACCCCTGCTTTAACAGGTTACTAACTCCATTATCCAGTTCCTTCTCCTCCTACAACAGCCATCACATGCATATGCCGTGCACACACACACACACACACACACACACACACACACACACACACACACACACACACACACACACACACACACACACACACACACACACTGTGTACATATACTGTATTTATACACGTGATGATGCATGCGCACTCACACGTGTTTTTACCAGAATAACTTCCAGTGCAATGTGCTCTCGGTTTGACTCCTATCGGCAACACAAAGCGTTTCATTTTCACTAATACAGAGGTGGAACCGGCTCCTACGATAAAAGGAGCTTCTTACCGAACCCTCCAGAGGCCAAATGAATAATAATAAAAAATAAAAAAATAACTGAAAAAACTGTGAGAACTGGCAAGCAATACAAACTCCAGTTAAGAACAAAAGAAAATGGAAATCAATGCGAGAGAATATGCAGATGTCTTTTCTTTGACAGAGCAAGCACACAAGCGCAAATAATCCTTTGGGAGTATGCCCCCGGATTACCATTGCCAGGTTCAAAATAAAAATAGCGAGTTGAGGAAAACCGTAAAAAAGAAAAAATGCAGTGTATGCTGTAGAAAAATGGAGGTCTCTCTCACCTACTGTACTTTAGTGTTGTGAAGGTGTTTGGCAAAAGGCGATCGATAAAAGAGTGTTTCTGTAACTGCGAGCAAGGTCGTATGAGCCTGAGGCAGGATGGTTATATCTCTAAACAGTCTGGGGTTCAACCGAACAGCAAAATTAGTCTAAAAAAAACAAATGGTGCATTGGAATACGAAATAAAATAAAACTCGCACTGCTCGTTTACCATCTCGCCCTGTTTCATGCATAGTTAAAAGACAACTTCTCTCTAGTTTAGTACAGAGCGCAGCTGTACTTGTCGGTCTGCCGGCATTTCAGGAGCTTGAGGAAGGTCTCCATCTTGTGTGCGTCCTTCTTGAAGCAGCTGAGAGAGGTGTAGTCTCTGAGGACTGACTCCAGCATGTCCGGCTGCTGCTGTAGGTCCTGCTGCACCATGGAGCCGCGCTGCCCGGAGCTCACCGACAGGGCGTCCTCCTCGTTCAGCATCTACCGGAAAATACAATACGTACAATACGTTTGGGTACTTAATTGGAGTGTAACAATATAGTAACGGTATCGATCTATGGATTATGGAAGTATATTGTTATGTACAAAGAGAATATCACATCGTACTTGTGTTATATCGATTTGCAATAGAAAGAATCAGTATCGAAGTATTTTTATATTTTAAAGTTGTTTCTCTTTGCCCCTGAGCTTTCAGAAGGTTTTGCTTCCATGACTATCATCATCCATCATCATTCTATCATCTCAGACATTTTGGTCATCAGAAAAAAAATCTAAGCATGGATTTAAGCAGATGCTATTTCTGCCCCCCCCCCCCTTTTTTTTAGAGAGAATAATCAACTTGTGTAGTAATTATTTCCCCACTCATTCCCTGGCATGGATTAAAAATGAATTTTAAAAAAAATCCTCCCAAACAAGATTTTGAATAATGTTTTTACTGTAAAACTAGATTGGAGGACATGATCTACATTTCCAAAATCCAGCCTGAGGACAAAAGCAAAATAAATCTTTAGTTTTGGGGTTTGTGTGGTGAAAATGTCATCAAATGGTCGTCTGTGGGGCTCCAATGCTGAATAAACAGTGGGCCCTGGTGTGGACAATGTTGAAAACCACTATTCTATTACCCTGCGTATGAGGACCACCATGCCTCTCTCCAGACTGATGAGTTTCTCCGACATCCACTTGGTCTTATTGAGCAGCATGTCCGGAGCGTTGTCGTAGCGGTCCAGGGTGGTCTGCAGGCTCCTCAGAGGCTCGATCCACGCCTGGATCAGCATCAGCACCGAGTGGAGCAACCACTTGTCCTGCACGGCAACAACAGTGATTTTAATTTAACAGCAAATTTTGAATAGTTTGGACTGACCTCATGCTTCGGGGGAGGGGTAGGGGCTCCCTGGTTGGACGTAGCGTGTTATTATCCAACCAGTTCCTGTCTCCCCTCCATCAGGTGCCCCGGCTGGCCAGGGAGAAGGCAGTCTAGAGACCAAGAGTACTGCATGTTTTTGTGAGGGTATCTACTGCAGCTCACACAGGGAGAACATGAAAACTCCACACAGAAAGGTCCTTTCACCAACCCCCACCTCCGCTAGCTGTGAGGCAACAGCACTTACCACTGTTGTTTCACAAATGTTTCAGTTTTCAGAGAGTAGTGCGACGTGCATCTAAAATCATAGGATGTAGCCTCCCTACACTCTCCTCACTCTTTAACACTAGAATAATCTCGAAAGCTAACAAAATAATAGCTGATAATTCTCACCCCACACACCACCTCTCCTCTCCTACCATCAGGCAGGAGGTACAGAAGTATTAATTGCTCAACATCTCGCTTCAGAGATAGCACTTACCCTGTAGCTATTAAACACTTGAACTTGTCTCGCTAGTTTACAGTTGTAATGATGCATGTATGTAGCAATATGCAAAGCATATAGCACTTTAAGAAACATGTGTAATTTCTATGCTGCTGGTCTTTGCACTGTACTGTCTTCTTGTTGTCTTTTTGTCTATATGTTGTCTGTACATGTTGAGGATGAACCAAGACAAATTCCTATCAACTTCTGTTGACATGGCAATGAAGTTCTTGAATCTTGAATCTTGAACGTCTAGTTTCATTCGACTAAATATCCTAATATTGTAGTCGACTAAAGTGCATCACAGCCTTGTTGCCTTCGTAAATGGCTGATTTTACACTGGCTGAAAGCAGTAGAAGATCTTCAGAGCTCCATAGATGTAAACTATCCCCCGAGCTATTTATAATGTATGCCAAACGCCCCAGTAGAAAGCAAACCTTGCCGTAGGAGGAAAAGGAGAGTGGGTTAAAAAGCATTTACATCATCCAGGGTTATATAGCGGGCATCTTCTCATTAGCAATGTGGGTAGAACCCACACGGATATGTATATGGGAGGTATTAGACGACTGAAACCTACGCTACGTTGCATTATAGATCATATTTACTGACTGATATATTTCAACCTCCATGTTCGGTGAGCAAAGTCTCCAAAATGTGCTTAAATGCTCCTATAAGCACTACAGAACGGAGAACCATAGAGTATACCAATCACAATCATATAAAATTGGCCCTGCAGGATCACAAAGAAAATAGGGATATAATTTCATCAAGGTGATAAAATATACTGACTGAGCCGAAGTTGGAGGCGATCATAATGTTCCAGCAGAGTAGTTTTTCAAGATTCCCTAAAAACGGGGAGGTCTTCTAGTAATTGCCTCTTAACTCTATGCCATTACACTTGGCATTTGCTAGTCAGAAAGGGTTATAATTATAGAACTTCTCATTATCTAAATTACGGTTCGCATCAGCCAAATCATCTTCCCTTTTGGCTTTTAGGCTAAGTGGCGGTGTGTGTGTAAGTTTCCAGTTTGCTGATCAGGCTAACCTTTTAGCCTCTAACAGGGTTATATCGAAACTGGACAAAGGCCAACCCTGACCCTGGCTCAGAGAGCGAGGCTCAGCCGCCGCTTTAAAAATATAACAAATTGCACAGTTCACATATGTATTCATGAGATTCAAGAGACCTTTTTAGTGTAATTGGCGTAAAACCGTCCCTCCGTTCCGCAGCTAACCAGGGATGGGACTTAGGAGGCAGCCAGGGAGCCTCACTTATACACTTAGTGACCATTATATGGCAACAACAAAAGCTTGCAGGGCACTTAGCACCCCATCACTGCTGCTGCTGCACTGTGACTTGTGGGCACAGAGATGAATACAGTTTATATGAATATTGTGTACACTTAATTGTGTGCGTGAGTGTGCAGCGTGCACACTCGCGCACGCACACACACGCACAAACACACAGGGAGTTTTCTCCCTGCTGCTGTCTGAGCTCTTATATAGACTATAATATGATCATAATTACCCAGATAGGAATGTAGATGGATCAGTGGTTTTCAACCAGTGGTCCCTGAGAGGGTTCCAGGTGGTCCCCAGGCTAAGTGTTGTTAACCAGGTGTAACTCGTTGAGAGGGTAAACAAAGTCTACACAATTGATCATATATATTATGCTGTGTCCAAAAGCAAAAGAAATCTTTACTTTTGAGGGTCTGTGGGGCTAAAATGTCATCAAATGGTGGTCCGTGGCTCAAATGCTGAATAAATAGTGGGTCCACTGGTATAGATAGATAGAGGTGTGCGTCTGTGAGTTGTGTGTTGCCATGTTCTCACCGAGATGTGCTGGATTTCGTTCTTGGAGATGGGAACGGGGAGAGCTTTACCCACACACACGTACGCAGCCTGGTTCCTCTGGGCAAGCATGGGGAGTGGGACGAAGAACTCCTCCTACACACACACACACACAAACGAGCACAGGATTAACCAATGGGCACGCCCAGGCCCAGTGGGCCCTGAGCTAGTGGGGGCCCTGATTGGCTTCTTCTGTCATTGCGTGCACCGGTATGATCCGTATGCCTGAAATTTGTCCAGTGAAAATGGTTCTGTGGTGCAAAATCTATGTGCGATTAAAATGAGTTAATTTCTTTAATCGTGTTATTGTTTCTGTAATTAATTAATCTCAATTAATCAGTTAAAGTCCCAGCCCTAATTGTAAGTGTTTAAACATTTTGAATTTTTATTTCTTCAAGCAATCTCATGCTGTAAATCCTGCTGAAATGCACTGGGAAGAATCCTCTGGAGTGTGTGTGCATAATAATTTCTAGATCAGTCTCTGCACGCAAGCCAACGTAACATGTCAGGAAAAAAACAAACTTGTGCTGTGAAAACCTTGGCCACTTGAGAGCAACTCTCTGTCTGAATTGTGAGTGAGCTAGCATCATGCATGCTCGGCACTTTGTGTGGTGCGTTTTGTTCATCATCTGTTACAGGACCCCCGCTGGGTCTCCCCCTCCTCAGTAACAAGCCCTCCGTTCAAGGGGCCACGTTGGATCTCCAAGACAGGCAGATGATGCTAAACCTGGTGTCTCCCAGTAGCATAGCGAAGCCTTATCTATTAGCACGCTCGTCACACGGATTCCACTCACTGTCGTCTGTTTCTTGAATAAATAATTCTGTTCTTTCCCCTGGAGCAGAGATGATGTGGTAGGTTACTTTACAGCCTGAGAACTCTGATCATGTCATGGGGATTCCGAGTGCAAATGACAGAAGGTTTCAGTTATATCTGACATGCTGTCGGTTTCCCTTCGGTCTGACAAAGAGCTGACAACGTGGAGGTTCTTTTTAGCACTGCGGCACAATCTGTAGTTTGACGACGATCGTAATGTTGCCACTGACGGGCGGAAATGATGGGTACCGCAGCATTTTGGTCGATATTATCAGTGGTCCCATACACCTATGCCCAAACCACTAACCCCCACCCTAACCCTAACCTAACCTTATGCCTAAACCTAATTTGTCGAGTGTGGAGTTAGTTTTCCAACTGACCCAAAGGAGAGGTCTTCAACCAGTGGTCCCTGAGAGGATTCCAGGTGGTCTCCAGGCTCAATGATGGAAAGTTGGTTAACCAAATGTAACCCTTTGAGAGCACTCTCAAGAGTTACAATATTGATCATCTGAATTAGCCCAAGTCTACACAACTAGAGAATGTAGAAGATTAATGGTCATTTTGATCTGTATGTTTGAATGTTTTGTTTTCTCCAAAAATCCAGCATGGAATTGTGGACAAAAGCGAAAGAAATCTTTAGTTTTGGGTTTGTGGGGCTAAAAGGTCATCAAATGGTGGCTGAAATTCTGAATAAATAGTGGGCCCTGGTATGAAAAAGGTTGAAAAACACTGTTCTACATTCTCATGGCGCTTGTAGATGAGAAGGAGTATTAGCTATTTTTCGCTACACTGTCATTATGAGAAACTATGAGACAGATGAGACAGTCATGAAAAGATCAAACACAGAGGTACTGCAGGAGGTATATGTAGTATACCGTCTGTGTGACTCCTTAGCAAAAGGATAGAAGAATACTGCCCTTCTGTGCTCATGATTCCTGCTCCCTTGTTCCCTTTTTGGCATCGGGGCGAATTCTGAAACATTTTAGCCGAACACGGCGGAATGTGCGTGCTCATCGTATTATTAGTTAAACTAATTCATAGAGGAACCTCATATTGTTAGCCCCCCATATATTAATAAAAAAAAGAAGCGATAATACATATTAGACTGTTTCGCCAGAATCGAGTGCAGTATAAAAAGATTGTGCGCCGCTGCTGTCAGTACAACCGTTGCCTCGGGGGCCCCGACCCTTTTTTTCCCCTCCTTCTTTTACAGCATAGCTTTCCTCAACTGCTGATTTAACATTTTATAAAAACAGACCATCCCTCGTGCCCTATGGCACCAGATAAAAATATACCCCCTTTCCCCCCTTCTCCCCGCACAGACTCATGCACGCCCACCACCACCACCACCCATATAGCTGGTGGATATTCGCACAAAATTAGATTGTGTTTGAGGTTGAATCCTAGTCTTTTTTCCGTGTACAATATGCAGCGAATGGAATCCGTCTGGCTCTGACCTGTAAACAGGTGTAGGAAATATTGTTATATCTCATCTCTCTCCCCCGAGGGTCTCCACCTACTTGTATTGCTCTGTGCAGCGAGCGCTGGGCCAAGGATCGCGCTCCGTAACGCGGTACAGAGGCGACCTCCTACCTACGAGGGGTTATGGGTGAGGGGAGGAGTCAAGTCGCTCTGGGAAGTTATATATGTTTAACCCCTTCTGAACGAAAAAAAAAAGAGTCTGAAGATTTGCGCCACATTTTGTCACCGTTTCTCAAAAATATCAGATCCACAAGCTCATAGCTCATGAGCCCACAAGCTCATAGCTCAAGTAGGCCTAAGTAATGCTAATAATGCAAATAATGCTAATAATGCTATGCTTACTACTTTTACTAATGCTAGTTTATGCTAATGCTAAGTATTGTTAATAATGCTAGGTAATGCTAAGAATTGTTAATAATGCTAAGTATTGTTAAAGGGGAACTCCACCCATTTTCAACATTCTAATATGTCATTAGTATACCCTAGAGGTGCTGGGTGGACATGATAAAAAACGTTCCCCCATTCTGTGTGCTCAAGAAATGGAGGTCTAAAGAAAACCACTAACATGGTGAAACATCTTGATGACATCATCAAGATGTATTTTCACCAGGTTAATGGAAAATGGGTGGAATTCCCATTTAACAATGCTAGTAATCATGGCAATATAGCTTTAGAACATCCCAAAGGCTGTGTTTCCCGTCTAAACGGCGTTATAAGGTACATCCACTCACAAACAGGGAGCAGGACTCCTCTGACACGCGGTAGATGACCTCAGCATGCTGGATGGCCCGGTCCAGGAGCTTCTCAGGGGGGATGGAGATACTGGGGGGGCAGCGGGGGGCCGGAGACCCCCCCTGCTCCTCTCTGCAGTCCCCAGGGACCAGCGCGCCTCCGGCAGCCAGCCGCTGGGGCCAGAGCAGCACCGCGGCCCACACACACACCTGCTGGAGGACTGAACCACCATATATATACACACACACATTACTTACATGCGTGAAGAACAACAGAGAGACACAGGTGCACACACACACACACGCGTGCGTGTGTGCACACACGTTTGCAGGCAGACTGCTCGTCACGGGCCAGAAACCTTGTATCTCCAATACTAATTCTATTTTGCATTATATAAACAATATTGATCTACAACAGTGGTTTTCAACCTTTTTCATACCAGGGCCCACTATTTTTTTCAGTATATTAGCCACGGACCACCATTTGATGTTCAGTTTAGTTGCTCCCACCCAAAACCCAAAAGGATTTTCAAGTTGTGGTCCACAATTTAGGAAATAACTGGCAAAATCTTGGTCAGAGTAACATTTTTTCTACATTTTCCAAATGTGTAGATTCTTGAAAACTAAGTAATTCAGATTTTAAAATATAATTTAACTCTTGAGAGAGTAAAATGAAACCAAATGGACCGTAAGGGTCCATTTGGTTTCATTCTACTCTTTCACAGATGTACAAGCCCACAACATACCACATTGTGATCTATAACAAGCTCACAACGTGACATCACATCTGTAATTTGCTCTATTTTAGCTTTTTCTTTTAACAGAAAATGAAAGGTTTTGCACATACAAAGTTTCCACTTGATAGCAATGATTTAGACTTACCTGCAGTAGACATAATGGACAGAATGGAAGAGTTTATACTTGAAATGAAAGACACACACACACACACACACACACACACACACACACACACACACACACACACACACACACACACACACACACACACACACACACACACACACACACACACACACACACACACACACACACACACACACTTTCATGTTGCTCAACATTCATGTTGCTCACTGCAATTAAAGTCCTTAAAAGTGAAGACACAAACTTCCTCAACTACCACAACATTATCCTAATCAATGACTATGATTATATGTTACAGTATAAATACAACATCATCTCTCTGATAGCGTTAATATACCTGTGACGGTTTGCATTCTGTCAGGATGGCTCTGGGTCACACCATAACACCCTAACATTTCCACGGTTCTTTTATACAGTCTGGAGGCCATGGAGGTCCATGAATGAACCAAAAGGCCGTGATGCAGCCAGGCTCGTCTTGTACCAGAGGAAACCGCTTATAAGTCAGAGACGTCTCTCCTTTCTTCATTATTATGCAGCGTTTTCCCTACTGTTACTGTGTCTTACCTCGTCCCGAAGGTGTCGAAAGGTCAGCAGATAAATAAATATACAGTACAAAGCCTTGAGCACAAAAAAAGTAAACCGGCCAGGTGCTGTACAAAAGTTAAAATGGCAGGGTTGGTTCCTCAAGGGTCAACAGAATATGGAGTTTGGGTTTTAAAAATGCATTGTTTTAGCCGACGTCAGAGATGTATGAATGCCACTCATATATTACCTTCTTGACCTTTGGAAAAAATGTTTTTTTTACGTCAAGGAAGGTGCAAAGCCTGCCTTGAACCTCCTTATTGTAGGTATACAAGGTCACCATGCCTTTGCTGTTTCATTAGGAAGATTTGATTGGTGTAGGTGTTTCATACAGTATGTTGTGTATCATACAAACCCGGCGGAGGTCAAACGTTTACTCATGCAGGGTCATCCTTGGATTTTCACAGGACTTGTTTGTAGATCTGGACATGGAGTCGGTCAGGGGGTCAGTCAAGTTATTCAGCATTGCAACATTTTCTTTTTTAAAAGATTGAATACAAACATGCCAATAATAATAAGCTTTATACAGTATGTATAGCCCTTTTCTTGACATAAACTGGAGCTCAAAGTGCTTTACATGGCAATAGAGAAACGAAGCAGACAAAATATGAAAACTCGTTGGCCCATAGAAGCAAAAGGCTGTTTGACCGTGTTTTTTACTTGCCATTTTTTTGGGCACAGCAAGCAGGCCAGCAGTGGAAGACCTGAGGGGGCGACCTGTAATATATTAGCAGGGTCGGATTGACCATTGGGTGTACAGGGAGGTCTCCCGGTGAGCCACGACCCAAAAACGGAAAGCCTGGACTAACTTGTTACACACAGTGGCCTAGAGGGAGGAGTCAACCTTCCGGGGTGGGCGTCGCTCTAAATGATGTGACGTAGAACAACAGTGGAGGGGCGGTAGGGGGAGGGGCCAGGGATGACGACACGTTCGTGAAATTAAATCAGATCAGCTCGATCTGCCGTGTGGATCCCACGGCACCCCGCCCCCCCAAGGCCAAAATCATTGCGGGTTAGGCCAGGCTAGTAGGGAGGCAGTGGTATCACGGTATGAATAAAAGCACTGGTTTTCAACCTTTTTGATCCCAGGGCCTGCTATTCATTCAGAATTTTGAGGCACGAAGTACCACCATTTGATGACATTTTAGCCCCAACAGACCCCAAACCTAAAGATTTATTTTGCTTTTTGGGGGATACATAACAGTCAAACATACAGATGAAAATGAGCATTAATCTTCTACATTTTGTAATTAGACTTGGGCCAATTTAGATGAATATTTTAACTCTTGAGAGTGTTAACATGAAACCAAATGGACCCGCAATCAGCCCCCGGAATCACAAGAGAAATTATTTAGCGTGATTATCACATGAAGAGAGACGGAAACTACAGCCAAATATAGAATGGATTTAGTTTTTTTTTTTTTTTTTTTTTTTCATCAATAATTTCATCAAATAAAGGGAAAATAAATCAACTCAGGCCCAGGGGCCATAGGTTATCCTTTTTTATGACACTCTATTCCACTGCCAGGGGGCGAGCATACATTTAGAGCACAGAGAATTCATCATAATACTAGTAATCAGCACACAGGCCCAGGCAATGAAACGGCAACATGCTGGGTAGGCGTACATATTAAATCCACAGATCCATGTTCGCATCCCAGCAGAGCAGCCTACATGTTCAATCAATCAAAAACGATGCATCTAATCCATTCAGAGAATGACAAAGGGATACGTTGTGTGTCATTTTGCAGTGTTCGAAAACACATTGCGTTTGGGCATCATGCATGTTGGTTGGAACCTATGGCGACACTGCATACAGCTACGCATATTTCTGCAATTTAATTTATTTATTTTTTATTTTCTTCTCCTGTAATGATGCATCATATTTACTGAAAGCTTTCTCATGCAAAAAGAATACATAATTTAAGAAACAAAGAAAGAAAAAGGAGACGTATCCTGAACCACTTCCAAAACAAGGATTTGAATGTTCTATTGCAATTGTAATGAGATTAAGCTCTTTTGAATCGTGTTCCTTTTTTTGTGTGTTTTTCTGCTACTGTGGGGTGTTATTTTAGAATCAACTGTACCCTGCTACCCCGCACGCAACGGGAAGCTTTAATAAGCACTCGTAATGAGTGTTTCACAAATTCATCTTTAAGACGTAGTTGATTTTGTCCAAAGTTTCTCATACAATTATGTATACCCAATTATATCATATGCAGTCTATGCGGCAGGCTATACAGTGTTTGTGTAACTACTTAACAGTAAGGCGGCTTCATCGCCCATGTCGCTTCGCGCCACAGGCAATGAAGCCGGCCCCATACCATTTTCAGTTACAGGACTTTTATTAAGGAAGTGAAGCATCAATAATAACATCATTTGTTGTTGAAGTTGCAACAGACACGCAGCATGCATAAAGCTAAAGGTCTGACTCAGAGAGTTTTCTGTTTTCAATGATAAAATGCTGTTGGTTTAGTGGTGCCACAGCTGTAGTTAGTTAGTAGCAGTAGTAGTGTTTCAAATAATTTTAAATATAAGCACTATCCTGAGTTGTTTTCCATGCCATCATGTTTGTTGGGGCAGCCTGGACAATTAGGGGGGCATTGCCCCTCCCATGCCCATGCCTAGATCCGCCCTGTGCGTGAGTGTATTTATATGTCGTGTATTGTTTGCTAGTCTGTATTTAAAGTCAAATCACTGAGTCTTATCACAAGTTTTCTGTGTTTTGGCGTTCCACATTCGGGTCCGTCCGTTTGAGTGAAAGTCCTGACAGGAACGGGATCCTTCATTTATTGACAGATTAAACATGTTTTCTCCGATGTTCTCCGATGTTCAGCCACCCCCCCCCCCCCCTCCCCCCCCCCCAGGGAGCACGTCGGTGCAGAGGAGATGAATGCTCCGTCGGCAAAGTGGAGCGACAAACATATTTCAGAACGGTGTTTTGTACCGTGACAACAAGCGCCGCGTCGGCGCAAAACAGCGCACACGTCACAACAAGGTGTTCCCTATTCACACATCCTTCTATCTGCAAGACACCTGGAGCCTCCCTGCTTGTCACCAGATACGGAGGGACAGCCTATGTTTAAGATGCAGCGTGTTTCCTCCTAATCCCATCCCTCCTCTTGTTTTCCACAACGTGTCGTGCTCTACCTGCTTCTTATCTTGCTTGTCAACATGTTTTTGAGCTTCGCCGATCAACTGAAAAGTTTGTTCTTTTCAGATGTCCGACACACAAGGCGTGAATCTCTGCGGTGTGGGCCCCAAAAATAGCATAACGTTGTATGGCAAGCTTCTCCAATGTTTACTTTTGTTTGCTATGTTTATTTTGTCCCCGTGTAAGTGGTGGAAAAACTGGTTGTTATACTGTAGCTTTCCCACAAAGCCTACTTTCCATAGTAGGAATGAAAGCCATACTGAGTGAGCCATACGGCGAAAATTGCTTCCGAGAAAGCATTTAAATTGCAAGCGGGGGGTAAAGAAACTGCGTGTGAAAAGTGTCAGTCTGCGTGCTGTCATAATCGTCGTCTCGTTTCGCTAAACAGATCTGATATCACGCCTGGCACCTACAACCAGCGCATTATCATTTGGAATTCAAAGCAAATCCATCTGGGAAAACCCAGAGAAAATCGTGTTTGCATTCAAATCTATATCTGCACCACAAAGAGGGGAAAACAAACACTATTTGTGTTTGAGTTCAGAGATAACACGGTAGAAATCTTTGCTACACTAATGCTTGCCAATATTCTCTTGTTTGATTGTTTTTTTTTTCCTGCTCCATTCGTGTGTGAGAGCTCTCAAGCATTTCATTATCATACCATTAAACTCTGGCCCAGATTGGAGGTTATATTTTTCCAGTAACTAGGACTAATAGTGCTGAAACAACAATGTAAAACTGCCCTCAATGTGTTGCATGGTGTTCTGCCATGCACAGAAAGGCTATTTTTCTTCACAACACCCTCACACCCAACACATCTTCACATTAGTTATCTAACTTATCTGGCCAGTAAATAGAAACACGTTTATTTTCTCTTCTACAGATAATGCCTTGCCCAGGGCAAGGCATTTAATGGTTGATGGGAGGCGACTTTCCAAGTAGACCAGAAATTGAAACGGCTAACCTTTTCTGTCACCAGATCATATTTCATTATATAACAAACCTACACAACAAACAGCACTGATTTCAGCCATTGGGATTTCATCGGAGCATCTTGGCCTGTAGAAATAGCCTTGATACAATCTTCCAATGTGTCACAGCTTGTAGATGTAGGCTATTTTCAGTTCAGTTATTTTATTGTGTTCTGGATATCATTTTAAGATTAGAGCGTTCGAGTTGGTCAAATAGCAATATGTTCACAAGCATCTTCCATAAACCCATAATGGTCTCGGGTACTTTATGAAAGTGAAGGTTAAAAGCCTCTATCTGTGATGTAATAGACCTGTGCAGTGACGTCACCGCCCCTGTTACAGAAGTGGATTCCCCATTCATTTTCCTCATTGACTCGAGAATGGTTAATAAAAACATGATTGTGCCACGGACCAAACCAACTTGGGATGTGACAAATCATGACAACAAACAGAATATTAGCATATAATATCTAATTAGCAAGAAGTAAAAAAAAAAAAAAAAAAAAAAACGGCAAGATACAACACTTTTTGTTTTGGTTTTCATCTTAGAAATTATTTGATTGTCCCAAAATATTGTGTATGTCATTATGATTTGTCACGACCCGAGTCGGCTTTGTCCGCGGCGTAAACGTCATTATATGGATAATTTTCGAAAAGTCTATGAGAAATATGAATGGGGAATCCACTTCTGGAACAGGGGCGGTGACGTCACTGCGCTGGTCTATACACCCGGTTGGCTGTATGTGTATATTATGGGGCGGTGGTGGCTCAGGGGGGTAGAGTCACTGGATAGTAACCGCAAGGTTGTCAAAGTGTCCTTGAGCAAGATACTGGACCCCTGTTTTTTTCCTGATGTGCTGATACCGTAGGACGGTGCCTCGCTTGGTCTCTACTGCCATCAGTTAAAAAGGAAACCCACCCATTTTCAACATTTTAATAATGTCAGTAATATACCTTAGAGATGTTGTGTGGACATGATAAAAAGGTCCCCCAATTCTGTATTTCCTAAAAATGGAGGTCTGAAAAAATCATTAAGATGGTGACATCATCAAGATGTATTTCACCATGTTAATGATTTTTCTTTCAGACCCCATTTTCCCCATTTGAGATGGTACAAATGGAACATTTTCCTGAGAGGATATATTTGTATCCTCTCAGGAAATTGTTGAAAATGGGCGGAATTACCCTTTAACGGCAGGTCATAATCACCCTGGTGATTGTCTTTGTGTCCACCGCTGATCATAATCCAATAATCTGCACATTATTGCACCTTGATTTGGCTTGATTCATGATAATTAAAACATAAGATGAAGCCCTCAGATTGAGCAAAAAGACACACATATTTCTAAAGACGTTTTGTTTGTTTGTTTGTTTGTCATATTTATTTTGAATATGCAACAACAAATAAATGCAAATAAAAACAAATCCTTGCTGCTTAAATTAAATAATAATAAATTAAATTAAAAAATAACCAAAGAAAACAAGGAAAATGACAATACAATTTTTAGTGAGTTAAAGGTAATGGAGGCAACTTTAGTGTGTACAAACACTGTGTTTGTAAACAAATGTGTTTAAAAACAGAATCTAACTCCACCTCACCTCCACTCTATTCCGCAACGTAGAGGGGAAAAAAGCCCCCCCCCCAAAAAAATAATAATATATATATATATATATATATATATATATATATATATATATATATATATATATATATATATATATATATATATATATATATATATATATATATATATATATATAGACTTTTGTAAAAAGTTGTCTCTATTATTTTTAAGAAAGTTATGAGAAAAAAAGGTAGCATAAGACATCAGACAGTATCTGAGTGACAGCGGCGTACGTATAGTGTGTCTTCAAGCAGCCGTGTGAAGCAGACCACGATGCCACGCTATATATACACAGTATATACACACATACGCTGCTGATGTGTGAAATGTGCTCTGCCATAATGGATAATGGTGTGTGCTTGGGTACAGCTGCGTGTTTACACAGCCACTCCATCCCTGATGGAGCCATGGAGTGCCGCACTCTAAAGACACACAAAGTACAGTAACCTCATACATATTTAGCAGTTTGTGGTTTCATTATGTGACACACTTCTGTTTTCTTTTTCTTTTCCTCCTGCCAAAGGCTGATTGGCAGCCCTTGAAAAACATTGAGTGGAGGGTGGGGGAGGGGCAGGGGCGGATCTAGGCATAGGCATGCCCAGTCTGTTCCACCAAACATGATGGCATGCAAAAGATCCCCCCCCCCCCCCCCCCCCACACACACACACACACACACAGCTCTCACTGTGTGTGTGTGTGTGTGTGTGTGTGTGTGTGTGTGTGTGTGTGTGTGTGTGTGTGTGTGTGTGTGTGTGTGTGTGTGTGTGTGTGTGTGTGTGTGTGTGTGTGTGTGTGTGTGTGTGTGTGTGTCTTGAGTCTTAAGTCAAAACTTGAAGGTGTGGCCAAGCTGTTTCAAGGCCACTCAAAACAGCTCCAAAACAACTTGGCCACACCTCCAAGCTTTGACTTAAGACCCGGTACTTTCTTTCTTTCTGTATTTCTTTCTGTCTGTCTGTCTGTCTGTCTTTGATGATGTAATGGTGACTTATGTAATGGTGAATTATGAACTCTATATAACTATTGCCGTGAGTATTATCTCCTGGTATTTTCTCCTTGCTCTGTGGTCGCTCGCTGTGCTTGTGCATAAGTATACCATTGGCCGTTTAGGTGATGACATAATGGACCCCCAAATGGACCCCTTAGTTTCATGTTTACACTCTCAAGAGTTAAAATATTCATCATCTGAATTAGCCCCAAGTCTACACAACTAGAGAATTAATGGTCATTTTGATCTGTATGTTTGACTGTTTTGTTTCCCAAATCCAGCCTGGAATCGTGGACAAAAGCAAAATAAATCTTTAATGTTGGGGTTCTGTGGGGCTAAAACATCATCACATGGTGGTGTGTGGCTCAAATGCTGATTAAATAGTGGGCCCTGGGATCAAAAAGGTTGAAAACCACTGTCTTCTAGCATCCAGATACATTTTATACATTCATAATGGATTTTAAATTCATGGTGGAACCCCTATAAACAAAGTTTCAGTTGCACTGACCTGGTCTGTGCTGAACTTGTCTAAATCAAACCATTTCACCCAACTATAATGAGTAAAATATTAAATTATTTAAATGCAATGCAGCCGTAACGTTGTTCTACTTGGCTTGGCTCCCCACAGTGTCAGTTTTTTGGTTCCACCTCTCCTGGATGCCTGACGTAGTGTGAGTGTCCTGCCAGCCTCATCCTTCTCTCTCTGACCTTGTCTGAGGTTTTTACATTTAAATTTATATTTATATTTTGGATCCCAGTAAAATATTCAATTATTCAACTGTATAGTGAATTGGAATGGCTCCTACTGTGTCAGAGACCAAAAAGAATAAAGAATAAGATAAAAAATAAAAATAAAGGCTGATCACTGAACTTGTGCTGGTCTGCCCACGCAAGTAAAGTGCTCAGAAGATGTCAAAACACTATTTTTTTTGTTTTGTTTACTTACTGTATATGTTTTTTTTTACGTGTATTGCCATATACTGTAGGCATACAATTCATGACATTACTATTTCATGGTCTAACATCCATTCTCATGCCAATTGTTTAGCAATTCAACTCTGCCTCTCACCACTTGTTTGGCCTCCAATCCTCAATTCCACCAATCATCCTTCACTTATATAAGCCACCTGTGTTGAGCCGTGTTCAGATTTCTCCCATGCCATCTTTAAATTGAGACAGACCTGCTGCTCTTTCTGATTCTGTTACGTAAAAGCATTCTGTTTAATACAGGAAAAGGTAGTACTGGGGTACTACTCTGCATTCCTGCATGTTGGTAACTTGTTAGTTATTCACACTAGTTTAGCGGTGAGTGCCACTGTGCCACAGTGGTTTCAGCGTAAAAATGAAACCAAATGGAACCCTTGCGGGTCCATTTGGTTTCATTCTTACACTCTCAAGAGTTAAAATATTCATCATGTGAATTAGCCCAAGTCTACACAGTTAAAGAATGTGTTCATGGTAGGAATAATGGTAGTTTTGATCTGTATGTTTGTTTTGCTTGTTTTGTTTCTGAAATCCAGCCTGGTTTTGTCGACCAAATCTTTTAGTTCTGGGATCTGTAGTGCAAAAATGTCATCAAATGGTAGTCTGTGGCTGAAATGCTCAATAAATAGTGTGCCCTGGTATTAACATGGTTGAAAACCACTGACATACACTAATGTGTGAGCAGTCTCAAACATTCTCGTCCGTCACTCATTTTCTCTGACTGATGCTTATACTGTATATGTTATATGTTTTACTATGCAATTAAAGTCCACACAGCAAAAGCGTTAATTGAACATTAAAATAACACTTTTACAGTGTGTGCACTGTATATGACCTTTCTCGTATGCAAACGAACGAGTTGTTTTCATGAATTATTGATATCAGAACGTGCACACCATTGCATGTGCGGGCGGGCGGCGGGTGCTTTCTCGTGCTCATAAGACTCGTGAAGCGAGCACTAATACTACTACCCCTGGAAATGATCATAATTAGGCCTAAATACATTCCTTTCTCTGCACAGAAGAATGTTGGGAGCCGCTTGACTGAAAGAAGGAAAAAAAAAGCTGGTATCTGTGTTTTCTCAGAAACATTGTTTAAATGTATACATTACATCCTGGTTTGGCCCGGGGTTCAATGGGCCTCATGCGCCAATAAGTTCTTACATTTTCCTCTTAGATGTCTTCCTAAGAGAAGTTCAGTCCGATTCATGAAGGGTTCGTAAGTAGGCATTTTGTTCGCAAAATTTGTTCTCATGGTGATGAATCCAAATCCATGGGTATGGGGGGGGGGGGGGGGGGGGGGGGGGGGGGGGGGGGGGGGGGGGGGGGGGGGGGGGGGGGGGGGGGGGGGGGGGGGGGGGGGGGGGGGGGGGGTTATGAGGTGGGTATGGTGGGGGGGGTTATGAGGTGGGTATGGTGGGGGGTTATGAGGTGGGTAGGTGGGGGTATGGTGGGGTGGGTTATGAGGTGGGTATGGTGGGGGGTTATGGGGGGCATGGTGGGGGGTTATGAGGTGGGTATGGTGGGGGGTTATGAGGTGGGTATGGTGGGGGGTTATGAGGTGGGTATGGTGGGGGTTTATGAGGTGGGTATGGTGGGGGGGTTATGGGGGGCATGGTGGGGGGGTTATGAGGTGGGTTTATGGGGGCATGGTGGGGGCTTATGAGGTGGGTATGGTGGGGCGTTATGAGGTGGGTATGGTGGGGGGGTTAGGGGGGCATGGTGGTGGGGTTATGAGGTGGGTTTATGGGTATGGTGGGGAAGTTATGAGGTGGGTATGGTGGGGGGGTATGAGGGCATGGTGGGGGGGTTATGAGGTGGGTATGGTGGGGGGTTATGAGGTGGACATGGTGGGGGGGTATGAGGTGGGTATGGTGGGGGGGGGGGGGGGGGGGGGGTTATGAGGTGGGTATGGTGGGGGGGTTATGAGGTAGGTATGGTGGGGGGGTTATGAGGTGGGTATGGTGGGGGCTTATGAGGTGGGTATGGTGGGGGGTATGAGGTGGGTATGGTGGGGGGGTTATGAGTGGGTATGTTGGGAGGGTTATGGGGCATGGTGGGAACAAAATATTTTTGTTTTGAAGATTTATCAAATGTCCGATCTACAAGAGTAATGAAATGTGCTGTGAGCTTGTAGATGAGCTATTTCAAAGTATAAATGGGATTAGAAGAGTGGTAAAATGTTTGCTATGGACCAGCTGGAAAGTCCTCATGGACCCCTTGAGGTCCCCACACCAGACTTTACACATCTTGTAGAGGGCGCTGTTTTCCCTTTTCTTTTCAGATTGCATTTAAGAACAAAAAAGGCACCCTAAGAGTCCTCCTCAGTGTGCGTAGATTTTGTTCTTACCTACGAACAAATCACAGCTAAGAAAACATTGAGGCATCCCAAAATGTTCTTAAAAACTTCTTAAGTGTGCCTAAGAACAAATTTCCTCTTAAGAACATCTTTGGAACGGTTGGCGCATGAGGCCCAATGAGAACCGCCTCCCACAAACCAGTGTCAGAGTCGAATCACACGTGTTGTTATAAATATAATCCTGGACCTACCATATACGCCTGCTCGCAATTTTGTGTGAGGGGATTTTCTCACTTGAACTGAGTCAAGGGGTCCCTAGAGATGAAAAATCACCGAGGTGCTTGTCCGCCATAGTGCCACGATGCGCAATGGCCGAATCAAATATGGCCGCCATCGGATATGATGAAAATCCAACTTTTGTGTATATACACATGCAATACCTCTATTCTGACTAATTGGGGGGTGGGGAATCCATTTCTGACATTGTTATGACAATTTTGGTTGATTTTGACCTTGAAAGGTCATGTCAAGGCCGTTTTGCTATTCCAAAGACATGATTTGGCCACGACATTAACAACTGGTGCAATAGGTCTAATTCATATAATTGTGGCAATGATTCCTGTGTGATATCTTTTATATTGATATTTAACTATAATTTAAAAGTAACAAATTTGTCCCCTGTTATCATTTTTACTCAATTACTGTACGTTATTATTTAGAACAAAAGATATACACAACACATATGCAAGTATACATATACATTGCTATATGGGTTCTGAAATGATTAAATAAGAGTGACAAAGTGATATACAACTAATATAAAACAAAATCAAGTATTTTCTCTCAACTTGCTCATGCAGTGATCTCCAGGATCAATTAAAAGACAGATGGTAGGATCCCCCCTCCCGGAGGAACGTTGGTGGTGATGGCCATGCCCTGGCTGCTGATGGAAATCCTCTTCTGCTCAAGCTTATCGGCTAGACATGCTGGGTCCTTCCCAACCATAGTTGCAGGTTCATGGGAGATGGCAGCACAACGTTGCTTGAACGATGAAACTCAGCCTGTTGGATTCCAAGCCCCATACTTCGCTCCATGTCAGCTTCTTCTTCTCGACTCCCTCCCACATCATCCAGCGGCCCTGTCCAGTCAAGATATGTGCCTTGATCACGGTCTTGGCTAGGTTGTTCCAAGATAAGAGACTGCTTGATGCAGTGGTAGCATGTGTCGCTTTTCACCAGTGCCATACTGCTGCCCAGACTTCCTTCATCCCCAGTGCTTGGAAGTACGGGATGCAATGTAGAAGTAATGCACAGGTGTATCATTAAAAAACTATCACAACTCTCTTACACTGTTTAACACAAATAGCCCACTCCATATGCACCAGTCCACTAGCCTCGTGTCAGCTTCCTCAATCCAGTTCAAGAGGTCATGGATAATAATAATAATCTTTATTTGTAATAATCTTTATTTGTATAGCACCTTTCATGACATAAAATGCAGCTCAAATGCTTTACATTGCAATAGAGAAGACAAAAAATAGTGGGAATGTCCTTGCCACCAGCCACCTTTTCTAGGAGAACCTCATTGTCATGGACGACAGACCTGACAGTGATAGTATTGCCACAGACCTGACGTACATACATATCCCCCAACTAACAGATAGATATTTTGCTTGTTCTCAGACACCCAGAACTTGTGAAGTTGCTGCGGAATGGTGTGTTTGCTGTTCATGCCAATGCTTGCTGTTGAGTCTGTACGTGCAGGGGCTCCCCTTCATTTTGAGACCTCAATGTACGAATCAAGTATGAGGTGAATGAATTCTGACTCTCGGCAGAAGAGGATGAAGCACTGATGAGTTTTGACCGTTTGAGAACCGTCCAGTGGTATCTGCCGCATTTTCGACATGAAGTCTAACACAATATAAGTGGCAAGAGTAGATGACTAGATGCAGACTCCCATTGGGTAAGATCAAGTCCAGCTCAATCTCTTTTTTTTTGACCATCAAAGATGTTGAGAGCACGTCATGAGAAAGTATTTGCTGGATGTTTATGCCCTGCTCCTTAGCAATGCCATAGCTCCTATATGCTTAAAACTAAGTTCTGCTTCTTCAAAATGGTGTTTGGTGCCTTCTGTGGTTGCTCTTTGAAGTGACCTCCTCTTTTGTATGATTCAGCTAATTTTCTTAGTCTCAGTCTAGCTCTCCTGTCTGTAGGGTACTACAGCACTCCCCATTTTTAGACAGTTGAGCAGGCGCAGAGTGAATTCTCTGTATACAACCTGCTTTGCAGATTGACAGTCAATGAGTATGGAATCTGGTGCTCTAGCACAGAGTCAAACAGCTTCACCACTTTGAATGTGAGGTGAGAAGTGGTGCTCAGTGCATGCTCGAGATGGATTTTTTTGGGGTAGTTGTTGTGAGGAGGTTGAGGACATTTTCATGAATCTCATGAACAAGAGCTCAAACTCTGCATCTGCTTTTGCATTGTGTGTGTGGCTCCTACTACATAGTGACCTTCAGGACCCTTCACAGGGGTTGACACTAAGGTCTCCGCCGAGGCACTTGCCCATCGGGCAAGTGCAAGTCAGGTCTACTTGCCCTCAGGCCACGTCACTTGCCCCCCAAAAATATATTGTAAATTTTGCATTTAAGTTTACTAACCAGATGTAATAAAAATCCCCTAACGTAAAAATGAAACCAAATGGACCCTTGCGGGTCCATTTGGCTTCATTTTTACACTCTCAAGAGTTAATATTCATCATCTTAATTAGCCCCAGGTCTACACAACTAGAGAATGTAGAAGATCATTTTGATGTGTATGTTAATTTGCCTGTTTTGTTTCCCAAATCCAGCCTAAATTGTGATAGCTAGAAAGCAGGAAAGACACAGAGGTAGAGTGCAATGACTGCCTCAGACAAATTTATCTTTATTTACCTGGTTGCCCGATCGGGCAACCAGGTAGCAGTCTTCACTTGCCCCACCATTTTTTTTTTACTTGTCCCGCAAGCGGGCAAGTGTTAGTGTCAAGCCCTGCTCATCCTCACTGAATGCTCTGCTCGACCTTCAGGTTACCTACTGCAGTACTGATCCAGCATTGACCTGAACAACCCACTGACCGATTGAGAAGTGCCAGTAGAACTCAGGATGTGTAAACTCTATCACCTTGATCGCACAAGATACTATGAGCCATGACACAGTAGTTTATGCAAAGATCACCATAGTATCCCACAGCATTTTTCATTACAGCCACCTAATACAGCCAACTCCAAAGATATGGCAGAGCTCTGACAGCCTTACATTCCTTCTCAAAATCCTGATTCATTTCTCTACTTGTCCTATCGGGGCCTCAAACTGCTCTGAGGAATGTTGATTTGCAGCCAGCACAGTGTGCAATGCCTGTACCTGTGCTAGCACTGGATATGCAGCTCTGCAGAACATATTCCACTGAGCGACCTGATCACATCCTCTACCATCGCATCCCAGTGAGAGCCCGGATATAATGGCTACCGTTTAACACCAACTCTATCAGACCAGGTCCAAACATGGCACACTCAACCATTGCATCACCAGGGCCAGAAACTCTAAGCATTTTCCCTTTCTGAGCAAAACACATGTCCAGTGGAAAGGGCCCATGCAAAGGAAGAGATTCTTGAATGTTCTGTCTTGTGCAGATGAATATCTACTGCTGAGCAAACATGCCTTCGTCACACCATATTGCCATTGATACCTGATTTGGTTGTCAACACTCTGGCCATGGAAATAAAATGGTTCACTTGGGGCCAAGGCCAGAGCCATCTGTTGAGTTCACTTTGAATGAAGTTGCTGTTTGATTTTGCATCACTTTTATTCCTTCAATTTGATTTGATTTAACACGCAATTAAATACATTTTAAAGGGGGTGAAATTGTTATATGTCTTATGCACATGTAGGCCTACTAAAAAAACAAGTGATTTATATGATTGATTATTAATTCAATTAATTAATAAATGTCAGAATTAGTAGAAATAGACCCATTGCACCCGTTTTTTTCACCTAACAATGTTAGTTATGGTCTTCGGAATAGCAAAATGGCCTTGACCATGACCTTTCAAGTCAAAATCAACCAAAATGGTTTATAACAATTCAGAAATGGATTCCCCACCCCCCAATTAGTCAGAATAGAGGTATTGCATGTGTATATACACAAAAGTTGGGATTTTCATCATATCCGATGGCGCCATATTTTGATTCGGCATTGCGCCATTCGTGGCACTATGGCGGCAAGCACCTCTGTGATTTTTCATCTCTAGGGACCCCTTGACTCAGTTCAAGTGAGAAAATCCCCTCACACAAAATTGCGAGCAGCGTATATGGTAGGTCCAGGATTAATAGGCGGGGGGTTAAAGGGGCTCCGCCATGAATTTATAATCCAATTCAGTGTATAAATGTTGCCCACGGAGGATTATCCAACAGGCATGTTGGGCCCAGGCCCAGGGGTGGATCTCAGCATGGTCATGGGGGGGCAATGCCCCCCCTAAATGTCCTGATTGCCCCACCAAACATGATGGCATGCAAAACAACCCAAGATATTTCAAATTAAAGTGCTTCTATTTAAAATGATTTGAAACACTACTGCTACTAACTAACTACAGCTGTGTCACCACTAAACCAACAGTATTTCATCATTGAAACCATAAAACTCTCTGAGTCAGACCTTTAGCTTTATGCATGCTGCGTGTCTGTTGCAACTTCAACAACAACTGATGTTATTATTGATGCTTTAGGCTACTTGCCTAATAAAAGTCCTGTAACTGAAAATGGTATGGGTGCGACGTCATTGGCGATGAAGTTGCACCCATAGCATTTTCTCCTTGCCCCCCCCCCCAAAAAAAAAACAAAACAAAACAAAAAACAAAAAAAGGTAAATGGGAATAACAATGATGATGTTGCCCTTAAATACCTCTTTGAAGCCTAAACTCCCACTGAGATCATTCATTTTTTCTCCACACCCTCGCCCCCTGTCCTCCTCCTCACAACTTCTCCCCGCCCTCCTCAGTCTCGGTGGGAGGCGGGGGATTGGACCACAGTGGGTGGAGGTGGGGACTGATCCATCCATAGCAATGACTTAAAGCTGATCTCACGTGTCATTTCTCTTTCTCCATGTCTCAGACTCTGGCCATCAAACTCTGGATGAAGTAATGATGGACATGAGCACCAACGAGCCGCAGGTCTCCTCTGGCAACAGCCTCTGGGAAAGGTGAGCAAAGTCGATGTTTATCCTTCGATCACATGCCTAATGCAATGCCCATATTTGGCAAATGATAGCAGTAGTAATACCTACGTGCCCAGCAACTGTGTGGTTTTCAAATCACACCTGTGTGTGTGCATGAGCACATCTTGTTACAGATATCAGTCAAAATAGAGACATTGAAGAGATCTAAAGTGTATATGGTTTGAGGTCAGTTGTGGAGTTGCTAATGTGATGTCACAAAGCCTGGGCTTAGTCCCATGTATGGGGATAATGACTGACTGACTGAGAATACCCAGGTATGTGGGGATGTTGTTGAGTGACTGGCGGAACATTACACAGTAATTACTTACCGTACCGGTGCGCAGTTTGTAAGAACGGCGATTGGCTGGTTAGTTGATGACCTCTCCTGGTGGTGTTGCGGGTGCTCTCCCTCTGCTAGTACCCCCAACACAAGTAGGCCATGCATGGCCTTCTCAGTACACTGCACACTTGTCAGTGCAGTTCTTGTTGCAACCTGCAGGACTTTGCAATAAGAGTATATAATGTTAAAATTGACATAATATGAAAGGATTAATACATATTTCAATCCATTACATAATACTTTTCAATGATGCCTAGACTATATCATTTCCATTTAAGGGGTAAGTCAGAGTGAGAGAGTGCACAGTACACACACAATAAATAGGAATTTTATAATCCTAAAATGAACATGCATAAAAATAAAAGTTGCGGAACAAGATAGACTTACAGAATTCAGTGTTCCCTCTCTTTCTCTCTCTCTCTCTCTCTCTCTCTCTCTCTCTCTCTCTCTCTCTCTTCTCTCTCTCTCTCTCTCTCTCTCTCTCTCTCTCTCTCTCTCTCTCTCTCTCTCTCTCTCTGTGCTGAGTTGACATTAAAGCAAATAAAAACGAAGAAACAAGCGTTCAGTTGAAAGAAAAATGGATTATTGTTTATTCAGTTTCCCCACAGCAGCAAACATGGACGTTTCGGCCCAGAGGCCGTCCTCGGTTTGCAGTAAATCACGTTGCAATCGCATCTAAACATTTGTGTTATGATATTACTTTTCTGATGGGAGCTATAGCCTTTGAAGAAGTCCATGCGGGTTTAGCAGTGGTTTCCAAAGTAAGGCCCTGGGACCCCCAAGGGGTCCTTGACGGAGTTCCTGGTGTTTTCCAGCTAAGTGATAGTTTTCATAGATTCAAATGGACCCTGGTGGGTCCATTTGGTTCCATTTGTACACTCTCAGAAAAAAAGGCTCCTTAAAGAAAAATCACTAACATGGTGAAACACAACATGATGACATCAAGTTGTGTTGTGTCACCACATTAATGTTTTTTTATTTTTTTTCAGACCTCCATTTCTAGGAAACAGAACGGGGGAAACTTTTTTTTTTTCATGTCCACACAACATCTCTATAAGTTATATTAATGCATAACAAAATGTTGAAAGCGGGTGTAATTCCCCTTTAAAGCAAAAACAGAGAGAGAAGGGCAGGTCTGACTTCCAGTGACATCGTCGACAGGGAAGCCATGCTTCTCCTGGAAAATGTACAAAGTGATAATGGAAGTAATTTTCACGATAATAACACTATAAAACGAAAAGCTCATTTATTTTTCATGTTTTTTATGTTATGCCTAATGGTGATATGTCACTGGAAGGCGGGTTTCTTAACTGCCCGTGGAGCATCTTCAACGATGGGACAGAGACGGATCAAGTCGAAAACAGTTATGCTTTTTTATTGTATCATGAACATTAGCGAGGATCAATTATATGAGGACGGGGAGAAAAGTAGCGAAGTGGTCCTTTAAGTTAGTTGATGAGCTTGTGAAATACCCACGCCGCATCGTAGCCACCAGCCACGTTGTCCTCCCCATTCATCTAGCTTGATAAATTATCATCATTATTATTTTATACGAGTAAAATCACACAAGCGGGTGTCGCGGGGGGAAGGGGGGGAGGGGAGGAGGGGTGTATAGGCCTCCGGTTTGTTCCTGACCGTCTGTATTTGTTCACAACACTGCAGAAACGGAGGAGAGGAAACCATGTGGGCTTCTTTAATGAGAAGTTTGAGATTCAAAGAGACACTTTGCAGTGCAATGCTAACACGCCTCGAGGCAACACGGAGAAAAGACACATTTTTTATGATTATATGGTTCTTTATGACTGTGGCACTGGCAATTAGGTCACTGTGTGTGTGTGTGTGTGTGTGTGTGTGTGTGTGTGTGTGTGTGTGTGTGTTGTGTGTGCGTGTGCGTGCGTGCGTGCGTGGATGTGTGTGTTGCTCTTTACAGGCAATGGAAAAGTTAGCGGATAAATATTGTATGTGCTCATAATTAATACCATTGACATGGCTAAAGACACTCACTTATAATTAATAATTAATTTATTCTGATAAAAGCGAAAAACCCACTTCTTGTGACATATTTCTTCTTAATTGCCATTAATTTATGAAAATAGAAAAAAAGTCAAACAACTTGTTCGATGACAGCGTGTTCATGAGATGCCAATTAGTACAGTAAGCAGACACAGCTGCACTGAACTGTACCAGGGGTGGATCTAGGCATGGGCATGGAGGGCAATGCCCCCCTAAATACCCAGTCTGCCCCACCAAATATGATGCCATGCAAAACAACAACCCAAGATATTTCAAATTAAACTGCTTATATTTAAAATGATCTGAAACACTACTACTGCTACTGACTACAATTTTGGCACCACTAAACCAACAGCATTTCATCACTGAAAACAGAAAACTCTCGTGAAACTGCGTGTCTGTTGCAACTTCAACAACAACTGATGTTATTATTGATGCTTTACTTGACTAATAAAAGTCCCGTAACCGAAAATGGTATGGGTGCAGCTTCATCACCCGTGTCGCTTCGTGCCGCGGGTGATGAAGCCGCCCCCATACCATTTTCTCTTGCCCCTCCAACATGTTCTCTTGCCCCCCCAAATGGGACATGTTACATCCGCCCCTGAGCTGTACTGTACTGTAGAAAATATTCAGTCCTCAGGGCTATGAGCCTCAAATGAACAAACAGAAATATGCATATGCTGTATGGATTTTATTCATGCATGTATGGGCTTGTGGTTGCAAAAGAAATCAAACTTGCGTGGTCTGGTTCCCCGTTTTCTTGCCATTTTTATAACCACATATTTTCCTAAATTCAATAGATGTATAGCTATATATTTTTGCCCCTCTTTTCCCCCTCTATGTTGCTTCTACTTTGATGCTGCAGCTGTTTCCCTGCAGAGAGACGCTTGCTTCGTCCTGCAGACGGTCAAGAACTTTTTTGTTGTTGTCAACAAAACATGAAAACAAAATATTCGTCGGGCTTGGGAAAGGCGGTGCTAATTTGTGAGGGGGAGGGGCGTTGTGTGGGGCGAGGCAGCGTTTTAGCCAATCACAGCGCAGCAGTCTCCAGCAGATTCATAATGAGCCAATAGAGTGGAGGTGAGGTGGAGTTAGGTTCTGATTTTAAACAAATCTGTTTTCAAACACGGTGTTTGTACACACTAAAGTTGCCTCTATTACCTTAAAGCAGAGGTTTTCAGCCAGTGGTCCGGGGACCACCAGTGGTAACCAAAATGGACCAGTTGGTAACCAAAATGGACCAGTTGGTAACCAAATGGACCCTTATAGAGCTGTAACTCTTGAGAAGGTCTCAAGAATTAAATTATATTTAAAGATCTGAAATAGTTGATTTTCACAAATGTACACATTTAGAAAATGTAGACGAATTGTTATTTTGGCCAGCGTTTTGCCAGTTATCTCTCCTAAATTGTGTCCAAAGACTTGAAAAGTCTCTGTTTTTTGGTCCGAGAAACTAAACTCAACATCAAATGTGGTTTGTGACTAAAATGCAGAATAAATACTGGGCCCTGCTATCAAAAAGGTTGATAACCATTGCCTTAAAGGACCACTTTTCAACGTATCTTCATATTATAGTTCCTCACTAATGTACATGATAAAATACCACTATTTTTTTTCTACTCAGTCTGTGTCTCACAGGAGGGCTGTGGGCAGTTCAGAAACTTCTCCCAATGACATCATCATTGGTGGAATCCAAGCTAATAGAAACTGCAGGCTTTCTATTCCTGAAAAGTCGCAATGCAAAAATGTCAGCTATCGTTCTCCCGATAAAAAAAATATATATATATATATATATATATATATATATATATATATATATATTTTTTTTTTTCCCCCCCAAAAAACACATTGTTTAAAAAAAAAAATCTGCAGAATTTTCTGAACTGCCCATGCCCCCCCTGTGAGACACAGACTGAGTAGAAAAAAAGTGGTATTTTATCATGTACATTAGTATATATATTATATTATATGAAGATGCATCGAAAAGTGGTGAAGTGCTCCTTTAAAGTACAGATCACCTTTAAAAAGATTATACATTGTCCACCACTGAGTATCTACAACATATTATCGGTGAAACAAACACTGTACCACTCGCGTACTACTGTACATTTTGTCTCCCTCTTCGTACCAGTTGCCCCGGCGATGATTGCGTGGCTTAGCATACTAGCAGAGGTTGTGTAAAGGAGACACAGCTGGGATGACAGTTCTAGGCTAAGGATACACTGCCATTTTGCCCCAGGCTTAATTACCATCTCCCTTCCCCTCTCTGATAAGACACAACTAACAGTACAATCTGATGATCCTCCTTACAACACTATATATTATTCTCCATCTGGTCTGGGATGGCATATCCCACCTTCCTTCCTTTTGTTTTCCTCGGTCAGCACGTTTCTCCTTAAATTCCCCCAAATAACAGACCACATCTGCACGACAATACAAGGTGTAATAACCACAATAATAGTCTCTCCGCACAAGGACACATTTTGCACACTTGTATGCAGTGCTTAATTTTTGACTTTCATTCCAACAGGCACGTTTGGTCCAGGACCAGGGGTCCCTGAGCTTGAGTGTCTCCTTGATCGCTAAGCTCACCCCCCGCCAAAGGAGTAACATTGAATAACAGTGATGCGCATGGTCCTTGCCTTGCCACTGTTATAACAATGTGTTCATTCATTTTGTCTATAAAATAACCCCAAACCCTAACCATCATGATACGGTACATCACTGCTAGTGTTTAAACATTTTGCATTTATTTGGCTTAATTATTTCCGGTATTTATTATTTTCAAGCAATCCCATGCCGTAAATCCTGCTCAAATGCTGGTGCGCCACAAATAAGCACAAAACACACAAAACATAGGACCTACAGACAGTGCAGCAGCAAGCTAGCTCACCACAACAGCCGCTGCGGGTGGTGTTGACTATGGGGGGCGGGCGAGAGCTTCCTTGTCTCTCAGACATTTTTGATGCAGGGTTTATTATTTTTTTATTGTTCAAGCAAGTGCGGTTCCCCCACAGTAGTCAAGTAAGAGAGTGCATGGCGACACTCCCGTTGACGCCCAATTCTAGACGGCTTGCTCGCGGCAAGATGACCTGCCTCTGGCTGGCTGCTGCACTGTGGCGCTCGCACAGTGGGTGAGGACTCTCGATAAAAATCCCATAGCCTGGGAGGGCTCAGCCAATAGAGTGGTGTTCCGCTGCATGAAATGTGATTGGCATCGAGTTTACTATACTCCTGTGTATGTACGGGTATCTTATAGCAACAGCTGTAATGAACGAGGCAGAATCGCTACTCATATAGTATAGATGCGCAGTGACGTCACCGCCCCGGTTCCAGAAGTCTTTTCCCCATTCATTTTTCTCATAGACTTTTCGAAAATAATTTATATCAAGACGATTACGCCGCGGACAAAACCAACTCGAGTCGTGACGAATCATGATGACACACAGAAACTTTTGGGACAATAAAATAATTTCTAAGATGAAAAACGAAACAAAAAGTCTTGTATCATGCCGTTTTCTACTTCTTCCTAATTTATATATTATATGACGATATTGTGTTTGTTGTCATGATTTGTCACGACCCGAGTTGGCTTTGGCCGCGGCGCGATCGTGTTTTTATTAACCATTTTCGAAAAGTCTATGAGAAAAATGAATGAGGAAAAGACTTCCGGAACCGGGGCGGTGACGTCACTGCTATGTATGGCTACATGGGGTTATCTTAGACTGTCTGTCTTAGACTGTCTTTGTACGACAAGCTAAAACCACATGACTTGTGTAATGTTGTAAAAGCACAATGTCAAACAGTATGTTTGACTGTTTTGTTTCTGAAATCCAGCCAGGTATTGTGCACAAAAACGGAAGAAATCTTTTGGGCCCAAGTTGTGGTCCGTGGCTCAAATGCTGAATAAATAATGGGCCCTGGTATGAAAAAGGTTGAAAACCTCTGGTCCAGGTGGCACCACCATCTCTTACCTTGCACATCCTGGTTGGTGATGCTTCATTGCTTGTCAGAGTTGAGATGTGTGTCGCCCCCATCCCGAGGGGCCGAGGCATGTGCCTGTTCCAGTGGCCTTTGTGAGGAACCCGAGTGGAAGAAGAGCATGATGTCAGCCTCGTTGCAGCGGCTGTGACGGATCTCCTCGTAGGGGATTTCCTCAAAGGTCAATGGACTGACCTTCTGCCAGGCTTTGAAGGCTCTCCGGATGGCCTTGAATGTTATATGCAGTGCAAAGTTAGGTGCAAGTTCTTAATACTAGAAGTAAACTGTCCAACTGGAGCATTGTGTACCCTAACTAACCCCACAGATAAAATGCACTTTTTGACAGAAAAGTCAGAATACAGATTTTTTAACTCAATGTTCTGTTTGTACCTGTAAGTTGAGGGCATTCTTGTCCCACTTTCTTTTCAAAACATTGTAGCTGAGATGTCCCGCATGGATTTTGTCACAAAACACCACAGCGGGATCTCTTCATGGCTCCAAGGGAAGGGGGGAAAGATACTAGAGCTGTAAACATCAGAATATACTGTTCAGTAGCCTTCAATGTAGATCTCCATGTTGGAGAACTTCAGACCAGGCGTGTTTACTTCTGTGTTTCAGGTGCCACAATATACAGTATATACAGTATGCATGCCTTATGTGAGGGTTTGTGAGTTTTCGCTGGTCCAGCTGTTCAGTGACGTCCAGGTTGTAGAACCTCTTAGATCTCCCTGATGGCTTCAGACTGATCAGCAGGGCTTGACACTAACACTTGCCCGGGCAAGTAAAAAAAAATGGTGGGGCAAGTGAAGACTGCTACCTGTTGCCCGATCGGGCAAGTGTGCAACATAGTGCACTATAACACAACACAAGATAAATTTGTCTTGAAGGCAGTCATTCCACTCTGCCTCTGTGTCTTTCACTGCTTTCTAGCTATCCACAATTCCAGGCTGGATTTGGGAAACAAAACGGGCAAATTAACACATCAAAATGACCATTAATCTTCTACAGTGTAGACCTGGGCTAATTAGGATGATGAATTTTAACTCTTGAGAGTGTAAAAATGAAACCAAATGGACCCGCAAGGGTCCATTTGGTTTCATTTTTACGTTCTCAAGAGTTACATCTGGTTAACCAACTTAACTGGGGACTACCTGGAACCTGGGGGCATGTGACCATGACCTGAGGGCAAGTAGAACCTGACTTGCACTTGCCCGATGGGCAAGTGCCTCGGAGACATTAGTGTCAACCCCTGGATCAGTGACATAGATCAAAGGCCTGGAAGATGTAGCCTTTTTTTTCTCCAAGGCATGACTAGTGGAGACACAAAGACAAACAAGACACTGTTAAAAGGTTTCTATGTACAGTATGTGACATCATAATCTTAAAAACATAATATTTCTCAGATTTTTTTCATAACTCTCCCTTAGTACCAGGAGGAACAAAAGTGATAGGCCATAAGTTTTCACTACAGTAGTGAGCACTTGAGATTGTCACTGGTACAATCTGACTGCCTCTGAGGCACCTTGGTGGTACCACAACTCCGTCGTAATAGCTTTCACACTTTAAAATGTGTCAATAATTGTACACAACATGCAGTAAGTGGCCAGTGCTCTGGCCACTTACGTAAAAATGAAGCCAAATGGACCCTTGCGGGTCCATTTGGTTTCATTTTTACACTCTCAAGAGTTAAAATTCATCTTAATTAGCCCAGGTCTACACTGTAGAAGATTAATGGTCAATTGATGTGTTAATTTGCCTGTTTTGTTTCCCCAAATCCAGCCTGGAATTGTGGATAGCTATAAAGCAGGGAAAGACACAGAGGCAGAGCCAGAAATGATGATCTGTATAACTGTCTATGATTGATTGAAAGCTAACACACGCATGTGCGCACGCACATTACATGGACGCACACACGCACACGCGCGCTCACACAGAGCTTCTGCAGAGGTTTTTCACAGTGATACCCTCTTATTTGGTGACCTTGCATGTATTTGTATGTAATTGTTCGATTCAGCAAATAAAGTGGTTGGTGCATATCGGTCACTGTACTTCCTGGCAGTTGCAAGACACACGCACATTCTGCGCGTGCGCGCACACACACACACACACACACACACACACACACACACACACACACACACACACACACACACACACACACACACACACACACACACACACAGACAGACAGACTGCCAGTAAGTTCACTGCCCGATATGCACCAACAACTTTATTTGCTGACTCAACAACATACAATTGCACTTACAGTAGGTCACCGAATAAGGGCATTGCTCTTTTCAATTTATTTATTTTTTATTTTTATGTAAACAAATGGGACTTCTGCTCTTAGTGAAATATGAAGTACTTCCAGTCATTTTGGGGGGTAACTTGGGGCCACACAGTGGAAGTAAAAACCGCGGTGCGTCGGAAAACGGGCGGCCTCTCCGGATCCCCTCGGTATACATGAGAGCGTGCTCCTCTGTGGCTGAGAGAAACACGAAGAGTTAACACCCCCACAGGGAAGGGATTTCATGTGGGCCGGGTACAAGCTTACTCCTGCACCAAAGCGGGAGGAATATCACCTCTTTTTTAACCCACCACCACCCCCACACCCCCACACACAGCTTTTTTTATTTCTTTTTCAACAAAGTGGGATTTGCAAAAAAAAAAAAAAGAAAAGGAAACGCCTGGCTAGGTTTTAGTCAAAAGCTTCTCTGATGATGGGAAGACAAAGGGTACTTTGCACTCTCATCATCCCCGGGGCATACAAACTCCAAAGCACCACTTCTTAGCTTTACTTCCAAGCCAAACCTCCCACCCCTCACCGTTCACCTAGGCTCTCTCTGCCTGATGGCTCTTTTACTCATTTTTCCCTTAATTCTGACGCTACTATTTTGCAGTTCTGGCAGTTCTGTGCACTGCCGCTATCACCCGGAATTTGGCATTATGGTAGAGCAGTATAGGACAGGAACTGAAGCTCCCAGTCGAGGAATCTCTCGTCGAGGAATTGATTATTCTGTTGTCACTCCAAAAGTCGTTTTAGGCTTTGTTTTGTTAACACGGTCATTAACTCGCTGCACACCACCTCATGAAGTCCTTGAAGTGGTGATTGCACTACAAAACACAGAAAACACGCCACACACTATAATTGATAATGATATATCTTTAAATGCATTAATCTCTGAATGGGCCCTGAAAACAGTGAAATGTGAAAAAAAAACAGGCTGTTTCATCATATCAAATGCATTAAAAAAAACTTTTTTTCTCTTAAAGTAGACACCTTAAGCTGTCTTTGGATATAACTAATTTACACAAATTCACAATAGAGGATTTGAATGAATTATTTCTAGCTTTTCTGTTATCTTCTAAAGAGTTAGAAATCAGTGCAGCACGCTTTTGACAGACAACCCCTACAGTCAAAAATTCTTGGCAGCAAGACATGCAGTTTGATCATCTGTGTATCTATAGCTTGTGGTGTGTATTGCCTATAACTGGTTTCCTTTATTGCGTTTATGTCTTGGCCCCGCCTTACCGCTGCTTGCAGCCATATTTGTCTTTGTACATTTCCATATATTTCTCCCTTCGTTTATATACACCCCTACCTAATATACAGTTCCTGCCAGTACCCAATTCTCCTGACTAGTTTTTTGTCCTTGCTGCACCTTATAAAGGCTAAGCCTTTCTCACTCTCCTGCTGTATGTGTCTTGCCCTCAAAGGTACAAATGACGAATGCTGATGAAACATTTTCCAGTGCACTATTGTAGTAGCGGTTATTTCAAGACAATGCATGGACACGAATAGGCTTTTATCTCAAACAGTTCCTATAATCACATCATTCTATTGGTTTAATCTTTACTGGCGCAGGGGAATGTCTGGTTACCGTACGCCTCTCTCTCTCTTTCTCTCTTGCACATACTTTACAACTTTTCTCTAAGCTCAGTCGGTGGTACAAACCTTGTTTTCAGAGAGTCTGTAAGGCCAGACAGCTGACCAGAGCTATAACATGCAACCTGGATGTTATACTCCATGTTCTAGAGAGGAGGGCACATTGTAGAGAGACTCAC